>VYZX01006897.1:24222-86560 GCA_013401335.1 Brachypteracias leptosomus
TGGGGTGGGGTGACAGGGATGGGGGTCAGGTAACACTGGGGAGGAGGTAGAGGCAGGACTGAGGTTGGGGGAGACAAGCAGGGTTGGGGTTAGGGGGAGCAGACATGGTTGGGGAGGGGGCAGGCAGGGTTGGGGAGACGGGCAGTGGGGCAGCGGGGGGCAGCAGGGCCCCGCCGTGCTCCCGGTGACCCCCTTCCCTCTCCTCCCGCAGGGGCAGCCACCTGACCGATGTAAGTATCGAGCATCCCGCTCCCATCCCGGAGGGAAGCCGTGACCTGGCCCGGCAGCCGGAGTGGGGACGGGAGGGGACGGAGCAGGCCTGGGGTTGTGCTGGCCCGGAGCCAGCGAGCTGCAGAGCTTTTCAGGATCGATTAGCATCTCATACCAACAAACAACAACAACAAAGGGGTTCCATAGAGCGCTCGGAAAATTCCTCTCTGTTCTGAGGCCCAGCAGGGACCCCGGGAGAGCAGGACCCTGAGTCCTACCTCGTTTCTTTGTGACTTTGGATGATGTACTCTCGTTAGGACAGGGCTGTTTGGGGTAAGAGTCATCCTGTCCTGAGTGCAGTGGCTGGAAACTGGTGCAGAGACCGCAGAGTTGCTGGAGCAGAAGAGCGACGTGATGCTGTCTGGTGTCTGCACTTCCACTCCTGGGCGGAGAGGGCAGAGGAGCTGCTGCTGACTCTGCACTGGCTCTGGCGGCAGATCTCTCTGGTGGTGTTAAGCTTGGGTTAAACCGAAGCAAACCTCCATTCCTATTCTTGCTTTTATCTTACTTGCTTGTGATATAAATTGCCTTTTATTTATATTTTTTTCCTGGGAGTGCCAACTTGCTGTTTCTGTCTCTTCCTGCCCAGATATCAATATGCCGGGATTTGCCCAACATCGAGGTGATCACCTTCAGGTGAATGTCAGCTTTGGAGAGGAAATCACCTTTCTCAGGGGGCTGTGTTGGCCCTTAGGTTCTTTCCACCTTTCTGTGCTTGTGTGTCTGAGCTGCCTGGCTCTTCATGCCCCATTTCACAAGCAGCAGAGATGCAGAAGTGATAATTCTTCTGCTAGCTCCCCTGCACCTTTCCCTTTGCTACTTGAGAGAATAATCCTGCTTTCCAGAGGTGTTAAAACCTCTTAGATTGTTGCTCTCTGAGTCCTATTCTGTAGTTCAAATGGGATCTTCTAGGCCTTGGTATGGGGCCAGTTTGCAGAATGCTTGTTGAAATGCTTCTGAGATCTCACTAAGCTTTTCATATCTGTAAGCCTCCCTCCAGCACACCCATCCTTCACCTGCCCAGGGGATCCCACTGAGTCAATGCTGTCTCCAAATTTGAGCTTTTTATCTTGGAAATCTTAAATGATTTCTCATTCAGTGAGTCTGAGGAATTGTTCCAGAGAAGGATGCAAGTGTTATTGGTGTTTAGGGGAAGCAGAGGCTGACTTATTCAGCAGAGAGGAAAGCCTGAGGTATTTTTTTTTTAATTCTTTCCTCCATTTAAGAAGCTGAAATCCTCTATTTTTGTTCTGTGTGAGCCAGAGGCCCCTGAATGCCTCTTGCTGTGCTGTGTCGGGGTGAAGCTCCTCAGTGAGGAGGAGAGGGGGCTGGAAAACCACTGTTGTTCCACCTGACTAGTACAGCAAGGGAGGGGTTGGTCTCTAATCCCACACTCTCTCCTTAGTGTGAATGGCATCTCAGACCTGGAGCCGCTGAACCAGTGCCAGAACCTGAGCGAGCTCTACCTGAGGAAGAACAACATTGCCAGCCTGAACGAGCTCTTCTACCTCAAGAACCTGCCCCGGCTGAGGGTGCTGTGGCTGTCAGAGAACCCCTGCTGTGGGTCGGACCCTCACCACTACCGAATGACGGTGCTGCGCAACCTGCCCAGCCTGCAGAAGCTCGATAACCAAGGTGGGTGTCTGCAGGTAAACCAGGGGCCCTACACCATGGGCAGGGGGAACTGGAAACCCGTGACACGTTTGTTCCCCTCATTAAGGTGTCCTTTGACTCTTCCTTGGCATGGCAGTGATGTTCAGCTGGGTGGGATCTCTTTGAGGTTGAGATCCACCGCTCCTGAGCTGTTTTCTCTCTTCCCTGCAGTGCCAGAGCTAACAATAACTGAGAGCGCCTCATTACAGCTGAGACAGAACCACTAATTAGTGTGTTTTTAGGGCTCTCTCCTTTGCTGTGGCAAAACAAAGGTTCTGTAATTGGATCTGCTGTTGTAAAAAAAAGAAGCTTTTCCATCTGGTAGCAATAATTTGGTGGCTTTTGGAGCCTTCTCTAGAGAGCAGAAATGGCAAAGCACGTTTATGTCCCTCCCAGATATCTTTCCCACTTTGAGAGGCTGGTGACAGCTGCTGGCATTCTCCTGTGCAGGTTTTCCTGCAGGAGGAGGATGAAAGGCCAGTACAAAGGACAATTCTTGGACTGAACCCCTGCAGTATAGCTGTGTGAGAGCAGAACCTACCCAGTTAGAGATCCAGTTTTCCTGGGCTGCTGGAGTTGATTGCAGCAGGCTTTTGGTTTGGCTTTGACAGCTGTAACAGAGGAAGAACTGTCCCAGGCCCTGGTTGATGGCGAGGAGATCATGGCCCCACCAGCCCGAAGGAACGTGGAGAACGGCTGCCCTGTGTCCACTGAATCCAGTGCTGCTGAGTCCACCGCTGAGAGCGAGAGGGAACTGCTCAACTTCAGTCTGGAGGAGACAAAGTGAGGGCTTGTTGGGAGCTGTCAGAATTCCTGGGCTGAACTCGCGTGTAGCATGACAGGACCCTGCCAGCCAACCCTGATATTCCATGGGCCGGGACTGCAGCTGGTGCAGATTCCTGTTCCAGTTACCATAGTGGAGCTGTGCTGGTTTCATAGCACTTGTGGGTCTGGTTCTGTATCTGCTCACAAGCATGTCAGCTGCATGTGCAGACAGAGGTGGATCCTCTCTGAAGTGTGAGCTCCAGTCCATTCCAGCTGTTTCTGTGACATGCTTTGGTGCCCGCGGCACCTGCTGTTCAAGTGTGGTGTTACATGGTCTGCAGTCCCACCTAGCACTGGGTATGGCAATCTGCTGGCCCAGGCTCCTTGTGCCAATGTGTTTCTTTGCTTTTTATAGCTGTGAGGCTCTTCCTTCATGTGGGAGTTTTGCTTGGGGTGTTGTGGTCTGTAGGCACTGGTGGTGTGTGAATAGATGTGCCTTGAGTCCTTCAGCTAGATACTTCTTCCATGGTTGCCCATGATCAGAAAGGATTGGCCTGGCAGAGCAAGGTTCTCCCAGCTGGTCATAATAACATTTCCTTTTCCTCTCATTCTTCAGCAAAATTCGAGAGGAGCTTGGCATGAAGCCTGTTCCTAGGGATAAGTTTTCCTCCTTTTCACCTCGAGAGACAGACTGCAACCGAAAGAAGAGGGTGAGTGTCTTTACAGACCAAACTGCTTTTCATCTTTAAGTTGTTGTGCAACGTAAAGAAAGCCCAGGGGACTTTGTCCTCTTGATGAGTCTGCACACGAGCTCGTGTGTGTCCCTTCACTGGGGCTGTGCTAAGAACATGTGGTGGTTGGGCAGTGTCTGAAATGCAGCTGGCAGACTTTGCCTGGCAGAAATTGAAAGCTTAGATGGTTCCTCAGCCTCCTCCATCATGTAGCCTTGGATGAACCTCATCGATCTTGGCTGTTCAGCTGGGAGTTGCTGTCTGCTGTGCTCAGTGCCATCACTTCAGTTGGCCAGGGTGAGATCTAGACCATGTTCTCCCTCTGAGATTAGCTGCCCATCATCTTCCTTTCGTTCCATGTTTTAAGCATACTTGAGTGTATTGCTTTGCAGCAGTGTGAGCACTACCTGCCCTTTGGGAAAAGAAAACATTAAAGGGGAAACAACCACAGGTTGCAGCTGGGGAGGTTCAGGCTGGATGTCAGGAAGCAGCTTTTCCTTAGAAGGACAGTTATTTAGGGAGGCTGTGGAATCTCTCCCTGGAGTTTTTCAGGACGTGGTTTGACAGAGCCACGCTCTGGTGTTGGCAGTAATCCTGTATCAGTGGGAGGCTGGGCTGGGGACCCTTGAGGGTTCCTTCCAGCTTGTGCTTTCACAATAATTCCTCAGATCAGAGGGTTCCTGTCTTTTCCCATCCTACTCATGGTCACACTGGAGAGAGAGGGCAGCTGCTCTTGAATCCTTTCCTTACAGAAGCCAGTTGGGAGGGTGGCCAGGAGCCAGAGGCATGTGGGCAGCCTGTGCAGGACTGGGCGGACGGGTTTGTCCTGCATTCCAGCTAGCCTCCTCACATTCACTCTGCCCATGTCTGCCCCAAGGGCTTGCTTCTTCTGTCCCTGTAGCTGCAGGTGGCTCTTGCAAACCACCACAGTGCTGGTGGAGTTCTTAGAAAGAGCATTGCTTTGAAAAATCCAGTGTCATTTCTTGGGCTGGTGTTAATGTGCTCGTGTAAAGCAGCGTCTGTCTTCCCCTGACAGAACAATGTCCTGAATGCCATCCTGCTTCTCACGAAGGAACTGGATGTGGAGGGTCTGGAGATCATCCAGCAGACCGTGGGGAGGAGGCTGCAGGCCCTTCAGAAGAAGGAGTTGCAGGAGGAGTGATGGTGCCCACCAGCCAGCCCCAGACATGCAGTGCCCTTCTGCCCACACATACCTGGCTGCTGCAGGAGCCTCGGTGTTCCCCTGTGGAGGAGCTGGGACTGGGTGTTGCTGGCTTCCCCTGGAGCTCCTGGCACGGCCCTGGCTGTGCACATCACGCTGGGGCTGGCAGCACCTGACCTGGCTCTCGGGAGCTCTCCTTGCGTAGCAGGCTGGGTTAACGTGTATCTCCTGTCTCCGGGGCTGTTTGGGAGCTGCAGGCACAGCAGCACAGCAGAAGGGAGACCCCCGGCTGTGTGGTTGAAGGATGGCAAAGCCTGCTGATGGCTAGAAAGATTCCTGGTGGTGGCTCCCTATCAGACTAATCTTCGGCCAGTCTCTGTTTGTGTGTAGCAAGGCAGCTACTACCACAAAGATTATTTTTTTTTTTGGGTGGAATATGTCAGGGAGACACTGCCTGAAATAATCACCAAGACCTGTCTGGTGCAGGTTGTGAAGGTCAGTGTCAAATCCTTATTTAACTCCTGACTTCTGGGCCTTGTTATTAGCGCATGCATCATCTGGCTTGATGGTCAGTTGGCCCAAAGAAAATCTCTGTGCAGCCTAGGTGACACAGGAACTGCTCTCCCAGATGGTGAATGCTCAGCTGTACTCACCCCCACATGCCCCCGCAGGCTTTAGAGCAGCTTAAGGAAACACCACGTCAGAGTTAAAAGCTGAAGCACATTCTGCAGTTGGGAGAGAACAAGACAAGCTTTACCCTCTGCTTTGCACGGGCACCAGGGGTGGCGTTCCTCTCTAACTGAAAAAGCTGCATTCACAAAGATTTTATAGAGCCATTAAATACGACCTAAACCGTTGTGACATACCAAATAAAATCAATTACCCCTCGGGGCCGTGTGAGTTGTGGCTGGGGTTTGGGGAGAGCGGCCGAGGCGGGGCGTTGCTCCATTAGGTCTGGTTCACAGCTTGCTTTGTTAGCCCCCTGGAGCAGGAGGAGGGCGCTGGGGCCCTGGTTGATACTGCACCGAGCTGCCTCGGGGCTGCTTTTCAAAGGCACTGTGCTCTCTGGGAACCCTGCAGCCCCAACTCCACGTGGAGAGCAGGAAGCAAAAGAGGTGGTGAGCAGCTCCTGCAGAGCTGCAAAGCCAACCCAGGCAGGACAATGGTCCCTGAGACATGGGACACAAGCCCTCTGTGCTGCTCAGGGCGTTGTGGCCTTTCCATGTCCCTTCTCCTCCTGTTTGTGCAGTTTTCCAGGCCCCCATGTGTCAGGTCATGCTGCTGGGAAGGAGCACTCCTTGGGGATGGTGACAGCCACAAGCCTGTTTACTTGACCTTGGTGCAAGGGGATAGTTTGACCCTCAGCATGCGGATGAAGATTGCTGATGCCTTTAACTCCTCAGATGACCTAGTTCTTGCTTTTCTACATTAAAACTAACTGCATTTAAATGGCTAGTCTGATTTATAAGCTACCAGACCTCCCTTGACAGCCAGGGCCCCAGAGACTAGCCTGTCATCAATGTTTGCATCTTGCCCTTGTGCTGAGGGCAAGTCCTCTCCCAGGCTGTCTCCACAGCCTGCTCGGTGGCAGAAGTCATGCCTTGCTGTGTTGGGGAACACCAGAGGTGCCATTTGGGTGTGCTGGGAGTAATCAAGTGTCATCGTTTGTCGTCGGGGATGGTTTGTGGAGAAGGTGGTTAATGAAGCAATCCCTGTAGCCTGAGGCTGCTCTGGTCCCCAGCAGAGCTCACAGCCTACGTGCTGTGCTCATCATACTTGGCTGGTACCAGCACTCCCACTGCTAGGAAAGCTGTCCCAACCATTTCTTGCAGGGTGACCCCCCAGCATCCCTCTCGGGGGGAGCCTGGCCCCTTTGGCTCATGCCTCTTCACTCTGGGACCTGGCAGGCTGCCTTTTGCTGCAAGATGCTGGTGGCTTTTTTGCTCTGTCCTCTCTTTGGGATGGGGCTGGACATGCCAGGGAGCCTGGCTGCAGTCATCATGTCCCCTCATTGTGTCAGGGCACAGGGTGCTTGCCCCTCAAGGGATGCAGGGGCTATGTCTGTCCATCTCCCTCCAGGAATTTGGCACGCCAGGCTTCATGGGTGTTTTTTGGGTGGAAATCGGGTGTCTGGGCTGCAGTGACCCCCGCACAGCTGGTCTGAAAGTGGGGAACACCCCTTTGCCCAGTCACACCCTAAACTTGGCTGCTAGAGGGCTGCTGTGCCCTGCCAGCTGCTCCAGTGCTCTGCCTGCTGCTGAGAGTGCCAGGCTGGAGAAAACACGAGCTGGAGAGGAGCCCAATGCCCAGGGCCTGCCAGCTGCGCCTGGGCATGAGGCCCCACCTGGGCTACAGTACAACCCCAGGGTTTTCCAGAGTGACCTACCTCAGCAGGAGATATCCAGCAGCAAGGACAGAGGTTGTGTGGCCATGGAAAACACCAGCAGCTGTCTGCCCACACGTGTGGATCCAGCACTGCATCCACAGCATCCTCGTGGCAGGGAAGACAGAATAATTATCATCTTTCTCCAGAGCCAGCTAGGGAAAAAAGCACTGAACTCGAGGGACTTCTCACTTGGGGGCAACTCCACAGGGAGGCGAAAATAGCTGCACGTTTGACCCAAAAGACTGTGGTGTGTCCTCGTGCTGGCAACGTCTCAGAGGCTGGAGCCCCAGGAGGAAAGTGGCCTGGGAAAAGGGCTGTGTGCAGCTCAGCCCAGCCCCAGCACTGTGCTTGGCACCTGCCCTGAGAAACTGGACGAACGAGGACACTGCCTTGATAAATCACTTCTGTGCTTCCTTTGAAGGTGGCAACCAAAACAAGGAGAAGAGATTTTCCTCTGTGATTGCAAAGTCTGGCCACAGAGGGATGCTGACCTTGCACCCGGCCAGGGAGAGGCTGCCCACAGTCCCACTCCTGGGCTTTGAGGACACACAAAATAGGGAAAGATCCTGGCCTGGCACTAATCCATCTCTAGCAAACCATCTGGCTCTGCTCATCCCCATCCTAACCCCAGGTCTGTCCCCCCCTCCTCCCCGCAGGGATGTGGCACGCAATGATCACTCTCCAGCAAGGCAGGTTTGGCTCCAGCAGGTTTTATCTCTAGAAGAGGAGAGCAGCACCATGAACGGTACAAGGTCTGGGGGGGTCACAGAGCAGTGGTGAGATGATGGGCACAGCACCCAGGGCTGCAGGGTGATGGCTGCAGCCAAGCGTCATGCGATGTGGCTGGGGGAGAGGAGCTCGCCAGGACCAGTGCTCCGCACTGAGCCCTCCAGACACCCCCCTGGGCAAACGCTACGTAAGGATGGAGCTTTCACCAGGGCTCACAGGGCAGCCTAAAGCCCCCGGGACCAGCCCCTACCCGCTCTGGGGTGGCATCACACCCTCCTTGGCTCCTCTCCTGCATGCAGGGCAGGCGACTACAAGCAGCAGCTGGCTCAGGCGGTCAAGCCGCTAAGGAATCGAGGTACCCCATCATTAAATAACAGGAATGGACTATCCAGGGAAGATGAAGGGTCCGGGCTGTGCAGCTGGGCTCGAGCAACACCTCTGGTCTGCATCTGCACAGGTACCAAGCCCTGGAGCAGTGATTTGGGGCTGGGGTGTGCTGGTTTGGGAGCTGGGACCAGGCTCTGCCTGCTTCAAAGGGTCGACGACAAAGCTACAGGCCTACTGAGAACAGGGGAACCCAGTGTTCCCCGAGCAGCACGTGGGGGTTGAGAGGACGTGGAGCAGGGCTACGGCTTGGGGTGGTGGGACTAGAAGCCCTTCTCGATGCTGAGTGTGCGGCGGGTGACGTGCTCCATCGTCCCCGAGATGTACTCGGTCAGGCTGATCTGGTAGTTGGCGAGCATCTTCAGCATCAGCCTCAGGTTCAGCCACCACTGCTCCTGGGGCAGCCTGTGCCTGGGCAGGGGGGAGACACAGCTCTAGGGTGGGCCAGAGAACAACCCAGAAAGGATACGGGACATGGGGATGGGGACTTACTCGAAATCAGTGACTTTCTTAAGCTCTGTCACAGGGCTGAAGGCCACCACCTTCTTCCTCAGCCCGATCACACAGGCAGAGTCACCCGAGTTGGCAAACACACGCCCTAGAGGGGGACACAGATGACCATGGCCACCTCACCAAGGACTGAGTGGCCAAGCTGGGAGCAGCAGGGGCTGCCCAGTGCCACCAGCCTCCACCCACCCCACCGTGGGACGCCCAGCCCTTGGCTCACCCTTGCGGTAGACCTCCTGCAGCTTCTCTGACATCCACAGCACCGCCTTCACCCCCAGCTTGGTCCCATAGTTGCGGTCAAAGGGGGTCGGGGCTCCCCCCTGGGGGCAGAGAGAAGGTGATGTCAAGCCTGCCCGGCTCTCGGGGACAGTGGTGGCCCATGTTGCCCTGTTGCCCATACCTGCTGGAGGTGGCCCAGAACGTTAATCCTGCAGTCGAAGATGCCTTTGCCCTCAGAGGAGTAGAGGTTGTAGAGGAACTCGGTGGTGTAGTGCTCGTGGCACTTCTCGTTCCTGGGGGAGCAGAGGGAAGAGGGTGGAAGGCTGCTCCTTAGTCTGGCGTCTCTAAGGGGTCCCTCCCTGCTCCCCTAAATACCTTTATTTTGCTGCTTTATCCTCCCAGAGCCCCAGTGGGCCAGGGTGGGGATGGCAGTGCAGGCACCCAGCACAGGACTGTCCCCTGGCTGAGCGTGGCATCCCATGCCATGTACCCACCACGCTGAACCCTGCTGTGCCCAGGGACCCTCCACGGCCATGGCAAAGGCTCAGCTCTGCTCTCACTCCCCACCAGGGAGCTGGGCTGTTCATCAAGTGTCCCCAGGGGTCCCCAACTCACCGCAGCACCAGCCCTCTCTGGATATCTGTCTTCATTTTGTCAGTCAAGTGCTCCACGTTGGCCTGCAAGATGAATGCCAAGATGCTGGGTCCCCTTGGTCCTCTTGTGTCACTAATATCAACCCAAGAGTGGGGCTCCACCATGCTCCTCCAAATCCTGCCCTGCCCAGACCCCTTCCTTGCCCACTTTTCCTTCTGATTTTCCCCAAACGATGCTGCCAGACAGCAGCTCCTGCCCCGCTCACCTTCAGGTCATGGATGGTGAAGGGATCTTCGTAGACGTAGGCAGCGTCGGCACCCACCGCGATGCCAGTGACAGTGGAGAGGTACCCACAGTACCCCCCCATGGTCTCCACGATGAACACCCGGCGCTTGGTGCCCGAGGCCGACTGCTTGATACGGTCACAACTCTGTGCCAGGAGAAGTGGGGGTCACACCAAGGAAACCCACCTTTGCTACCTGGGATGGGATGTTAGTCCATTCCCACACGTTACCCCAAAATACGACGGGACCTGGCTGAGCAGGAGGACCTCAGGAGCTGCCCCTCCTGCCCTGTCTCACCTCCATGGCTGCGTTGACGGCCGTGTCCGAGCCCAGGCTGAAGTCGGTGCCGGGCACGTTGTTGCTGATGGTGGCAGGGATGACACACATGATGATGCAGAGCTCCTCGTACTGCCCACGGGCCTCCACCAGCTGCAGCACCCCCTCGTACGCCTGCAAGCAGCCAAGAGCTGGGGACGTGCTGGCCCCAGGGCCAGATCTGCACCCCAAAAGGGATGTCCCGGGGTGCCCGGGATGCTGACAGCCCACCCTGGTCCCCACTGAAACAGGTTCCCCCGCACCTCGAAGCCCCCAATGACCAGCAGCCCTTGGATGTTGAACTTCCGCACGTTCTCCACAATCTTTTCCATGCAGGTCTTGGGCAGTGTCCTGCAGCGGGGAAGGGGAGAAGAGACCATGGGGTAAGGACAGGAGGTCCCAGCAACCCCCAGGGACAGCAGCGTCCCCTCAG
This sequence comes from Brachypteracias leptosomus, assembly GCA_013401335.1. Classification (NCBI taxonomy): domain Eukaryota; kingdom Metazoa; phylum Chordata; class Aves; order Coraciiformes; family Brachypteraciidae; genus Brachypteracias; species Brachypteracias leptosomus. Next base: position 34,655 of record VYZX01006897.1, read on the forward strand.
CTACATCCTCTCGCCCCCCCCGGGGCTGTGCTTACCGCTTGGTACCCAGCATGGACCCTCCACGTCCCAGCCAGCCCGCCACGTCGTGCCAGCCCACCTCACGGATCTGCAAGCAGCAGCACTCGGTTTTGGGGTGGCAGAGCTCTCCTCTACCCCTCCAAACCCAAACTCATCCCCCTGGAAAACCCACAGGCTCGCTGTCCCCCTTACCTGCCCCTTGGACAAGCCCTCGAAGCCGTCGCTCACCACGTAGATGGTGTGACCCTGGCAGATGCCAATCCTCACGGCCGACCTGACGGCAGCGTTCATCCCGGCAGCAGGAGCACCCACGTTGAGGATGGCCATGCTGAAGGGGCTCTGTGGGGACAGGGATGAGGACAGAACATTGGTGTGTGTCCCCCAAGGTGGGGACGGTGTCCCCCGACACTCCCCATCCCTCCTCACCTTCTCCTGTGCTGGCTTCTGGTGCGCCAGCAACTTGTAGATGTTCCAGTTGTTCTCAAAGCTCCTGCAAGAAGAAGGTGGCGTGGCCCTCAGGCATGGTGGGGACAACACCCTTCCCCAGCCACAGGAGCCACTCAGGGAGAAGCCCCCATCCCAGCACATCCCTTTGGCCACCCCACAGGGGTGTCTCCCCCCATCCTCACCTCCCACGAAGCTGGATGGCCTCCTCAAACCTCTTCTCATCCATAGCCTTCTGCACATCCTTCGTCTTGTGGGGAAGAGATGCAGCACCGTGACACCCAGGCTTGTGGGGTGAGAAGTGGGACCCTCACCCAGGAGACTGGGGTCCCCAGTACTCACCACCTGGACGCACTCCATGAGTGGCAGCCGCACTGACTGGTTCCCCGAGAGGCTCACCACACAGGCGGGGGTGTCTGGGGTGGCCTCCAGCAGGGCCATCACTGCCTCCATCCCCATCTTGCTGCTCTGCAAAGGGAAAGGGGCACCCACTGACACCAGGGCCACCACTGCCAGCCGGGTGAGATGCTCCTTTGGGGCCTGCATGGGGATGCTCCATGGGTTTGGCTCTGGATTTACAGCCAGAGAGCTGCTGGGTTTATTTAAAAACCCCGTGATGTTTGCAGTAGATGAGGGGAAACAGGCACAGCCATCCCAGCTGGCAAGTCCTTTGGAACTGGAGGAAAGGCAGGGAAGGTTCTCCAGCTGCCTGCTCCCTTCTGGAGGGTGACCACCCCCATGTCCCCCTGCAGACCTACCAGCACACGGTCAAAGGCTGACGGGGTTCCTCCACGCTGCACGTGGCCGAGGACAGTGACCCGTGTGTCAAAGCCCAGACGTTGCACCACCAGCTAGAAAGAGGAGAGGACGTCGTTCTGGGGACCCACCAGCCAGCACAGGTGGCAGAGCAGGTGCTGGAGGGGACACTTACGTCCTTCACATAGTTAGAGGAGATGGGTTTGCCGCTGCGGTCAATGGCGCCCTCGGCGATGATGATGATGTTGAGCCGTGACCCTCTGCTGCGTGTCTGGCACCAGGGGAGGAAAACAGCCACAGGGCTCAGCCAAAACCCGCTGGTGGCTGAGCCTGAGCATCCTCCCCTCATCACCAAGTGGGTGCCTGGGGGGTGGCTCAGGTCCTGGGCGGCCGAGCCCTGGAGCCAGCGCTGCCCCTGGCACGCGAGGGCTGGATTTGTGCTCGGCTCAGTGCCCTGCTTCACAGGGACAATGGCAGGAGCTCCCGAAGCTTCGCTAGGGCTGGGCACCAGCCGCCGGACTCAGCCCTGGGCCCTGTGGGGACTTTCTGGGGAGAAAAGGACAGGATGGGACCATAGGAACCCTCCCTCTCACCTCCCCGAGCCTCTCGCACATGAGGTCCTCCCAACCATCCTCTGGAGGGGATTCGGGGATGAAGAGCCAGTCAGCACCCGAGGCCAAGCCAGACACCAGTGCCAGGTACCTGGGGAGGCACAGCAGTGGCAGCAATGGCACTGAAATGGGGCATCTGGTCCCACCAACAGGCTTCCCAACCCATGGGGGGCTTACCCGCAGTGGCGCCCCATCACCTCCAGCACGAAGGTCCGCTGGTGGCTGCAAGGACACAAGTGGGAGGAGGAGGAGGGTGAGTGTGATGCGTGGGGTGGGTCCAGCACCCAACACCCTCCCCGCTCACCTCTGCGCCGTGGTGGTGATGGCGTCGATCACCTCCATGATGCGGTGCAGCGCCGAGTCCGTGCCGATGGTCATGTCGGTGCCGCAGAAATCGTTGTCGATGGAGCCCACCAGCCCCACGATGTTCAGGCGGCAGTTCTCCCGTGCCACCTCCTCACTGATCTGCCCTGCAGCGGGGGGACAGCCACACCACTGGTTATTTTAAGGTGCTCCCTTTCCCACCCCCAGCATCGAGCCAGGTCCTGCAGAGCAGGAGGAGCCCAGCCCTCTCTGGAGGTCATAGTGATGGACCTCTGGATTGCAACGCCCTTGAGTACTTTGGGCCCTACCCACTCAGGGGTTGCAGGAGGGGGGTTCACTCACCATCTTGAACCAGCTCCTCCAGCAGCCCACCCCACTCGGAGCGGAAGATGTCGGCCCCTGTGAGGCTGCCATCCCCCCCGATGACGCAGAGGTTGGTGATGCCATGTTCCACCAGGTTACGGGCAGCCCGCAGCCGTCCCGCACGGGTGGTGAAGGCTTTGCAGCGGGCACTGCCGATCACTGTCCCACCCTGGAGAGACAAAGGGAGGGCACAGCTCATCATGCAGGCTTGGGGAGGACTTGGGTGGTCCCACAGCCCCCCTGGTGATCCTCACCAGCTGTATGATATTGGAGACGCTGAGCCAGTTGGCTTGCTTGATGTTGTCTCCCCCCTCCACCAGCCCCTCATAGCCCTGTGGAGAAGCGGGAGGGAGAGGTGAGGGGAACCCCTGCACAATGGGGGGGTCATTTCCCCCTTACTTGTGCTGGGGAGCAGGGGGGTTCCCCCACCTCATAGATGAGGAAGACCTTGGCTCCCACGTATATCCCCATGCGGGTGACGGCGCGGACGGCGGCGTTCATCCCTGGAAAGGCATGAGGTGAGCTGGGGGGACCCTGCACCCCCGAGGGCACCAGGTCCTACAGATGACCCTGGAGTGTCCCCTCTATGGAGGGCATCCACGCAGGCAGGGACGGGGGAGCTCAGACCACGGGTGGACACTGCAAAGAGCAACTTCCCGACGTGTTAGACACAGCTGCTCATCCCCGCTGGGGAGGTGCGGGGTGGGGGGGGGTCCCACCACGGGGCTCCCTCCGTGTGGCCCCTGCCCTCCCACGGGGACCGCTGGGGGGGTGATGGGGACGGGGAACTGCGACGGGTGGGACGCACCGAGCCCTGCCCCGCGGGGTGAGGACGGGAGAGGGGGTATCCCCCCATCCCGGCTCCCCCTCCCCGGGCCCCGGGGAGGATCATGGGCCGCAGCCCCGCTGCGCGCCCCGAGCCCCCGCGGACTCTGTCCCCGCCGCACCCGCGGGGCCGGGCGGTCCCGCAGCCCCCAACGGAGCAGGGGCCGGGGCCGCACCGACCCCTCTCCTCCCTTCGGACCCCACCTTGCGCGTCGCCGCCGCTGGTGAGCACGGCGATGGCCATGCNTCGCTGCGCTCCCGGCACCGGCGCCGCCGCCGCCGCCTCCGCCCCCACGGAGACGCGCCCGGCGCCGGCACCGCCCCCTCCGGTGAGACCCCGCCCCTCCCCGCAGGCGTGGAGGGGCATGCTGTGCCGTATCGTGACATACCGTGACATATCGTGACATACTGTGACATAGTCTGCCATACAGTGCTGTGCCATGCGTGCCAAGCCATTCCATGCTGTGCCATACTGTACCATACTGTGCCATGCCATGCCACGCCATGCCATGCTGTGCCATACCANGGGGAAACTGAGGCTGGCTACTCCTCCCCTGCCAGCGGGACCGGTGCTCTATGGTCCTGGAGACCCTTGGAGCATCATCCCACCTCACCATGCCCGGGCACTGCTGGTCCAGGCACCCCTGGCATGTCCGGCAGGGAAGGGGTGTGGGTGGCTCAGGCTGAGGAAATGGGAGAGACTTGGCCAAACTCCCACTCTCCTCCTCCCCCGGCCCCACCTCCCCGGTCCCACTTAACTCTCCACCAGCCCAGCGCTGGGGCCACCATTCCCACCTCCATCCCGACCCCACCATGCTCCGGTTGCTGCTGCTCTGGGGGGCCCTGGGCTGTGGGGCACAGCAGGCAGGTAAGGCAAAGACACGGTGACAGAGAGAGGGGCTGGCACAGGGGACACAGGGCACGGGATGGTGAGTGATGTCTTGGCGTCTCTTGCAGCCCCCCTGGTCTTCACCATGCTGCAAAGGACTCGGATCTTCAAAGGCAACTCCATGTTCTGGGGGAACGCCAGCCTGGATGGACGGCTCAGCCACCTCCTGGAGGGGCACAATGTCACCCAGGTGCTGCCACTGGAGCCCCCCGACGCCTGGGCCAGGCGGCAGCAGGACGTGGTCACCTACCTGAGATACTTCAGTGATCTGGTGAAGCTCTTCAACATGGAGAGACCCATCAACTGTGAGTGATACCCCGGGGGGGTACAGGGATGCATGGCCTGGTGTGGGGACAGGTCTCAGTGTGGAAGGAGACCCCCTCCCAGGGACCTCCTGAGCACAGGAATGATTCTCCAGGGACAACTGGGCAAGTGGATGGGGACATGTCCACGTATAAAACCTCATTCTGAGCAGAAGTCCTTCTATGAAGTCCCTTTTATGAAGGACTCACCTGGAGCCCACCCGGCAACAGTGTGATGCTCAACCTCCTGCTGCCCCTTGAGAAGAGGGCTGGGGGCTGCAGCCCAGGGGGATGGCAAATTGTAGGCACCCTGCACCCCACCTGCATCCCACCACCTTCATGGGAGGTGTGGGACACTGGCAGGGATGCTCTCCTGCTCCTGCCTCCCCATTACCTCTGATGTTCCTGCCCAGGGTGTGTTTTATCTTTGTTTTCTAACCCATAAACCAGTTTTTCCCCAGCTCTGCCTTTCTTTACCTGTCCCTTGGGGAGCACTTTCTCACCTCTGGGTCTCTGTTGTGAGCCTGGTGTCTCCTCTTGCCCAGTGTCCTCATGCTCCACATGCCGCATCCTTCTGGGGGTGATGGATGGAAACGTCCCATCTCTAGAAAACCTGAGATGTGCTGCATGGAGATATGGAAGGGAAAATAAACATGGCTGGCTGGCCACTGGAAAAGTCGTTGCTAGAGTGAAAACGAAGCTGTGGCTGTGTTGGTGGCACAAGGCTGAGGTCTTGCAGAGTCAGTGCAGGGCTTGATGCCGGTGATGAGCATCAGTGCTGACCACGACCCCTCCTGCTGCTCCCGCAGACACCCAGAGCCTGCGCTGCCTCCTGGGCTGCCACCTCTTCCCCAACGGCACAGCCCACAGCTTCTACGAGGTGACCCTCAACGGGACAGCTTTCCTCAGCTTCCACGTCCCCAACGCCACCTGGGAGCGGCGCTGGCCCGGCGGGGACGCGGTGGCCACCTTCGCCCAGAGGGAGCTGATGAAGTACCCCGAGACCACCCGGGACCTCCAGCGCTTCCTCAACACCACCTGCGTGGGCATCCTGCGGGCTCAGAGCGCCTGGACAGGTCAGTGCCAGGGTAGGGGGGTGGTGGCATGGTGGACGTGACCCCAGTCCTCACCTCCACCCCTCTCACCTCTTACAGAAAAGCAGAGCAGACGGTCCCGCACGCCCCTGGTGCTGGGTCTGGTCCTGGGGTCCTTCTCCTTGCTGGGCATGGCCGTGGGGATCTTCTTGTACACAGGAGGGAGCTGCTAGCAGAGCCAGAAGCCATCCCACATACATCGCCTGGAAGGATGGGCCCGTCATCACTCCGGGGAGACAGGGACCAAGCTCGTGCTCTGTGAGGGATGCAGCTCCCCAGCACCACAGGCTTTGTCCACAGAGGAGACTGGTGGCATCCCTGCTGGGTCCCAGTGGGGTTGACCCTTCTAGCAGCAGCACCCAGGGATGGTCCTCACACCGGGTTGGTGTGACACACTGAGACTGAATGCAGAAACGTGCTTGGGATGGATGGAAAAGATGAGGGGGGGAAGTGGCAGGAGAAACAGCCAAGAAAGGGTTAAAAGGGTGGCACTGAAGCCCTCACTTCTCTCTGCTCCAGTGAGGACAAATGGCTGGCAGGAAGGATGTCACACCTTGGTGGCACTGCTTCAAGATGTCCTCTAATAAAACTGCCCATCAGCTCCCAGGGTGCGTTTGGTCGCTCTCCTTCAGTGGATCCATCGTGAGGGGCTGGCACTGAGGTGGTGCTGGCACTGAGGTGGTGCTGGCACTGAGGTGGTGCTGGGTGGGCTTGGCAGCCTTGGCAGCCCCTGCATCACACCCTGGGCTGGGCACCGAGCGTGCAAAGCCTCTGGAGAGAGGCTGGGGGGGAGCTTGTGCCTCCTGAGCTCATCTCACGTGCCCACAGCTTGGGTTTGCCTCAATTAAATCACTTCTCCCATGGCCAAGTGGCGACACTTAATTTATTTTTCATTTCCTCATCTTTATATAAGACCCAGAGGTCGAGTGCAGGCAGCTGGGACAATTATTTCTGAGCAGATTAACCAGGATGCTGCCCAGAGGGATACGGGAGCCTGGGGATGCCAGGAGAGGGTGGGGGGTACCCACAGGGGACCCCAAGGCAAGAAACCTCTCCCCAAGGACCTCCCAGTACTGTCCAACTGCTTTATTTTCCTTTCCTGCAATCTAGATCTGAGCTAACACCTTCTCTTTGGCTGCTGAGACTTCAGTTATACCAATAATAAATTCTTGCCTGTATTTCCCTTCCACCCATTGCAAGATTCTGAGCCTGACACCCTCTTGTCTCCACTGCTCTGAGGGCAGGAGAGGTTGGGGTGAGCCAGGAGCTGGCTTGGGCCACCAGAAGAGGGGACATCACAGCAGCAAGGAGCTTTCCAGCTCATCCCTTCCCTGCAGCTCAAAGCAGGAGCTGAGGAGAAGCCAGGGAAAAAGATGCAGGACAGAAAGGGGATGGGAAGACAACACAGTGGTTGTCCTTAAGGAGAGTCAGGACAAGGTCTCCCACTGACCCTGGCTGTTGGCCACCCCCTGAGCAGCCCCCGCCTCCACCAGGCTCAGGGGCCGGGGTGCTCCCCACCCTTCAGTGAAGGAGAGATGGCAGCCAAGAGTTTAGAGCATCCAAAACAAGGCTGAGGCGTGTGAATGTCACGGCCTGGCCTCTCAAGGAGCACCCTTGGCAGCAGCTCTGCTGCAGACCCAGCACTGGGTGTCTCCTCCACAGGCAGCAGGCTGATGGAGAAGGTCAGACATGGAAGGGTTGCTCCTCACTAAGGGCTAAAAATACTTGTAGCCAGCTTCCAATGGGGAGGAACTGCTGCATTTGCTGCTCTGCTGCAGCCTTGGGGTGTGGGACACCTCTGCTGTTGCAATGTGGTCCCAAGATCCTGGTGCTCCCCCATGGTGAGTCTCATGGAGCTGCAGCTCCTTGATCCTATATGGGAGTGACTCCCCAAGGCTGGGATGTGGTGGGACTTGGGCTGGCACCCAGAGCAGAGCCGGGCTGGAGAACCTTGGGGAGGTTTGGAACAACAGGGCTTGTTTTGCTTTTTATTTCTGAAATGCGTCATCTTTTGGAGAGCCAAGGAAATCTCAGCTTTAAACAACCCTGGAAAAGCCTTTTTCCTGCCTCAGGGCCCCCTCTGAGTGTTGGGCACAGCAGGAGAGCTCCAGAAAGGAGCCAATTTTGCTGATGGATCTCCACCAGCAACCCCAAGGGGACAGGGCAGCACCCAGCAGTGGAGATCCCCCCCAAACCACAGGATCCTGAGGAACAGCCTCAGCCTGAGTGGTGCCTGCAGGCAACGCACCCAAAGCCACCCCCGACCCCCAATCCAGGGTCACCTCCCCTGGTAGGGACCAGCACCCACACCGGGGCCAAGAGCAGAGGGGGTGTGGCATCAGTGTCCACCCCCAGCACATCACAACCCCCAAATTTCTCTTCTTTATCCCCAAACTGCCTCATCACAGGGCCATCAACCCCTGCCCAGCTGAGCTGGGCTCCCTCCCCACCCCTGCTCCAGCACGTACCATCCATGGCTGATCCTCTCCCAAACTGGTCTCTTCTCCCTTTGACCACAGCTTGGGATGGGCACCAGCACATAACCACATAACCCGTCAACCGAGGGTCATTTTTAATTTGCCCATTGATTGTTGGTTTTTCTTTCTGCAAGTGTGAACAAACCCACATGCAGATCTTTGGAGGCTTCAACCAACTCAGACCTTGCAGACCTTTGGAGGCTTCAACCAACCCCTCCACGCAGCATGTCCACAAAGCAAAGACTCTTTTCCACCCCTGTCACTGTGTGGGGCTTTGCTTTCCTTGTGCCGCATGGTTTCCATGACTCAGCTCTGCTATCACTGCCTTGGATAAGGGTTGAGATAAGACAATCCAGCCCTGAACCTTGTTCCAGTGAGTAAGACGTTGCCAATGTGCTAGGAACTGGTTTTCCCCTTTGCCTACATCCCATGGGAGCTTCAGATAGGGTGGGCAGGTCCCCTCCTTGCCTAGTAGGGACATCAAGTCCCACCACAAGGTTGGCACCCCTGGCTGTGGCCTCTGGGGGCCTCCAGAGGATCTCTGGTTCCATGTCCCAGCTGCCAGCCATGGTACCCTGTCCAGACCCAGGGATAAAGGGCTGGGCAGCTCCAGGAGATGCCCAAACCCACAGCCATGGGCTCCTCTGCCTGCCTGGGTGGGGATGGCAGCAGCTGGAGAAAAGAAAATAAATTAGTAAGATGAGGCTGATGGCATCAGGGCTTATCAGGAAAATGGGCAGCACCAGATTTAGGGCTGGAAGGAAGAAGGGCTTGTCCTGTGAACACCCCTGATGCACTCAGTGCCTGCAATGGTGTCATCGCTGCTTTTCTGGAGAAGCAAACTCAATTCCCCCAAAGGTCATGTTGTCACAGCCCCAGATGTTCTCATTCCTGGCACCAGCAGCTTTTGGGACATCCTTTTTCAGTGGAGTGAGGGGGTGTGCAGCACATGGAGCCTCCAGCCAGCCCTCCCCAAGCAAAGGATGCTTTTTAGGGTGGGTTTTCAGGGTGAAGGTTGGTGGGTATCTGCTTTCTAGCAGCTTCCAACCCACACATAAGAGGGGGCAGGTCCCTGGAAATATTTAACGGCAGAGGAAAGGGCTGTGCTGGCACATTCCTCCTCATAGGGTGTAGGGGTGCCCAGACCCCTGCCCTCTTCCCTTTCCTCTCACCTCCCAGGTCAGAGCTTCTGACCAAACCAGAGGAAACGGGAGGAAAACCCTGGCTCCTGGCCACAGTCAACACCAAGCAGGGCCACGTGGCAAAGGGAGGCTGCTGGGGAGCACTGGGCCCACCACACCTCCCACCCTGCCCGAACTGGGCTGTCCAGTTAGGAGATCCCAGTGAGGAACCATCTCTTCGCCTTCCCTTCCCAGCCAGAGGTCCCCATGGCCCTCAGACATTGAGTAGATGCCTTCAGGGACGTTGCAAACCTGTGTCCTCAGAGCAGTTTTCTCCCAGCATCAGCCACTTCTCTCCCCCTGTCTCCATGGCCTCTTGGAAGCAGGAAAGTTTATATCTAAAGAACTACTTTAAAATAACAAATTCCTCAGAAAAACAAACAAGGGAAAAAACAACCCCAAGGCAAACCCAAGCCACCTGCACTGTACTGGAAGTTTCCATGAAGAAACCATCCTTTGGGAACACTTCCAGCCCCTCCCAGACTGGAGGAAGAGGGGATGCTCTGCGCAAACCCTCAACAGACCTTGACTGGTACAAGCATTTAGGGTAAAGGGGGACCAGGAAATTAGTTGTTTGTTTGTAATTATATTTTTTTTATTTGATCCCATGTGGGAATAACAATATTGCTTAGAAAGGGATGAAAATTAAGAGCTTGCACTCCTGGATTCCCAGCTCAGAGGTTTGCACCTTGGTCCAAAGCAAGGAGTGATGCAGCCTCCTAAGGAGCACTGGCATGTGCTGAAGGAGTAGATGTGCACCATGAGTCACTGAATGTGACTGAAATAGGGGACACAGGATGCCAGAGACACTCAACAGCTTCCACATCCCCTTGGCCAGACACGCTGGGGCCACTGGAGGACAAATACCTCCCCTCAATCCTCCAAGCAGCTCACCTTCCTTCAGGCTACTGGAAATGTCTGAAGCAGACTGGGGCAAGCACCAGTGACACTGCTGCCTGGGGAGAGAGCATGGAAACCTTGTCTGGAGGAGGGAAAGGAGAACCCCAGCTCTGCACACATGGCACAGGGAGGGGGGAAGGGAAAATAGAAGGAAAAAGGGTTGTTTAGTACAATTTGGGGCTTTTCTTCCCATGTAAAAGCTGGGGCTGTGCAGCTATTGTTGCTGTTCCACACAGCACTGGCCTCCCAGGGGAGCACAGATCCACAATGAAAAACCAACCAACCAACCCAAGCAAACCCCAGGAAGGAAAAGAATTAGCAGAGAAAGGAAAAGCAGCAGCAGCAGCAATTATTTAGGGCTGAAATAAATGCTGCTGCTGCTGGGGGTGCAGGTAGGAAAGGTTACACCACCAGGAAGGTGAAACTCGGATGGGAGGCCCCAGCTCTTTGGCTTCGTGCTTCCAGAGCTTGCCTGTAGCAATCATCATATAACCAGTAGAACAGGCAAGCAGGGAGGCAATCAAACTGACCTTTGAGGTGCTGAGATAACAGGAACCAGCGTGCACAGGGATACTGGAAAAGGAGTTTCTTTGAAAACAGGTTTCTTAGAGATCTCAGCTAAGGGAGAAAGCAGCCGCAGACATTTGGGAAGAGCTTGGGCAGGTGCTCAAAGCCTCAGCTGGGATTAATGGCTTATACTTGGATTTTGAGAAAGGCTAGCACTGAGATCAAGGGTTTGGCACCCCTGCCCCACCCCCTCAGATGTTCCCAGAGCCCCCACTTGGCTCTGCCAAGGCAAATGTACAAAGGATCCAAGAGGAAACCTTCCCGGTGCCGCTGCTTCCGCTGCGTCAGCTCCTGCTGCAGTGTAGGGCTGGGTGGGACATCACCAGGGCAAGGGCAGCACACCAGGGCTAGGCCAGCACACAACAAAAAGGACGGAGCTGCTCTGCACCTCCCCAGGCTCAGGGCTGAGATGAAGTTCTCAGTGAAGAGAAAGAAACAACAACAAAAAGGACGGACAAGAAATGACACCACCAAAAAGAAACGACACCAAAGCACTACCTGGAGTCTCCTGCTGCTGCTTTTCCACTTTCCACCAAACATTTCCATGTAAAACAACCAGATCCCACCCACTTTCCAGGCAGGGGATGGGGTGTAAGGATCTCACAGCACCCAAGAGCCCCGAGGGAAGGAGAACACTGCCCTACACAATTCATTTCATTTCTCCTGCTGCCCACAACCTTGTGACTGTGAAGCACAAACCTGACACGGGCACCTCTGAGAAATTCAGCTGCCACTGAAGAAGATGTGGAGAGGAGTCTCTCTGATGAAGATCCTTCTGCTTTAAGCATCCCCAAGACAGACACCAGAGCAGCAGAGGCACCTCCCTGCCAGGTTACCAGGCCCTCGGTTCAGATAAAGCAGCTACAGAGCTTCTGCTGCTATCAGCAGCTGTGGTTTCACCCTTCCCAGCAGCTCACAGCTTAGATCACTGAAGGGACCATTCCTTGGTAGCCCAAGGACTTCCAGCTGCCCCAGGGTGAAGGCTGCTGACCTACACAACCAGGTATTTTGCCATCTCAACTGAAACATCTTTATTTCTGTGCTCTCAGCTTCACCCATCCTCACAGAGGACAGAGGGCAGGAGGTGAGTGACCTTTTCCAGACAAGCTGTTGGGGACAATGAGGAAGAACCAAGGCCACAAGGAGCCATTCCCATTATTTCCCAAAATTCCACCATGAAAGCCTGAGAAATAACACAGGTTCTCCTGCCAGTTCACTCCCAGCAGCACCAGTACTCCTGCCCCAGGAGCTCTGAAGCAACACCAAGCTCTGGACTCAGAGGAGAAGGGGATGAAGGGCTGGGATTCAACCAACCCAAACCAACAGGAACTCAGAAGAAGAGACTGACACAAAGGACATAAAAAGCAGAAACTGTGAAAATGTTGAGATGGTCAAAAGTCACATCAAAATATATTTAAAAACCAGAAATTCCAATCTGTGTGGAATTTAAAATGTCTTTCCCCACCTTTTCTTTTTTTCCCCACCCTGCTCAAGGAGTCTTTGTTGCTCCAGGACGTGGAACATGATAGGCAGCACCAGTTGTGTCCTGAAAAGGGTAGTTAATGTTCCCCACCTTGTCTGAGCACTTCCACCATTTACAAACAAACAAAAAAATTATATATATACCTCAACAATTGCCCCCCCCCCCTTCGCTTCCATCCTACAGTGGGCAGGAGAAAAGACTGCAAACAAATTGACTCTTCAGTTTCAGTTAAGTCCAATTTTTCCACACATCAATATCCCTGCAATCCATTGTACACCTTCTGCACTGACCCTTGTTTCAGCAGCTGCTTGAGACCTGCAAGAGGAAAGGAAAATGTTACTAAAGAGCACAGACAGGAGGGGACTTGGCTGTTCCTGATGCATGTACACATCTGGCACCACCAGTGGGAATACTGTTACTCTAAGAGCATCATTTAAAGAAAAAAAATATAGGAAAAATTCCCCCAAAGCCAGAGATGCAACAGCTTTTCTGCTCCTTCAGCATTCCTGGGCTTGCCAGCTCCAGGAACCCAGGGGGGTTTACTAGAAAGCAGAGTTTCCACACTGCTATGCAGTGCCTGGGGACACGACTGTCCTTTAAAAGTACTCCCTGAAGGCAAGTAAGAGAAGCAAACTCCTTATCTGTGGGTTTGTTATCCTGCTGAAGGCCTGAAAATCTCGTTTTCCCACTGGTTTACAAGGGGTCTAGGTGACTGCACAAATCCCCCCTTCCCCACCCCTCAAAGCCCATTGATAAAACATTCCAAAGACCTGACTGCTCTGAGGTCCTGTCAGCATCAAATTCTCAGCAGAGCAGGACAAAAGAAGCCTAAGTCAACCCTGCAACCCAGAATAGCTCCTCTCCTGGGGTTAGCACTTTCAAGGAGCCTGGCAGGTCCTCACTTGCCACTTAAAGGGCAAGCCCAAACACAACATAGGAAGCAGCCTGACAAGAATGGATGTGTCACACTCCCCAGGGATAAATCAGAGGGGACTCCCTCTCTGAAGTCAGCTCCTCAGGGCATGGCAGCAACTCTGTGACCAACAGCAGAGACCACTGAGCTTGAGGAAGGGCTATCAAGGCCCAAATCAGAAGGAAACTCCCCAAAATATGACTAACTTTCTAATAATAAAACAAACATAAAGCTAACTGCTGGAATTCTGCTGTTGGATGTCCCCAGAACAGCACTGGTCTTGCAGCAAAGCACACGAGGAGCTGGCCTGCACCTCAACATGACCAAGGACTGCTTGTTCTGCCAGAGGTGTGGTGTCACACTGGGCATGTTGGTACAACAGGTCAGAAAATACTAGTAGTTATCTTTAAGTGAGGTACATCAGCATGGAGATGAGGGACCAGTAATTGTGTCAACTAATCTACTTGTACAGAAAAAAAAAAATCAGTCTTTCAGGCATGCAAGTCCTAGCTGGACTTCCTGAAGAAGAAGTATGTCTCTCCTGCTTCTCCACCCTTAAATCATCCAGACTACAAATGCTATTGTCCTTTAAGAGTAATTTTATACATGAGGGCCACAGCAGCTCTCTTAAAATACTGGAAAACTGTCCTAGAAGTAGTAACTGGAACAAAGATGGGTCTGTGCCAGGCAAGAACTACTCATGCTTGTGCTGAATTCTTTCTATATTGAGAGCTCCTTACCAGCAAAGTGAGGGTCTACACAGGAGCTGCTCAACAGTGAGGCCAGGTCACTCTCCTGGGGAGTGCAAAGCAAGTTCACTTCCCCTGCACAGCCAAAAGAGGCTAAAAGGCACTTCCTGATGGGGAAGAGGATGTGCCCCCCCTCAGTGCAGAGTTCTTTGAAAGGAAGAGCACAGCTGGAGAAAGGTGTGCTGCAGCAGCCCTGAAAAAACTGAGATCAGCACTATCCCCACTCCTTGTTTCCTGCTAGGCAGCTCCAGGCTGGCCTGAAGGATACTCTGAGTGCACATACTTCAAACACATCTGATGTTCAACCAAGAATTCCAGCCAGGAATCCTGGCATTTGGATTTACTGCACCTCAGGCTTTTTTTACTAGCCCCAACTTGGAGATTTTTCTGACACAACCAGCACATGGCAGGTTACAACACAACCTGGACACTTTGCTTCCCGGGCTCTCTGCTTTAATGCTGAGCACTCCAGAGTCAGATCATGGGATCCAAAGCAGACAACAAACAAGTGTCAGTAGAGAGGGACAGAGATAGATCAAATAGAAAAGTCACCTCTAATCAAAAGGCAATAAATCCCGATATCACACTGGCAGGAAAGGAAGCATATTTCTCTGACCCTAAAGCTCTGAGTGACCAGAGTGGTGCTCTCCAAGCCAGAGTAACTTCTGACTGGCTACACATGGTTATGAGATAAGAAATTGGGACTCCTGCCAACAATAAGGAAAAAAGGCATGTTTTGAATTCTGTAGCCTACAGCCTTCCTCTGGATGTGTACACTGAACTGCTGCCACACAACACAAACAGACCTATTCCCTCATAAAACCCCTTAAACCACTGGGTGTTTGGAGATATTCCAGCACACAGAAATGCTTCTGACTGCCTACCCAGCCACCTTCCCCTGAGAAGCAGAGAATTGCTTTGGGAGGGAGTGAAACACTCCAAGTCCTGTGCCTGAACACGCTCAAGCCATCACCTCTCCATTCCTTGGGCATCTGTACAGGCATGGGATCAATTCTGAGAACCAGAGGCTCCTGTTGCTGCTGTAGGACTTCCACATGGTTCATCAAGTCTCCATTTGAGCACTGGAGCTGAGAAACAGATCTCTCCTATGAAATACCTGCAATGCACCCTTGTTCCCTGCACTGCCACAAAGCACTTAAGGTATAAAGAGATGTAGAGGGGACCAATCCTTCCCCTGATGCTGCATGACTCTTTACCCTTGACACTAGAGGGATTGTCACAAGTCTTGTCTTCCAAGAAAGCTGGAAAACCATTTGTGATCCCATTCCAGCAGGAGCAAAGCAGACAGAGCCCAAGCCCTGTAAGTCTGTCAGTTCAGACAGATGGCCAGCTACAAAACAAAGCTCCTGCTAACTTGCCAAGTGCTACATCCCAACCTAATCTGGCTCCCTACAACTGCAGCAGCCAAGCTCCCTTGCTTTGAAAGGGAAATTGAAGTTAATCACAGGACACTGGCCAACTGTGTTATGTTGTACAAGAGGCAGAGGGCAAGGAAAGCCCTCCTGACTGCTACAGCCCACGCTGCTTCAGCTGTGCCAGCTTCTTATCAGCTCTGGTGAGAGGTCTGTGCAGCCCACTGCCCAGGGAAGTGGTGGAGTCACCATCCCTGGAGGTGTTTAAACAACAAGTAGATGTAGCACTCGAGATCTAGTGGTCAGGGAGATGTTGGGATGAAGGTTGGACTTGATCCTAGAGGTCCTTTCCAACCACAATGGTTCTGTGGCAGAGCTTTAAAACACTCACCTTCCCGCTGGTCACTTGTCAGTTGCTCTTTGGGGAACTCCACATCAAATGTGATTATTAGTGAGCCTTTGATATTATTGTTATCAAAGTTTGGAAGACCTTCTCCTTTCTTCCACAGCTTAGCCCCGGGTTTTGTAATTTTATCCCGAGCAACGTGAACCTAGAGAGAGAAGGAATTTCAGAATGTTACTGGTGTTCTCTGTGTGTGTTTCAATGCCCTTTACAACCCACTGAAAAGCTTCAACTGGCACCAATTCCTTGCCAAATACAGTGATATTCAAGGGGTCCAGGCAGCATTACTGCTGTGACAGTCTGGAATTGAGACCCACAGTTGTGCAGGGCCTGTTTTGGCTCCACTGGAATAGGTCTGGAAGCCTCTACCAGAGGGGATACTGCACACAACCAGCAGCAGCACAGACCCCAAGCAAGATAATCCTCAGTACAGGAGACCTGCAGGTCAATTTTGTTTATACACAGCATTGTATATTTACATACATACTATTGTGTGTTTATACCACTGTACCTTGTATATTTGTGTATTTATTGTGTGTTTATACCACTGTACCTTGTATATTTGTGTATTTATTGTGTGTTTATACCACTGTACCTTGTATATTTGTGTATTTATTGTGTGTTTATACCACTGTACCTTGTATATTTGTGTATTTATTGTATATTTGTACACATACCTTGTGCCCATCCAAGTGGGAAATATCCATTTCAAAACCTGTAAGTGCCTCGACCAGCGAGATTGTCACATTTGTATACAAGTCATCTCCTCTCCTTTCAAACACTGGGTGCCTGTAGGGAAGAAAAAGAGACATTGGACCTTTTCCCCTTCCCCATAAGGGAAATAGACTCTCTAGCTTCCTTCCCTCTATTAATGAATTGGGAGAATTCACCAATCAGGAAGTGAAGAATGAGTGAAATTTGGCTTCATTTTCCTGAGATATGCACTACTAATAACTTTTCTATTCCTGGGGCAGTGAGTGGCAAGGCGTGGCAAGAACTTGTGACTCACAATTTTCTTAGTGGGGCCTTTCCTTACAATAAGGAGAGAGTGTATTTATGGAAAAAGATCTTTTAAGTGATTCACACAAGAGCTACTAATGCACAGCAGAGCTCAAGCCAAACAAAACAGCAGTGGAATGATCACAGTATCTTGACAGGACTCAATCCAGCTGCTCCAGCATCATCAGGGTTGAAGTACCAGACCCCTGGCAGCACCAACTCTGCTGAAGGACAAGCTCCATGCTAGCCAAGCAGGCAACACTGCCTAGAAAATCCCTTGCAAGCTTCCTTTATAGTAACTCCTTTGTGATATTAGGAAGAAATCCTTTACTGTGAAGATGGCAAGACACTGACACAGGCTGCCTAAAGTAGCTGCGGATGCCCCATCCCTGGAAATGTTCAAGGCCAGGCTGGATGAGGTCTAGTGAGAGGTGTCCCTGCCCATCACAGAGGGGTTGGAACGAGATGATCTTTAAGATCCCTTCTATCCCAAACCATTCTATGATTCTATAACCACAAGCCAGGGCAGTTCCTTACTTCAGAACTTTTATTCGGAAGCGCAGATCTCCTGGCTCCCCGTCCACGTGGGGCTCACCTGGGAAAAGGAAAGAGCAGCTCAGTTCAACAGGAGCTAGTTAATAACAACTGAAGAAACCATCAGCATATGAAATGATAGAGACTTGCAGCTCACCCACTAAAGAAAACAACAACTAGCTGATCTTTGCCTGACTAAAACCCTGCTGACACATATCTGATACTGAGCATTGTCTCAGTGAGCTCACAGCTCTCTGCCTGCATGTTAATGATGTCCTTCACTTCTGAAGGACTCCATCTCCTTGGGCAGAGGGGATTCCCTCATATGCTCAAGCCTGGAACATGCTCCCACCCTAAAGTTACCTGGAACCTCAGATTTAGAGCTTTTTTTTTTTGCATGCACCCCCAGTACCAGTAAAGGGAGTGGAACTCAGAGCATGACCCAGTCTTGGCAGAGTGTGCTCCTGGATTCCAGCAGCATGCAGAGGACACAGCACACTTAAAATCATGTATGTTGACCAGCTACCCAAAGCAGGGCTTGGACACCTTCACTGCCAGCATAAGGGAAGAGGAGGAGGTGCACACATACCCACCTTCACCAATGAAAGGATACTCCATGCCATCCCTCACCCCTGGCTCGATCTCCACCTCTAAAGTCCTCTCTTCATTCACAAGTCTGTAAAGGACAAAGTTCTCAACATGGGCAGCAGCACCTCCTGTTGCTGAGGTAATGAGAACACCCCCACTAATTAACATACACCCTCTCCTTGCTCACATCTAAAAGTGGAGGGCAAGTGCTGCCTCGTGTGCTGATACTCATCTAGCAGAGAAGGCAAAGTCAAGCTCCTAAAAGCACACTCAGCACCTGGATGTGTGACATCACCACAGTATTCATGTCCAGCTGCTCCCAGCTGGGAACTGGGGGCTTTTCCCTGGCTTTGTTTATTCAGATTTAGTTGTGCAACTTCCCCTGTAGCATGGCTGACTGGTCAAGGCTGAAAGAGCTACCTGGGGAGGTCTACCTGTAGCAGAGCTGGCCATACCTACTGCGAGACTAAAGACAGGCTCCTTGGAGATGAGAAACCTGCTTCAGCTTCTCCAAGCTCTCCAGGTCTCACTGGTAGCACGGGCAGTCTCCTCCACCTAGTGGTAGGTTTTGAATAAACAACCTCAGAGCATAAAACTCACTTGACATTTGGACATTCATCACAAACAACCTCTTGGGTCATCTGGAAACGCCCAGGCCCCAGCTGGGTGGTCCTCATCTCCTGGCGGCAGTTGCATTTCCTCTTGCCAGGGGCCTGTCTTGCCACTGGCTTGTTCCTGACAACCTGCAGGGAGGAAGAACAGGGTGACACCAGCACTCCTGGGGCAACACAAGGGTCTGGATTTCTCAAACAGCCCGAATGTGATTTGGGTTTGGGTGCTGACTCCACAATAGCTCCAGATTGCCTCAGCAAAACCTTCCAACAGCAGCTTTCACCTGGTGTCTCTTGCTGACCACGCATTAAACACCAGAAAACCTCTCTCTGACACCACTATGACTATTACCTTTTTTTCCTGCACCCCTTTCTGAACAGGAAAGGTAACACCAGGATGAAAAACCCTCACACTTGTCCCACACAATAGGCAAAATTATTTGGAGTTCCCCATTTACCAACACGCTCCCAACACAAACTCAATCAACACGAGTTCTAACAAGCAGGACAGCAGAGATTGTCAGCACCAGAAATGTAGCTTGCTTTAAAAATATAAATTTAAAAGGCCACCATACATTTACCAGGAATTTGCAGTAACATGTTTGGCTACAGAACAAGGCTATGAAAAATTCTCCACGTGGTTTTGCAAAATGAATCTAAGGCTCATGAACGAGCCCTCAAATATCACTCAGCTCTAGAGTGAGAACATCTGCACCTTTTCCAGCTGGGCTACTCCAATAAGAAGAAGCTCCAGTTGGTCACTGACAGCCAGTAAACAAGCTATTATCACAGGAACCATCCCTTTATGGAGAAATTGCCAGGTGACAAAGGTGAATAAATGTTTCTTCTAGCAAACAGCACCACAACAACCTGCCAGATAGTGAGAAAATGAGTGTCTAGTTCTGTTCTTTGGGAGAAGATCCCATCCTGAGCAGGCATCTCAAACCTGAGCACACACTGGGGAGACTGACAGACAAGCAGTCACTTACTTCTACAAAGTTCCCTGAATACACCTCTTCTAGTGTGACCTCCAGGTCCACGATGATGTCACTTCCCCGGGGGATGTTCCTGTCTTGCTGCCGGGGGTTACCTCCAAACATGAACCCAAAGTCCCCAAAGAAGCTGGAGAAGAGCACAGTGATTAGTTCAGGGAGGAATTGTGATCAATGGGGGCCCAAGTGCAGAATGGCCTGAAGTGGCAAAACCTCCTTACTGTGAGAAGATGTCTCCATGGGAGCTCTGGTGCCCGTCCTTCAACCCCTCCTCACCATAGGCATCGTACTGCTTCCTCTTCTCCTCATCTGACAGCACCTGGAAAGGGAGCCAAGCACAAAAACATCACCCACAGCTGAGCTGAGTTGTTTAAACAAGGCTCTGAGAGGAATTTCCTCCCTGGGGGATGAGCAGCAATGCTTTACATCAGAGAAGCACTGTCCAGAACTTGCTTGCTAGGAAAGTTAAACATTGATTAGTGAAACCCATAAAAAGTCTGGTTAGTTTATCAAAAGAGCAGGAGCACCACAGGAGATGTAAACAACACTGAGTTTATCTTAAGGATTAAAAAAATAAACAGGGGGAGTATTCAAATCAGTTTGTACAAAGCAGGACACTGGAAAAAAAAAAAAGTCACTTAATACCACCCTATTTGTCAGTTTGTTCTTCAAGCTTAGAAAAAACAACAAAACCCCCCAAACCAACTCATGGAAACTCCATCCCCAAACCATCCTGAGACTAGTGACTACATATAGTCATTACAGACATATAGAGGAGGCTCAGTTCCCTCACATGGGACCAATCTCCTTCCCAACTGACTTATGTTGATCACAGGGTGGGAATCACTCAGGCTGCCAAGATTAAGGAGGCCAAGTAGTTTAATTAACCTACTTTCCCCACAATTCTTTTGTGAGGCTTTGCAATAGGCAGCCAGCCAAGCCCTGGGCAGCAGAATTACTAACAGATGCTGTAGCTTTATGGCAAGAAGCATCTAACCAGCCTGACAGCCTCTCTACCTTTGGTTTTTATTTGGTAGAATGCCTGAAATTTGATATAATAACAGAGGAGGATGAATTGTAGCTGTATCTTATAGAAGGGCCCTTAAATTTTCTAGGAGCCCTCTTCTCCTGTCCCCTGAACACTTAGAGGATGAAGGCTCATAATATTACTTGTTGGCCAAGCTCACCTTCGAACCCCGTAAACCCTTCACAGTCTAGGAAGGGCTGAGAGGACTTAAGGTCCTCCAAGTTCCTTACAACCGGGTGTTGTAAGGTTCCTTACAACCCTCTCCTTCCCCAGCAGCTCCACCAGGCCTCACCACACCCTGCCCTACACCACAGGCAGCAGTGCCCCGCAGTACAGCGTCCTCACCTCATAGGCAGCCCCCAGGTCCTGGAACTTCTCCTGGGCCTTCGGGTCATCGGGGTTCCTGTCGGGATGGAGCTGCAGCGCCAGTTTGCGGTAGGCCTTCTTGATGTCCTTGATGGAGGCGCCGCGGGACACCCCCAGGATCTTGTAGAAGTCCCTCCTGCCGTGAATGGAGAGAGAGAGAGGCGGTAGGAGCCAAGCCCCGCAGCCACCGAGCCGAGGCCGGGGGTAGGCCCGGCGCTAAGGCGGGGTAGGGGACACCCAGGCCCAGCGCACTCACCCAGCGGCAGCCTCCCCACAGAGGCAGAGCAGCAGGAGACAGAGGCGACTGAGCCAGCCAGGGGCCATGGCGCGGGGGGCCCGGCCGGCCCCGGGGCGCGGCGGGCAGAGGGAGCGGCGCTCTCCGGGCAAATCCGCAGCGCCGCAGCCGCCCGGCCCGGCCCGGCCACCATTAGACGTGAAGCGGGGCCCGGCAACGGCCGCCGGCCAATGAGAGCGCGGCGCGGCCCCGCGCGCTGCGCATTGCTGGCCTATCAGCTGCGCACACTTCACCACCGCTCGGCGTCGCCAGCCAATCACCGCTCAAGACGTCGGCTTTGAGCTCGCCGGGCCAATCGGGGCTCAGGGCGTCACCACTCCCTTTAATCACCGAGCTAGGTCGCCCGGAAGTGCTTGTTGACCCGGAGACAGCCAATCAGAGGGAGCGCTTCTTATCCCCGCCCCCGCTTTGGCTGGAGCAGCCAATCAGAGGCGGCTCCCCGTGGAGGGGGCGGGACCGGAGGAGTTTTCCCGCCGTGAGGGAAGCTCCGCCCTGTTTGGCCGCGCGGGCACCGGAAGTGGCGGCGGCCGCCATGGCGGCGGCGGTCGCGGCCGCCCCTGTGCGGCTGTGGGTGAGGACGGAGCCGTTCCTGCTGGGGGTCCTGCCGGCCCCGCCGCCCGCCCGCCTCGGCCCGCACTACCTGCGGAAGATGGCGGCCTACGCCCGGGCGCGGGCGGCCGAGGGCTGCTTCCCGCGGCTGTCGTGGCCCCGCTGGCGGCACATCGCCTGCGGGAAGCTGCAGCTGGGCCGCGGCCTGGCCTGGCTCTACTTCGAGCTCTTCCACAGCCTCTTCCAGCGGGACCCGCCGCTCTGTCTCGAGTGGGCCGAGGCCGAGGCGGCCTGTGCCAGTGCCGAGGAGCTGGAGCGGGAGCGGAGCAAGGCAGGAGACCCCCTCACCCCGAGCCGGGCGGGCCTGGGGAGAGCCCGGCCCGTCCTAATGCCTCTCTTTGTTCCCCCCTGGCTAGCTGTGGGTAGACACTCTGCAGTTCCTGCTCTTCCTGTATATCCAACAACTGAACAAGGTGTCCCTGCGGAGGTCTCTGATCGGGGAGGAGTGGCCCAGCCGCAGGACCAAGTCTCCCAGCCTGGCTGGGAAATGTGCCAACGACAACAAGGTATTTGTGGCTGTAGAATTCTAATTGCGTGGCCGTGTGGGAAACTGTGGAGACCTGCCTTGAGGGTGGGTGAAAAGTGGCTGGAAGGGTCAAAGTCTAAGCTAGAATCAGATTGGAGATACTTTGCTCAAGAGTAAATGAAGTGGTGTATCTTCTATAGCTTTACTACTCTGTGTATCTTCTGTAGTTTTACCAGCTGAAGTCGTCCATGGGAATTTCTTTGGGTTTGAAACCAGCTGTGAAAGTTCTCTCAGAGTCTTGACAGTTTCCCTTTTGAGAAGCAACTGCCTGTTTGTTTTTTCTGTTAGTCAGAGGGGAAGCTTTTATTATATTGGAGGCTGCTTTCCTGTGATCCACTGTAGGATGCTAGGATGGTCCATAGCATTAAGTGTGGATCCTAGTGTAGGATTCCTAGAATTTGTGTGGAAAGGATTGTAGAAGAGTCTGTTTCTGCTTCCTAGAATGAAATATTTGCTACTTGGTGTTAAAATAAAATGTGTTTTTCTTTTTGAGGGGAGGTTGCTCGCTGTATTTCTGAAGAGCAGAGCAGCTGAAGCAGGGAGAGCGGGATGTTTGACTTGTTTTCCCTCTTTTAGAGCAAGTGTAAGCAAGGATGCATTGTGTGATGTCGGGGGAGCTTGTCAGCCCTCTGAGAACTTAGAATCACAGGATGTTTTAGGCTGGAAGGGACCTCCAGAGGTCATCTGGTCCAACCTCCCTACACAAGCAGGGACATCTCTACCTAGGGCAGGCTGCTCAGAGCCCCATCAAGCCTGGGGCAGAATCCCCTCTCTTGCTCTGCTCAAACTTACCTCCTCCTCCTTGTGTGTTTTTGTGCCTGCCAAGAGCTGGAGTGACCAGGACCACTGCGCCTTTGTGCAGAGCCACCTCTCGGACCTGCTGGAGCTGCTGCTGGAGCCAGAGCAGCTCCCTGCCTCCTCCCACACCTCCTGGGTCTCCTACGAAGCTGTCTGTGCTCTCAGCTTTCTCATTGAAGGGACAGTGAACAAATCCAGGACAGTCCATCCCCTCCACGAGCTCGCCCTCTGGCAGCCCTGCCACGGGCAGAACGGCTACTCAAAGGTCTCCAGAACCTTCTCCTTCCCCAGGCTGGAGAGCTGGCTGAGGTCTTGCCTGACAACCAACCCTTTTGGAATGACTGCCTGCCTCAAGTCTGGGAAGAAGCTTGCCTGGGCTCAGCAAGGTAGCTACAGGCCTGGCCTTTATTTTTAGAAATAACTTTTGGGTCTCATCTTTTCCTGACCAGGGATCTGGCAGTGCTGTTATTTTCCTCCATCAGTGGATATGGGGAAAATGATAGTTCAGAGGCCATTCTGGGGAGCTAGAGGGTGCTGTGTGACTTCTGTGTGTGTTTTTCTGGTCTTTGCATCACTTTTGTGAGCAAACATTAATAACTTCATTATCCAAAGCCCCTCAGAGTGAGGTCAGTGTTACTACCCTGATTATTCAGGTACAGCTGGGCACAGGGACTAGGTAATGGGGTGTGTTTGTGGCACAGCTGAGGACTGGTGGAGGTTTCCTTCTCTTGAATTGCAGCTCCTCACCTGGCAGTGGAGCCAGGGCACCTTCCACCTTAGGAGAAAAAAAATTCATATTTAATATTAATGTTTTGTTTCTCTGACTGCACAACGGAAGAGTGGCAGTGCATTAATAGACAGGACAGTGAGTTTGCTCAAGGATTGTACTAGAGAGGGAGCATTTTGCTGAGTTAAAATGTACAGTTCCTGCTTTCAAAAAACAAAGGAAAAACTTGCCTTGAGCATCTTCTTGTGTTGGAGAACAGATTCCTGGAAATAAATGTGCCCAGGTCAGGGCTGTTTGTAGCTTGTAGGAGGCTTTGGCTGCTCCTGAATAATCCTGAGGTGTTTTTATCAATGTGTCTTGATTTCTGGAGCTTCTCAGTGCTCTGTACCACTGACCTGCCTGGTAGGGGTTGGTGGATGGTGTGACTGGTGCATGAAGTGATGCAGTTTGGTACCATCCTTGAAGTTTTGGGCTGATTAATTTCCTTGAGAGATTGCTGAGAGGTGTGGCCAGTGAACCAAGTCTGTGTCTGTAGGAATCACGTGTAGCCTCTTGGTGGTGTTTGTTTTGTTTTAATTTTAAAGACGTTGGTGAACTTTATGTTGCAGTTGAAGGAACAACCAGGAGAGCAAAGGTTGCCTGCAATACCCGTGTGGTGCCCGAGGTGTTCCCCATGGTGGTGATGAGCCAGGTGTACAAGCAGACCCTGGCCAAGAGCTCAGACACCCTCGTGGGGGCTCACGTCAGGATTCATCGCTGCAACGAGTCCTTCATCTATCTCCTCTCTCCTCTGCGGTGAGTTTGTGCTCTCTGAGGTGCCTTCTCAGTGAGTTTAGGTGCTAAGCTTTTCTCAGAGGGGCTAAGGAGGGAAAAGTCCTGCTCCTGCTCTTCTCTACTCACCGTGTCCTCTCTCCTGTTCTCTCCCAGCTCTGTGACCATCGAGAAGTGCCGGAACAGCACTTTGGTCCTTGGCCCTGTGCAGGCGTCTGTCCACGTCCACAGCTGTGACAACATCAAGGTCATTGTTGTTTGCCACCGTTTGTCCCTCTCTTCCACCACTGGCTGTACTTTCTACACCCTCACGCCCACCCAGCCCCTCATCCTCTCAGGAAACCAGGCAGTCAGCTTTGCCCCTTTCCACACCCATTACCCCATGCTTGAAGACCACATGGCTCAGGTGGGCTTGGCCACTCTGCCCAACTACTGGGACAGCCCCATCCTGCTGGGCAAGGAGGGCAGTGACACGAGTGTCTTCAGCCTCCTGCCTCCCTCAGACTTCTACACCTTTGTGATTCCTTTTGAGATGGAAGGAGACACCACAGAGACCCCAGGGGGGCTGCCCCATGCCTACCAGAAGGTGCTGAGCCAGCGAGAGCAGAAGGTACAGATCTGGCAGAGAACTGTGAAGGAGGCAGGACTGACCAAGTGAGTGCTGCACCCAAACAGGGGGGTGTGAGCTGGGCTGCAGCTCAGATGTACATCAGAAGATTCATTTGATGAGGTTCAACAGAAATGCTTTAGTCTTGGGTTGATTTGCATGAGCCATTTCTGGAGCATTAGTAATTGGAGATCTTGGGGTCCTGGTCTTCAATATAATTATGGTGAGAAGAAGAATATTCACAATGGTTACTCTGGAGGAGGTGCTTTGTCATGATTGCATTTTCCTAGCCTGTGAGACTTTAGGAAAAACATGCCTAGATGCTGTTGAGGGCTGAGGTGAGGGCTCCACCCTGGCAGCAGGAGTTGACCCCTCACCTCAGGCTGGGCACTGTCTCTCTGCTGTCTCTGTTCTTGCAGTGCCACACGCTGCCCTGGGTGAGAGCTGGGTGCATACCCTGAACAACAACTCAACTAATTAATGGCCTGCAGCTGATTGGTCACTCTTAGCCCAGCCTTGAGATTGAAGCTTTAAGTTACTGTCCCATCTGGTGCTGAGGTGAGCTGAGGATGTGCATGGGGACTGTTACAGCAGACACCTCGTGGACAGTAGCTTTGAAAGTCCTCT
The DNA here is from genome assembly GCA_013401335.1 of Brachypteracias leptosomus. Taxonomy (NCBI): domain Eukaryota; kingdom Metazoa; phylum Chordata; class Aves; order Coraciiformes; family Brachypteraciidae; genus Brachypteracias; species Brachypteracias leptosomus. The sequence continues at coordinate 60,404 of VYZX01006897.1, forward strand.
CTGTCAGATCCCATGGAATGCTTTGCATGCTGGGCCTCTCCCAGCCCATCTCACGTGCTGCCTGTTTGCTTTCTCAGCACCTCTTGTGGAGTTCTGAACAAGTTCAGCTTTGCTTCTGCTGCCAGCCACATCAGGCAAAGGGTACAAACCTCTGTCAACATCACTTTAGCTGCTTTTATCTTGTTGTGAGCCATTTTGATGCAGCAACCTGAAGGACCTTGCTGCCTTTGCAAATACAGGATGGGGATAGAAACCCAGATATTCCGTTGTCAAGATGAGAACAGGTTCTGCTTCCTAAGCTGCACTTAAGCTGTGTAGATTTTCTTTCTGTCCTGAGCTCAGTTGATGGCTTGTAACGGGTGTGTAACTGGGTGCTGATAAGCAGTGATCTTAGAGGGCTTTATCCTGTGGGGAACACAATGAAAACCTCCTCTTAGGTGGAACTCAACAATTCCCATCACACCAGGCTGAGGAGTTCTAGTCTGTTTGATCCCCTCCACTGTTTTGGAGCAGCTCCCTCCACTTCCCCTTGTTCCTTTCTGAAATCCAGGTGTCTCTGTGCTGAGGTTGGAGCATCCTGCAGGTTGAAAGAGCTCTAGGCTGAGAGGAAGGATTGTGGGGCATGGTTTTGCTCCAAGTTGAGGATAAATGGTCAGTGGCAGAGTGTAAAAACCTTCAAAACTCTCAGCCTTGAGTCTTTGAGGGAAGTTGTAACATCTGCTGTTCTATCAGCCTCACCTGAGGTCCATCCCCCTCCAGCCATTGTCCTCCCAGGGCTGTTTCTTCTCACCCTAGAGTTTTGTGAAGGTGTTTGGCCTGTCAGAATCTTCCTGCTAGAGATGTGTGGGGTAATAAGGATGATGTGCTTAGATTTGACATCCTCTCCAGCAGGCACAGGAGGCAGGAGCTCTACCACTGGAGTGGCTTGTTTGATAAAAGGGGGAGAGCTGTGCCAAGTTGAGAAGCTGGCTGAAAAGAAACTGGGCAGAAACAGTGTAAAATGTCTCTGACTCCTGCAGGCAGGGAAACAACCAGGCAGACATGTAGGAAGCTTAGAGCAAACAGGATATCAGGCTTGTAGAAAGAAAAGAGCTGCCATGCTTGGACGAGGAGGCCAAAGAGAATGACAGAAATAAGAAGACATCTTTCAAGAAGTTGAAGTTGTCTGAATGAGGAAAGTGGAGCAAAAAAAAGAATGTAAATCCTGCCAGGCTGAAAGTAAAACCCCCCTAAGACAGGACCAGGGAGACAGCTTGAGGAGCAACTTGCAAAAGCATAAAATCCCATTTATTCATTTCCTGAGCGCATCAGACAAAGTCTTTTAGGGTCAGTAGCAGATCAAGGTATATAAAAAGCACTTGGAGGAGATAAACCCATCAGGGAAGAAAGGAGTGTCTGCCTTTGTGTTTGTGTTCACTGGGGAGGAATTTAGGTTAGTTGCTGTCCTAGAACCCTGTTTTTTTTGGGAGAGGCTCAAATGGAAGTGATGGTACAAAGAAAAGCCTTTGACTTGAAAAAAGGGTCTGGGTACACGGAGCCTTTCTGAACCTGAGAGGCACAGAAATGGGTAGGGCTGGTTTGCTGCTTTTCCCACCACAGGATGGGCTCAGCACATCAAATTAGGAAGAGATTCAGAGCAAAACCACATAAAGTCTCTATAGGATATTGAAAATGTTCATGTTTTATATGGATTCAGGAAGGAATCGTGTAAGTTCATAGAGAGAAGTCCATCAGAAATTACTCAACTGTTACCTTTGGCTGATGAAATTCCAGAGCTGAGCTGACCACAGATGCTGTTCTGGGCATGTGATTAGTGCCAGAGTCTGAGCTAAGTGGTACACCCTGTTACTGCTGGTCTCACCAAAACCACCCCAAAAGTTACTTTAGCAGTAAGGGGAATTATTTGAGGAGTGTTGTTTATAGCTGCATTTTTTCCCCCTAATCTCCATCCTCTCTCTTTCAGATGCTGTCAGAACAGAATTCTGTGTCTTTAATGCTTGAATGCTGATTACTAATCTTCTTTTTCTCCTTTTTCAGATAGTTTTTAATCTATGCTTTAAGAGTAAAGCAGAGGCAGCCCTGTGGGTTGCTGTTGCTAGTTCTGCCTTTGGGGTTCTTTATAGTCATGTTCACCTGGTAAAAAACCTCTTCCTGGCACAGACAGTTGAGGAATCCAGCTTGTTTTGGTAGTGAAGGTGAAGTTATAATTTATAATGCTATAAATAAGTGTAACCTTTACATCTCTGCTGATCTTGTTTTGGTTTTAGGGATCAGAGGAAGCAGTTCCAGCTGCTGGTAGAAAACAAGTTCTATGAGTGGCTGGTGCAGACAGGGAACCGTCAGCAGCTGGACAGCCTGGTCCCTCCTGCAGTAGGCTCCAAGCAGGCAGCAGGGTAGCATCATGGGCCTGGGCAGCAGAAGGAAAGGAAGGGTGAGTAGAGGGCATGTTTCCCTTGATCCTTCTCTGTCTAGAAGAGTTGTCCCATGTGTGTGTGCACAGCAGAGGTAGAAGTAGGTGGCTGTTCAGTGGATGCTCTCCCAAGAGCCTTGTGTTTGGTTTTAATTCTTACTCTTCACTCAAAACCTCTGTTCAGTTTGAATCTGTCCCTTGTGTACTCAGCACCCTTGTTCTCTGCTGGTGTTCTGTGTTATTTGCCAGGGACACCTGTGTGTCTGTAAAGGCAAATAGACATATTGTACATAACCTGATGTAAAAACTCATTTCAACAGCTGCTCTTTCAAGAAGTCTGTGTGTATTAATGTCTGTACTTACCTGTCTCACTTCTTGCTTCAAATAATCCTTACTTTGTAGTCTTTCTCTTCCAAAGTAGTAGTTTGGGAGCCAGAGACAAGCCCTTACTCTGCTTTTTTCCCATTGTATGTTTCAAACTATTAGAAAGTTGGGTTTTTTCTTTAGTCCTTTGAGTTGTTTTTTCTTTGCTAGCATTGGTAGCAAAATTTGCTCCTTTTATTTTGTTACAGAGTCCTGGGAAAAGGCAGCAATACACTGAAACCAGTTCTCATGAAGACTTTGCAACCATCTTGGCTGAACACACTGGACGTGGATCTGACCCCCAGCTCTGGTGTGGATTGGACTGTGTCTGCTTTAGGGTTTCTGATCCCTGCCGCTTTCCCAGGAATGTGCTGTAACTCTTCTGTTGGTCACTAGAGGCTGAAGGAGTGTGCCCTGTTGCAGATCCTCTAGTGGGGAACCATGGTTAGTGTCCATGGGGTGCAAGGATCCAGCAGAGGAGCCCTTCTTGGTGCAGAGCTGGCCACAAGACCTTGGCCATCGTGTGTGTCCTTATGGTACGAGGCAGCTCCACTGTTTTTACACGTGTGGAAAGGAAAGGTTTAGTTTTCTAATGAATGAAATTCAATGGGTTTTTTTTTAATATGAAGATAGCACTTAAGCAATGTGATTTTTATGGCGTTAATTTATACGTTTGTGTTGTTTTGACAAATGTCAATAAACCAGAGTTCTCAGATCAGCCTGGGACATGTCCCAGGGAAAAGGTTTTACCTATAGGGTGGGTGTTGGAGGGACACAACATCTTTACTGCCTAATGAAATGTGAACTGGTCAGCTCAGGGAAAATTGATTTAACAGCCATGGAGTTGAAGGTTTTGCAAGCTGCCCTAGCACAGCATTTTGATACAAACTGTTTCCTACTTTTAATATTTCTTGTCAAGAGCATCAGCTTGAAGGAGTACCACGCTCGTGTGGTAGTGGAACCTGTCCTGGGGGGCTGTGCTTGTAACTGAGCAGAACAGGCAGAGGCAGCAGCTGGATGTGCCTTGTGAAGAGCTACCCAAGCTGAGGGGAAGGCTTTTAGTGCTCTGGTGTACACACACCCAGAATCTTTCTGAATGTCTCTCCTGGGGAGGCAAGTGAGTTTATTATAGTTAACTTTTAAAGGAGGGTTGTACAAAGTGACCACAGTGGAGCTTTGAGATGTCCTGTGAACCTACCTTTTGATAGGACCTGAATTGTATTGAACTCTGGTCTTCAGAAGACAGCATTTGAATAAAAAAAACAAAACAAAACAAAACAAAGTGGCCTGTGCAACTTTTTAGCTGTAGCAGCTTTTAGCAACAGCCCCAGGTGCTGTGAGGCACCTGAAATGGGGTGAGGACAAGGTGCTGCTGAGCATGCCTGTCTCAGGCTGTCATCTCTGCCTGCATGGAGCAGAGCTGCAGCTTTATCCGGGGGGTGGCCCAGAGCTGCTGCTGCAGGACTGCTTGTCCTGACAGATTTGAAGCAGGCTCTGCGTGTTTCAGGCCCTGCTGTGCCAAATTCATTGCCCTTTGTTTCACTAAGCCTTGGGGCTGGTGCAGTGAATAGCTGCAGAGGTGTTTTTTCAGCATGCACTGGCGGGGGGCTTTGGGTGTGCATAAGCCAGCAATCCTCACCCTCCCTGCTCACTGCCCAAAAGAGGGACTTTTGCTCAAACCTCAGACAGTGGCATAAAGAGTTTTGAGTTGAATTTGGGACAATAGCAGCTGTGGCCAGGAATCTGGGCATTGTTCTTTACTGTTTGGTGGATGAATCCCCTCCCTTTGGGGGCATGTGGCCAGACGCACTTCTTGTCAGCCACGATTTGGAGCAATACAGCTCAAAATGAGGGTGTGCTCTAAAAATATGTAGCCTCTTTTCTACACGGGTGTTTCCATGGGGAGCTGTTGAAGCAGAGCCTGTGGTGTGTGCCCTGAGTATGTGTTGGGTGTCCCCTGGCTGCATCTTTTGGTGCATGGGAAATGTTCTCTGATAAACGCTGGGTCTCGTCCTCACAAGTGGGGATGGGCCTTTTGGAGCTGATTTAGTTTAACATGCTTGAAAGGGAGAGAGCAGCCAAACTGCCCCCCGTCCTCCAGGCCTTGGCAGGGGGGGTGCATGTTTTGAGGGTGTTTGGCAGAGTTTTGGTGTTCTGACTCAGCAGATGGTGACAAAGGCAGGATGGTGAAGCCTTCCTTTATTCCATAATCCTGTTTGCTTTTCTGGAAATCGGCTATAGCCTCAGAATCACTGACTCAATTTTTGGATCCCATTCTCATGACAAAGCGGCTGTCTGGTTTAAAACAAGCCCATTATAAAAAGGGTGCCTCGGGTCCAGGCTGTTTGTAACAGCTTCTGACATTCCTCCAGCACAGGGGAGCTTGGCTGGAACGGAAAATGTCCAGAGCTGGAACCAAGGTAAGTTTATTTGCAGCCTATATGTGATTTTGGCTGGGGGCACAGAATTTATCAGGGAGAAGTCGTGGAGAAACTTTGGTTCTTGCCTTGGTCGTTGTGTCAACAAGAGGAGGTGCTTGAAATCCTCCCTCAGATGGAGGGGAGCTGGAGCTGAGCCCTCACTGGTGTTTTCCTAGATCTTGGCTGTTATCTCTAGGTGTGGCTCAGAGAGAACGGGGTGGAATGTGGTGAGGGGATGTTTTAAAACGAGAGGAGGGTGAGAACTTTGGGCTGGTGGCCAGTTTCTGCTGGGAGATGTTCAGTATCTGTTGGGAGGTTGTGGACAGATGCACATCTCCATTGTTTGTGTTCTGCTTTTGAGCTACATTCCTTTCAACCTGTGGAAACTGAGTCCTGAGGGGGCAGAAGGCTCAGTAGCAGAGTGGGTTGTAGGCACTGGCCTACAGAACTGTGGAAGATCTGGATTTAACCCTCTCCTTTCATCTGTAGTCTTGGCTCAGAGTGATTTGACTATTTATTAGCAGTCTATAGAAACTGAGACTGGTGTGCTGCTGGGTCTGACCTGCTGGCTCTCAGGCTGCACTGGTACAGCCTGGATGGACCCGGGCATGAAGAAGGTGCTGGGGAGGTACAACTGGTTCATGCTTGAGCCAACACATCTGGAATTGAAACCTCTCATTATCCTGTGGGGAAAAGCATCAGTCTGGTCTGTTTGTGCCTGAATCCTTGGAGGAAATGTGAGAGGTGCTGAGTGTGAAGGTCTGAAATGAACTGAGGGTGTTTGTGGTGGAGAGCGGGTGGGCTGGAGCCCTCTCCTTAAGTCTTTCTATAAATGGTTGGAAAATAAAACAACGAACAACATTTTTTGGTTGGTCATTTCTCTTTGGGAATGGCCATACCCTTAATATGCTCTTGGATTTCTTTGGCTTTGGGGCTTTACAAGAACAGGGAAAATACCCTCCTAGGAACACCAGGTTGAGTGTTTGAAGTTCAGTTGTGTTGGGCTGGGAAGGAGCATCAAATGAGCTTTCCTTTTATGTTACAAAATTAAAGTGCAACTTAACCACGCACAGTTGCTGTGGTGGGACATTGCAAGAGGAGCTGGTTCTGCTGGTTGCCAGCCACAAAATCAAGGAGGCTCATACAGAGCCAGGACCAGAGGTGATGGAGACCTACTCCTTTCCTGCTGTGGGGCAGGAGGAGGGATCCCTCTGCCCAGGCTGGGTGCTGCCTGTGTGGAGACCAGCCCTGGGGTCTTACAGACCTTGGGCAGAGCTCATCATTGATGGTGCTGGACTCTCCAGAAGCAGATCAGAAGGGGCTGCAGAGCTTGGGGGGTGAGGTTGGAGAGGGGGAGCTCAGTCTCTGGAAAGTAAGAGGAAAATGTGAGGGAAATAACATTATCCTAAAAATGGTCTCCTAAGGACCAAGACATAAATCTTCTGGCATGATTAGTCCAACTCCCTAACTGGTGGGACACACTGACCAACCAGCTCTAGAAAAACTGTGGCTAACTTATTTTTAATACAAAGTGAATGAAAAAAAAGAAGTGAGTGAGTTGTCCCTGATTTGAGTCTATCTCCTGGGTTGGAACTGTGGCAATGAACAGCATTTTTAACAGCGGTGACGGTAGATCAAGACCAGTAGCCAAAGCACCATAGGTTGAGTACAACCAGCTAGGAGCAGAAGGTGATCATGTGTCTTAACACTCAAACTATGGGAAAAATAGGTTCTGAAGTCCTGCATGTGGAATGTTTAAACCACTGTGGCCAGAAGTATCTGCAGATGGTTGGGTGCAGCTCAAAGGGAACTGTTGAAACTGATTCTCATCAAACTCATGTAGTTGTTGGCATAGTCTGAGTTCACCATCAGCAAGCAAGTCAAGATGGACGTGGTGTGTCAGGAATGCTTGTGAAGAGCAGCTTTTGATGAGGAGTTGTCGTCTTGAAGGGTCTAAAAATGGGGCTGTATAAAGGATGGGTCTGGGTCTAGGGCTTGGCAACATTTCCATGAAGGGCTTTTTGAAGAAATCATGGTCACCTCTTCAGGGCTGGCGGGGCAAGAGTAGTGGGATTTGCTCACCAGCTCTCCAGAGCATTTTGGAACAGGTTGTGGTCAAGTAAGGAAAAAGTGTCCCTAGGCAAAGTGCTTTGCAGTCAACTGAGAGCTCACCACCCCCTTCTCAGTAAAGGTCTAAGTGGTGGCACTTGCTAAGACAATACAGAAGAAATGCTGCTGTTTAGTACAGTCCATTGATTAATTATGGCTTCCTTGGCCATAATTTAGTAAGAGGAGGTAGGAGGGAAATGTATTAAGAGTGTTTTGCTGCAAAGAGGACAGGAACTTCCCCAAGGGAGCTTTGGGTTGGGTTGGGACAGAACTAGGTGCTGGGAAGGGGAAGACATCGGTGGCAGCTGGAGGTGTTGGGGCCAGGTTGGTGGTTTGGTTTGATGACTTGTTGACATCTTGAGGGCTCTGTTTTTGGCTATGTCATGCCATGGTGTGATGGACCTCCCTGCTTTCCTTCCTCTGCTTGTGTTCCAGGTCACCTTCTATGAAGACAAGAACTTCCTGGGCCGTTCCTATGAGTGTGACAGCGACTGCCCCGACTTCCACACCTACCTGAGCCGCTGCAACTCCATCCGTGTGGATGGGGGCACCTGGGTGGCCTACGAGAGGCCCAACTACTCTGGAAACATGTATGTGCTGACCCATGGAGAGTACCCTGACTACCACCACTGGATGGGCCTCAACGACCGCCTTGGCTCTTGCAAAGCCGTCCAGATAGTAAGTGTGAGCTCTTCCCAAGGGACATCTTGATTTGCACACCTGTCATTAAAGGGGTTCTGCCCCCATCTTCCTGGGGACTTGTGGAGAGGACATCTATAGGAGGTTTGCTCCTGCAGTCCTGCTCTAGGAAGGTTTGGTGAATGGAGAAGGTGAATCTCTTCCCCTCTTGACTGAAATGGGATAAAGCAGGTACCTTAGAGTGCTGTGTAGGTGAGTTTCCAGAGGAACAGCACCATAGTTTTATCTGCATGTTCCTCTGGGGACTTCAGTGTCTGGGCAGGTCACTCTGAGCTTTGCCTCTTGCCTTCCCCCATGGTCTGCTGCCAACTAATCCAAATCTGATGGTGGGTGCAAGGCTTGTAACAGTGGGATGGAGGTTTTTCAGGAGCACTCAGAAGAAGGGACCATTTATTTGTCTCTCTAGCAAGCCAGGGCTCCCTTCTTATAGAGGGAACCCAATCCCCCTGGGCATGGGGATAACATTCCCTGGAGTGACCAGGAGTGGGAGGAAGCCTGAAGCCCTCCTTGGAGCAGCCTGATGTCTCCTGGTACTAGGAGAGCACAAGGCAATGCTTGTCTCCCTGCTGAGCACAGGAGCTGTGCTCATCCCCTCCTAACTGGTGATGGGGAGATGTTTCTGCAGCCTCCTGCAGCACCCATCCTTTGACCAGCAGGAGAAAGGAGCAGGAGGAATGATCCCTGTGGGGAGAACCACCCTTTAGAACTGGCCGGGATGGGAGTGTGGATGGGGTGTGGGTTGGGGTTGAGATGCTGAGTAGTGCTGCTGTGTTTGTGCCATTGGTGATGTTTGTATCCCTGGGCAGCTGCAGATTAAAAGAGCCACGGTGCCTTCGGGCAACACAGAGCTTCAGATGGTGCAACACAACCCAGCTGGGGTCACCAGCTCATTAAACTGCTCCTTGCCCAGAGGAGCAGGGATGGAGGGGCTCTGTCTCCTCTTGTGATGCTCAGTGGAGTGGCTGAAGGGTTCAAACCAGCAGTGGGGCAGGAAGGCTGCTGAGGATGGAGAGCCCAGCACTTACTGATGTGGCTGCATCCGTGGAAGTGGGGCTGGGGTGGGATTTGAGCTGGAAGTTCTCTGCTTTGGCTCAAGTGCTGTTGTGCCCTCTTTGCATGTGTTGCTTGGTCAAGAATTACCCCGTCTGCCCCCCCACTGTGCTTCTGGGGGCTGATGTGAGCTGTTCATCTCTGCTGGTGTGCTGGGGAGGTGGCTGGTGCCTGCTGTGAGCCTGCTGCTGACCACCAGAGCTCGGGGACACGTTCTCCCTCCAGCTTTGCCATTTTCTCTCCCCTTTTTCCAGCCGAGTGGAGGCCGGGGCCACATCCAGGTGTTTGAGAAGGGTGATTTTGGCGGGCAGATGTTCGAGGCCACTGAAGACTGCCCTTCGGTCATGGAGGAGTGGCACATGCGTGAGGTCCACGCCTGCAGGGTGCTGGAGGGGGTCTGGGTTTTCTACGAGCACCCCAACTACCGGGGCAGGCAGTACCTGCTGCCCAAGGGCGAGTACCGCAAGCCCGTGGAGTGGGGGGCGGCCAGCCCTGCGGTCCAGTCCTTCCGCAGCATCGCCGAGTGAGGTGATGCCCCCCCTGATGGGGCTGCCACGGGCCCTCAATAAAGCAACTCAGTCACTCAGCTCGGCCTCTCCTGCTTATTCATGGGGTCTGCGTGGGAGTTATCCTGCCCTGGGGGGGCTGGTGTGGGGCTGAGCCTTGAGCAAAGCGCCCTCTGCCAACCCCGACTGCTCCTTCCTTCATCCCCTCCCATCCATCCCACTGCTCATCCAACGTTTTAGGCTGTCGGGTAGTGGTAGGACTGGGGAATAATGGCTCAAAACTAGAGCTGGGGAGATTGAGATGAGACATTAGGAAGAAGTTCTTGCCCAGGAGGGGGGGGAGACACTGGCCCAGGTTGCCCAGAGAGGTGCTGGAAGCCCCATCCCTGGACATTTTGCAGGCCAGGCTGGCTGGGGCTGTGAGCAACTGATGTAGTGGGAGGTGTCCCTGCCCATGGCAGGGGGTTGGAACTGGATGATCTTTAAGTTTCCTCCCAACCCTGACTATTCTATGCTTCTATGATTGCTCCTCTCCAGGGAAAAGCTACCTCTAAGTCAGAGCTTGTGCTCCAGCATTTGGCCAGCCCAGTGGAGCAGCCCCATCTTTGGGACTCCCATTTTTGGGTGCCTCAGTCTGTCATGACCCTGGGGAGTCCCTGCTTGCTGTGTGGCTGCTCCATGGTGGCTGGGGAGAAGGGATGGGGTTTGCATCCATGCCACATGCAGCAAGACCCACCCCTGGGGATCCTGAGCAGGCAGAAGTCCTGTTGCTGGAGGAGCGTGTCCCTCTTGTGATGGACAGGCTTGGGGTGAAGAGCAGGAGGAGATCCCTGGGCACCTGAGATGTGCAGGGAGCAGCTGTTGGGCTCCCAGTTAACCCAGTTTGCTGCCAGCTGGAGCACCCCATTTTTCCTAGAGCTGCTAGATGGGCCTGTGCTGCAGCCACCTGCACAATAACTGATGTCCACCATGCAGAGCTCTCTCCTCCTGGCCACCCCGGGGACGTGCAGCCTGTTTGCATATCAAGCCAAGGGGCCCTGGGGGGTAATGATGCTGGATGTAGAAGCAGAGCCCGGGTTGATGTATGAGGTTATTATGGAGCAGGGATGCAGGTTAAGTGGTGCTTGTCAAGCCACAGCACTGCACCCCCCTGGGAGCACAGCCACTGGTGGCTCCCTCCCAAAAAGAAAGGTAAAGGAGCTGTTCTCCTCTTCTGCCATCACCCTGCAATTCATTCCCCCTCCACCTTTGCTTCCTACCCTGTTGCAGCCCTTTGCTGCATCTTCTTGATCTTGTCACCTTTCCACCACAGGTCAAGCGGATGCAGATATTTGGGCATTATGGTTGGGTCTCTGCTTTTTTACCCAAAATATTTCTCCAGGAGCAACCAGGTCCCTCTTCCCTCAGCTCTCCGAGGGTTGCCAGCTCCTACCTGTGCACAGCACCATGTTGAGCATGACCTGGCCTCCTGGTTTTTTTTGTGGGAAGCCTGTTGCCCTCCCCATTTTGAAAGGAAACTCTCCTACAGGTAAGTATATTCTGCACAGTGCGTTTCCCACCCTGATTTTGGGGGATGCCTGTCTGGGCATCTTGTTTTCCCCATCCTACACCCCCTGGGGTGGGATTTGCCCCTCTCTGCGGGCACATTTGGGGTGCTGCAGCCCCACCCCAGAGCATCAGAGGAGCCAGACCTGGCTCTGCTTTGCCCTTACAGTAACATTTCCTTCCCCACGTCCTTCCCTTGATCTACCCACTGTGAAAATGCAATTATCCCAACTCTTCTCCCCCCCCTCCTCCTCCAGCTGCCTCTTGCCCTCTGGTGAGTTTTGCACCGTGGCCCGAGCGTTGGCAGCCGAAGTGAGTACCAATAAAATATGCTAGTTGGCTGGGTAGGGGGGTGTTGTTTTTTTATTTTATTATTCTTCTAGATGACTTTCTCCATCGGGGGCTCCCTCGCCAGGGCTGCAGGCAGAGCAGAGTGCAGATGGATGTGAGTGGTGGGGCGAGCAGGCAATCCCAGCCCAGCCTGTCTTAGCTTGACAGCTAATTTCCATTTCTCAGTATCAGGGGGTCTGCTCTGGTAATTGGCATGCAGATTGTGTCTGATGGGCCTGTTAGACACGAGGAAAAGGCTCTGCTAGTTAGAATAAGCCAACCCCAGGCTGATGGATGGGGTGTAAGGAGGTCATTGTAGGCACACGCCTACAAAATTCACATTTCTCGCCCTCCCCCCACTCCCACTTTCTTTATCGGGCAAACTCTAATCTATCATATTTCATTGAGACAAATCCTGCTCCATTTCTCTCTCTTTTTTCCCTTTAAGGGAAATGTGATGGAACCTTCTCTGGGATTTAATGAGGAGCTGGTGCGGCGTGGCAGGAATTAAAGCGGTGCCATGCTTCATTAGCAGCTGGGGATCACACGGAGCTGGCCCACATGTTAATTACACTTTGGGAATTAATTGGTATGAAGCGTTCCTCTCCTCCATCATCTGTAATCCTTACGTATTCCTCAGATTTCTGGAAGCAGAGACCACTGGGTGGTCGTTTGTCTCCCCTCCCTGGTGCTGTGCATGACCGAGGGACACAGGCTGGGTTTGAGATCTTGAAGCCATCCCCTTGGTTCCCAAAGCCCCACTTTGCTATTTCCCCCTCTTTTCCTTCCTTCTCCAATTTTTATTTCTCCAGCTGCTGGAGTAAAGCAGGTGCAGGTGAGATTGGGGAGTGGTGGGACCTGGCACCACCTTGGAGGATGAAAGACCCCAGGACACCCTCTACAAGGGCTAGTGGGATGGTAACTTCCCTTTCTCCTCCTCCCCGACCTATCCTTGGTCTATCCCCTCCATCCAGCTCTGGGTGTTCCCAGCACTGCCTGGGAGAGCCTCAAACCTGCACCTTCAGCACCTCTCTGCTGCTGAAATCCCCCCAGTCCTCAAAGAAAAATGGTCTCCAGTTCCTTCCCTCCCCTTTTCCCCTTGGACTCAGCCCAATGAAATGCAAAAGCTGCTAAAAAGCTGGGCGGGGGGTTTTTTTGCCAGAGGACAGAAATGATCTACTTGGAAATGAAGAATATTCCTCTGAATGCTGCCAATTTGTTGCCTTTCTGAGCTGGCTGGTGGTGCTCAGCGTGGGGCAGAGTTATCTGTGTGACAGAGCATCACGTCCTCAGGTTCCTGCCTGGGCTGGCAGATTGCTGCACAGCCCCAGTGGGACACTTGTGCTCAGCTTTTCCACCCCAAGAATTGCTCCCAGGCCCTAATAGTACAAATTTGCTGGTTCCTCAGCCTGAGCAGGGGCTTGGCTGGAGCTCTGACCGTGGTGAGTGGCATGATTAGTGGCATGATTGGTGTTTGCCCTCCTCTTCCAGGCTTCCCAGTGATGCTCCCAGTGATGCTCTTTGCTGTGGGCAGTCATGAGCTTTCCTGCTGCCCACAGCCATGGGTTTTGTGGGTCTTCTCTTGGCTCTTCAGTCTTGATGCACCTTTCTTCTGCCATCAATGAGTGATCCCCAGTAGTGTCCCTTGAGAGCAACACTTCATTGCCATTTGGTTCCCTTGGGATCCTAAAACCAAAGCCCCTGTAGGTTCAGCCACTGCTTTAGGCTGTTCTTGGGCAGTCTCTGGAGGTTCTCCCCAGGGATTGCAGCATGTGCTTTGTTTTTGTGTGGTCCTTCCAGATGTCTTCTATTGCTGTTTTGTGTGAGAACCACCCTGTGCATTCCCTGTTGGCACCTACTGAAGTGCAAAGGTTGAGCAGAGCAAAACATTTCTGGAGGTTGTGGCTCCAGACAAGCTCTGTCTGTCCTGCTTTGAGCTTGGGGGGAAATTCTGGATGAGTTCTGGGCATATGGAGCTTTTGAGCTGTGCACAAGCAGGAGCAGAACTGAGCTGCTTTGTGAGATCCCACCAGTGCCTGGCGCCCCCCTTGAGGGTCTTCAGCTCCCTACAACTATCCAGGGAGATGGAGAGGAGCTGCCCAGGGGATCATCCTTCCTCTTGGCAGTCCCCAGCAGAGGGCAATAGAGGCAAATGGAAGAGACAAGACCTTGTGATGCGTGTTCGACAGAGCGACCTGGGAGCGGAGAGAGGTAGGAGCAGAGCCCTGTGCCAGGGTGGAGATGTGCAGGGAGAGGGATGAGCAGAGCCTGGGAGGGGCTTGGGAAGGAGATCAAAGCGGAACAGAGCAACTCGAGCATCTTTTGGTAGGAGTTAAAGCAAAACAACGCTGCCAGACATCCCAAACTGATAGCTTTGGGCTTGGAGGGAGAAGGAAGGGAGGGGATTTAACCCTTCTTGTTTAAACTTTCTTGATTTTAGGTCAGTTTTTAAGTGATGGGCGTGGCCGAGTATCTCCAGTGACTGGTGCTGGAAGGGAAAGCCCAGAGTTCCAAACACCAGTTCAGCAAGGAAAGATTTCCATGGTAGGAGTGTGATCCCACAGATGCCCTCCCAGCCAGGACCAGACATCCCACATCTGCATAAACTTCACAGGGAAGTCTTTCCTGGCAGTATCCCTGAATGCAGAGCTGAGACTTAGGGGTTTTTTTGGGAAAAAAATGCAATTATTTGAAAAGGAAAAGCAAAATCTGTGTGGCAGGGAGCTCTGATGGATGCAGGAGGGCTGGACACCCCAGCAAGCAGCCGAGGAGGTTATTTGGGCAAAGCCCCACACCGTGGTGGGAAAACCTTGGAGAAATGGACTTTTTAGGGAGTCTGGGGTAGCTGTTTGTTGCTTGGAGAGGGCGCAACCAGACTCTAACCATAAAGGAGAAAAATGAAGGGGCTCCACCACCTTTGCACTGCATCCTCCTCATGAAACCCCTCTGTGCTGAGGTGAGCAAGGTGTTATCTCCTCAGCGTGGTGTTATCTCCCCATCTTGGTGTTATCTCTCCATCTGCCTCCTCTCCTGCCGCGCTTCCAGATGCTCCTTATCTCCCTCACCTTCCCCAGATCTGCAGCACGATGCTCCCACTCCCATCCTCCCTACCTGTGATGCCCCAGCCCTTATCTTCTGCTGAGAGCCTGGATCCAGCCCCTCTCTCAAAGTCAGATTTCTCCAGGGTGAGCTTGGCAGAGGTCGGTGATGGGGGGGGCAAGCAAGGACCAGGCTCCCCCCAACCCCTCCCTCCACCCCACTGCAGCCAATCCTCCCGGTAGCGCCTCTCCCCGTTTATTCCCCGCCATTATCAATTACATTGGGATGAAGATTACCCATTCAAAGCCCAGCTAGTCACAGACAGCTATTTCCTAATGGGGGAATGTTACAGGCAACTTATTAAGGAACAATGCGTCATTAAGGGGGGAGAGCTTCAAAGGCTCCTACATGCATTTCAAAGGACACAATGGGAGCCGAGCCCGCAACCGCATATCTGGGGGACATGGGCGAAATTTGTGACAAGGAATAGACCGGGCCCCATGTAATTAACTAATTCTCGATCAAAGGGGTTTTAGAACTGAATGGTCAGGGAATTCAATTATGGGCTTCCTAATGAAGCACCGTGTGCCAAGGCAGGGGGATGTTTGCTCCTGGAAAAGCAGGGCTGAGGAGCAGGACTGGGAGTGCCAGGGGGATTTGGAGGGGGAAGCACCAGCAAAGCTCATCTTGGGTGGATTTGGCACAGGGGGATGGAGGGGGAAGCACCAGCAAAGCTCATCTTGGGTGGATTTGGCACAGGGGGGTGGATGGAGGCACCGTCCAGGTCCCCCATGGCAATTGTCTGTCCCATCTAGTAGGACACATTCACCCTGCGTCTGATTTTTGGCAGAATGACCCCTCTTTTGAAGACAAGGCTGGTGGAAGAGGCTGAAGGATGGGCAGGGTGGGTGCCCTGGGGCTGGCACTGCCTGACCCCCTCCCACCTGGGCCAGGGAGATTTCCTCCCCTGCCATCTGCATCCAGCCTCTGGTAAGGGTAATGTCATTCTCCATCATGAAAGGAGCATCTTCCAGTCCTCCACTAGTTCCCCTCATTACAGAAAGTTGGTTTGCTCACTTTACAAAGGGAAATGTATTATGAATTTCCCCTTCATTCTCCTCCTTTTTTTCCTCCCCGCGTTTAACAACTGATTTGTGTGTTGCATGAAAGTAACACAGCCCTTTAGATGCATTCGCTATTTTATTTTCTTTCATTCAAAAATATGTCAGTAATCTTTTTGTTAACATGAAAGATAAAGGATTAGTAATGCAAGATGCAGTTTTCTTGTAACCTTCTTGAAAGCAGACTATAGTTTCTTATCTGGCTCTAACATTCATTTTCCTGGGAAAAAAAAAAAAAAAAAGAAAAAGGACGACTTCTTAAAATGAAATAAACTCTGTTTGATTCAGATGAGCAGCAGCAGCAAAGAAATTTATTGCAGAGTGGAGCAGCTGTAGAGAAGTCCCTCTGAGGCAGCAGAGAGTGACTTTCCTGCATGGAAAAAGCTGCTGTGAAGAGAAAGCCCAATGGCCAAGCCTTGTGTTGGTAGCAGAACACACTCCAAGATGAGCTTGGCCAGTTGACTGTGGTGCTTGCTGTGGGTGCCATGCAAGCCCTGGGGACTACAGAGGCCAAGAAGGAGGGAATTGGTGAGTTTTTATATGCTGATGGTCCCCTGAGAAAGGTTCCTGATGGAGCCATGCATTTTCTCTGCTGGTGGTTCTCAAGCCTGCCAGGTCACTGTGGTGTTCTCCAGACCATCTGCTGGGCTGTGGAGCATCACAGGGGGTGACACAGGTGGGCAGACCACCGTAGCCTCCTCCCACTCATGGTCTGAGGCATGGTGCCCTAGATAGTGCTTGCAAGTAGAGCTATGGTATAAAGTGTCTTCTTCTGGCCTGCCCCTGCCATCCCTGTTAGCCTCCAGCAATCTCCATCTCAGCATCTTTTGCTCACAACTCATGGGCAAAGAGGGTTTTGCAGCAGCACCAGCTCCTGGTCACTTACTTGGGGGACCTTGGGTGTCTAGGAGGTTCCACCTTGCAATACCCCATGTGTCTTGGCTGCAAGTGTCCTCTCCTCCCCACCAGCCAGGGACAGGAGCTCCTGCCTTGGGATGTGAAGCAGGTGATGGGTGGAAAGGATGCAGAAAAGCACCAGGCAAGGGAAAAGTGAGATGGGGACAGTGCAAGGGGCTACCAGGGTCTTCAAGCATCACCTGCTGAAGCAAACAAATTTGATGGAGATGATTTCTTTGCAGACACAGAGGATGAAGCAAACCCAGGGGCAGCAGGGGCTGGTTTCCACACCACCAGCATCCCCTGGTGCAGAAGGGGGATGCAGCAGCCCCAGGAGGAGACGTGGTCCATGTGGCTGTGCTGGGATGTCCCACCCTGCTGCTCCCCATCATCATCTGCCCTCTGCCACCAGCCCGACAGGTCCCCAAGGGTTAAATCATGATATGAAATGATTATGGCAATTAGCTAATGGGCCCTCAGCATGTAAAACAAAGTACTTCTGCCCCTCTCGGGTGGATTCGGTTAATATTGACTGAGCACAATAAGGAGCTGGGGTTCACAACTTTGTTTATAGCCTCATTTGCAGGGAAGATTTTGTTTTGCTCGGGAGAAATTTGATATTTTCCATTGCTGAAGAAATAATGATTCCTGCCTCGCACAGCACGGGCTGCACCCTGCTCCCTGAACAATTAAAATAAATGAAGAGCATCATCTTTTGGGCTGAAATCGTCGCCCTCAGTGTTTAAGGGGTCTCTTGCCCTGTGCTGGGAGATCCGTGGTTCCATTTGAGGTGTGTTTTCATATCAAAGGAGCCCCCCCCTCGCTGCCCCAGCCCTCCCTTCCCCCTCCCTGCCCCAGCACACAGGCTATTTTAATATTTCATATATTTCATAAGCTTTTATGCCTCTAAAAGAGAAGTGAATTTGTGGAGAGTTGAGCTCTCCAGAGCTGTACTTCAGAGCTGGGAAGTAATTCAGGGTGAAGCCTGTATTAATCTCAGGTGAGAGAGATATTTAAATTCAGGCTACCAGTGTGAATATAAAATGGGGATCTCTTTACAAAAATTTCAAATTGTAATATGCAAAGCTTAAAGAAAAGAAACCCCAAGGGAACAGCTTTCTTCTAGAACATTTTGTTCCAACCATCATCTCTTTACCTTTATTTTTTTATTTAAAAAACCCTCCCTTTGCCATTTTGTATTTTTTAAATTAAATCTTTCAGTTTCCAAAATGAAATTCTTTATTGCTGGGAGATGTTGGTGGGAGGGGAGGGGCTGGGGGGTGTAAGTGCCTGGCTGTGAAAAATGGTGCATGGGCCCAAATTGGAGTTGGAACAGTGACCGGTGGGGACATCAAGCCCGGACTGGTCGGACTGGTTGGACCCCAGGGATGTGGGGTCACCTTCCACCTCTTCACTGGGTGAAGAGGGGCAGCTGCTGGGCAGGAGAGGAGCTGGAAGCTCTGCTTGGAAGGAGGGGAGAGGCAGCACGAGGTTGTCCTCATTGTCCTCACCCAACAGCCCTGGGGCATCACCAGGCTGAGGTTGGTCCTTCACCATCAGCGCCTGGCACGTGTTCATCCTTCTCCTTAAGTATATCAAATTTTACCATCAATTTGTGATCCTAAGGAGCAGATGATTTATTTTAGCTCATTTTGGTAGGGGTGGGGATCAGCTTGTAGCTGTGTGCCCAAATCCCACCCCTGATAGAGCCCCACGTTTGCCTCCATGGCTGGCACCAGCTCCCAGGTCAGGAGGGATGGTGACAGATGACAGGCTATTATCAGCTCCGTCAATTAATTAAATTAGACATTATGCTTATGAGGGTGATATACTGAGCCACTCTAGATTAAAGCGTCTCAATTAAGTCTTTAATTTAGATTTAATAAGTAAGTTATTATATGTTAATAAAGGATCAATTAGTTGTGAAAAGAGCATTGATCCAGGTACAATGAAGTGTGGCAGGGAGACATCAAGCTGACATGGAGGAGGCTGAGAGGTTGTGTGCACAACACGTGTACAATTAGGGTTTTAATAGGGTTAAACTGGGGTGGACACTGGGGCTCGTAGCTGGCACCCAGATGTGGCTTTGGGATGTCACATCTGGATCTCCCTAGGCTGTAAGGGCTGGGACAGCCCCAATCCTTTGGTGTCAGTGAGAGGAACCATTTCTCCTCTGCAGGATGACCCCAAGGAAGGGTCTGAAGGGGGCTACATGAAGACAGGGGAAGGTCTATTCCAAAGGGTTTGTAAGGATAGCACAAGGAGTGATGGTTTTAAGCTGGGAAAGGAGAGATTTAGACTGGAGATTAGAAAAAAGTTCTTTAATCTGAGGGTGACAGATCAGTGGAATGGGCTGCCCAGAGAGGGGGTGGAGGCCCCATCCCTGGAGTCCTTCAAGGTGAGGCTTGCTGGGGCTTTGACCTAGGTAGAGATGTCCCTGCTGGTGTAGGGAGGTTGGACCAGTTGAGCTCTGGAGGTGCCTTCCAGCCTCAAACATTCTATGGTTCTAAGGACCTTCCACCAGAATCAGAAGCGAGGTGTCTCCAGAAGAGCTGGATTTACCCTTTTCTCTGATACAACCCATGCATTGTGGAGCCTTTCCACACCCCACATCCCACCGGCACCCCCTTCCTCCACCATCCCTGCTCATCCCCATGGGGAAGTTGTGTGTGGACCAGTCGGGAGCCTACAAACTGGGGCTCCCGGGAGGAGGGGAGGGGAGCAGAGGGCTGGGGCAGAGCTGAGACTCCAGCTGAATATGGATGACATCATTATACGGGTGATCCTTCCAGCAACAGCGAGCCGGGGTTTAAAGCAGCGACCTACAGCATACAAATGATGGGTTTAAAGGAAATAAAAAAAGAGATGATTTGAATAGCATACATTTAGAGAAGAAAAGCCTTCTCCTCTCCCCCCCCACCTCTTTCCATTTCTAATATCTTTCTACGGGGCAGGCGCTGTGCAGTTGAGAAGAAATTAAAACACTCCCTCCTAAATACACTGCAGGCAGCGACAATGGCAAAGTTAAGAAGGTTATGGGACTTAGTTGTCCCAGCAACATGTCATCAAGTTGGAATGAGCAGGAAACACAGATAACGTAAGAAAGAGGAGGGGGGAGGAGAAGAATAAAGCAGCAGGAGGAAAAAATGCCAAGAGATTGAGGGAAGAAAAGGGAAACCCCTTTTTATTTGCTGTTTCATTAGGATGAATCTGATTTTATAGTCTCTAAAAGAGGCTAAAATATAATCTCCTTTTGTGTAATGCGCGTGTTAGGAAAATGTGTCATCAGCAATTCTTCTGTGCGCTGCAGCAATAGCCCCCAAAATTAGCAGGGATATTCAAGTGGAGCTACAAAGAAAAACAAACACGAGAGACTCACTTTTCAAGCCCGAGCTGTCACTTAAGAACATTCTCAACTTTTTATTCACCTTTTTTTTTGATCGTCCCTCCTGGTTTCTCTCTGAGCTCAGAGTTTCACGAGGAAGACAAAGCACATCAGAGAAAGGGGTTTAAGATGCAGCCTGGCGAGGTCAAGCACAGGCTATATAGTTATTTAACTTATTTAAGGCACCATTAACACCCATTTTAAAGTGTCACAGGAGTCTACAGCTCCTGGTGGAGGTCTCTCCAAAGCCCTGGGGGTTTGCATGGTGCTCATCATCCTTCACATGTATGTTGGTTTCGGGGTACCCTAGAAGGACACGTATCTGGTCATGGACCTTCATGTTCCCAGAGAGCTTTTCTAGCTATATCTCCCTAAACGTGGACTGAGGAACCCAATTTTATGCACTATTAAAAGTCTTGATCCAGGCATTTTTTTTGTGTGTGTACCTCCAAACTCATGGCACCCCCTGAGCCCCTCAGGTACATTTAGTATCTCAGCCTGCTCCTTGCTGGGATATTTCTGGTGCTTGTATGTTACCTGCAACCCTGAAATCCTGCTCCCTGATAAAAATCTCTCCTCTCTCCTTCCCACCCTTTGCTCCCACGAAAATATTTATTTGTTGTGCTCTCTTTTTAATTGTCTCTTGCTGTGGCTTCTTGTTGTGGGCTGTATTTTAAAGCAAGGGCTGATTTAGTTAATTGATGGAGAGCTTTGCCTGTGAGGATCTAATAATCCTTGCTGTTTTATCTGGGCAATAATTGCCATGTTTGTGATTATTTCAAAGGACTAAGGAAGAGCAGACAACAGGAAAACAAGCTCATCCACTCCTGTTTTGCAGCTTCTCCAGGCACCTGGGTGGGTTCCTCCTCTGCAAGAGGCAGCAGCTTGGGGAAGACAACCCGGGTGAGATGCTGGGGAGGGGTGAGGACCTGGGGATCCAGAGCAGGGAAAGCTCTACCATAAAGATCACCTTCATGGTGACACTGAGGACTGAAGGCCACCCTTCTATAAGAGAAGGAGGAGTAGCCACCAAGGAGAGCTCAGGATCCTGCAGCCATCTGTGCAGACACATTTGGCCAAGGACGGTGTAAATGCAGCAGGGTGAAGATAATGAAAAGGACACCCCCCTTCACACCACCGTGGTGCTTGGGTGACATGTGCCTTTTGGGGAAAAGGGTGTAATTGATGTCCTCTGGCTTTGGGCTCACTGTGAACCCTTGTGGGCTTAGATCTGATGGAGAGGATGATGGGGACATGCCACACATGAGGATATGCTTGGGATTGCTGTGGGATGTTGGACATGAAGCCATGGTGGTGTTTACTGGGGCATGTCAGGTGTGAGGCCACGCCAGAGAACATCAGACATCGGGTCACGTTGGTGTTTGCCATGGGATGCTGGATGTGAGGGCGAGCTGGAGTTCACTGTGGAACATCAAGTACGAAACCACAGAGGTGTTTGCCATGGCATGGGGAACATGGAGCCACACTGGTGGTTGTGGTGGGACACTGGACATGGAGCCACACTGATGTTTGTGGTGGGACACTGGACATGGAGCCACACTGGTGGTTGTGGTGGGACACTGGACATGGAGCCACACTGATGTTTGTGGTGGGACACTGGACATGGCGCCACNTCACCCTGGAGTTTGCTGTGGGACACTGGCTGTGATGCCACCCTGGTGTTTGCTGGGGGATGCTGGACATGATGCCACCCTGGAGCTTGCTGTGGGATGCTGGTGCTGTTTGCCAGCCGGCCGCTGGAGGCTGCTGCTGTCTTTGCAGTCACCAGCAGCTGCCTCAACCCATGAGCACCCACCGGGAGCCCTGCCCGGCCAGCAGAGCCCGGCCAGGAGGAGTGATGGAGGCTGCCTGGACCTCCTCCTGCAGCCCAGGGCTGGAGTCATCCTCACTTGGCTTTCTGTCCTCCATAGGAAGGAAGAAAACAGGCTGGGAAGGGGTCATGGGATGGGAGAGGGGTCTCTGTGCCATGTTCTGAAGAAGGAGGAGGAGGATGGTCTCCTACCTGAGCAGTGCCCAGGTGTGTTTGTGTAAGAAATACACTTTTAAACCCTCTGGATATTTCTGGAAAATGCTAAGAAAGGGTCACAGCTCTGGCATTATAAACACCTGGTATCATTAACATCCCTCATGCAGTGCCAGGGTGTGCTAATAAACCTTAATTATCCTGAGCAGGCTCACCTGGACCCTGGTCCACACCCCCTCCTGCCCATAGGCTCAGGAGCTCCATTTAAGCCCAGATCTGGGTGTTTGCTCCTGGTTTGGGCTGTGTTGTGGGTGTGCTTGTCTCCAGTGGTGCCTCTCTCCTGGGTAAGTCTTGGATGTATGTTCTATTTACCTTGTTTCTGCCTTATATTCTAAGGGGAGGTGATGGGTGGCTCTTGGATTAGGTCCTTCACTGTGTCAGGGGCTGCTGGCGGACAGAACTTGGCTCTGTGGTGCTGGGGGACTTTGTCTTGGTGGGTGAGGGTGCTGCTAGGGCTGGGGTGACCCTTGGCTCCCAGCTCATCCCATCATGTACAGCAGAACTGGTACCTACTGTGTAGTCCCAGATACAACCTGGTTGCAGAAGGAACCTGGTTTTCCTTCCACCTGAGAAGCTCCCACTGCTCTGAAGTTGATGGGTGACAAAGATAACCTAGATAGGGCACACTCAGAAAGCTGGATTCAAAGCTTGGGTGTGAAGTAAAGCCCAAGCTGGGTATGCAACATAGACCTGACTTCTCCTGGGGGAAGGATGGGCTGGTTTTCAGGTTTCTCCAGGCATGGTGACTGCAGAGCAGGATTTTTCTGCCTGTTATAAATTGATGAAATCCTTGGAAGACATGGGAAAAGTCCTTAAATTACCCAGGTCTCATGTCTCAAACCAAAATGCCTTTGGTGCATGGTGTCTGCCAAGCTTCCAGCAGCTGCAGGTGGTGTCTCTTACCTTCTAAGTGTTTTGGTAGCTCTCTTGATTTCAGCCTCCTTGCATCATCTGAGTGTGGTTTGTGCCCAGCTCCTTCAGGTGTCCCTCATCACCCCATCTCCACCCGGTGTGGTGGGTGCAGGAGGAGGGCTGGGGGATTTGGGGGGCTCTCCCAGCCCCATGGCAAGGTGGAACTGTGCAGGGATTGAGAGCTCAGGGCACAGGAGGGAGCCTTCACCAGCCTGAGGAGACTGGATTAGTTCCTAGCAACACTTACTGGGCCAGCCCCTCCTGCTGCTGCTTTGTGTGCGTGTTCCTGGTGCTAAATCCAGGGAAGCAGAGTCTGGGGATGTGATTGCAGGAGTGGAGCTCAGCTTGTTCAGCTCCTAAGCCCAGTTGCTGAAGTCCTGGGGTTTTTTCCTAAACCTGTAAGGGAATGGCTGAAGATGCTCCTGAGTTGGAGACCTGCCTAACACCTGGGGAGCTGGGTGTTAAAATCAGCTGCTACACCTGGGAGAAAGTCATATCAGGCTTATCTTTGAACCCTAACCCTCAAGGTACCCATGGAAAGAGGTTGAGTCAACCATTGGGCACCATTTCTACAGCTCTGCAGGAGATGGAGCTGACAACCATGGCTCTGGCAAAGAAAACTGGGCTTTGCTGCATGGACTAGGATGCTTAAGCCAAGAGTTTTGTCAACGTGCTTTAGGAATCAACCTCAAAAATAGCAGGTTCTTGGGTACTGAAGGGTAGAGGCTGAATTTGGGAGCAAAGGAGGTGTTTGTTCTCATTAAGAGTGGTGGCATTTGAAGACAGAGGGGTGGCCTGGAGTGTAAATCCACAGAGAAGAGCTAGTGAGAACCTTGAGTGCCTGAGGCCATGCACTTGACACAGGTTACAGCTTGAATGGTTGGGTAGTTCCTCTTCACTACTCAACTAGTAGGTCCTGTACAATGGGCAGAAGTCTCCAAGGTTGTTGATTCCAGCCTCTCCCACTCAACTGCAGATAGATCCTGGATGTGTTTAGTCCCCCCTGGCCTCTCTCATGTCCCCTAGATGCAAAGTTGTTCCCAATAACTACAGCAAATGTCCCTGGGTTCCTGTGCACTGATGGTGATCTGAAATTCTGGCTCTGCTCCCAGAGCTGATCCTGACTTGGAGGTAGCTAGGGAGGGATTTTATGAATAAAAATAAAATAGGCGGCTGGAATCTCTGCTGAGAAAGTCCAATCATGACAGGGAGGTAGTGGAGACTCCTGCAGGAGCTCTGTCAACGTCATGGGGGGGACTTGGTCCTTCCAGCATCTCCCTGGCAATGCACCATAACAGAACCACTCCCAGGAAGAAAAAAAATGGTGTTTCATGAGGCAGCTCCTTTGCTGGCAGAGCAGAGATTTTCCTCAGTGGGAGAAATTTATATGCAAAATGAGGGATACAATTGACTCGGTGCCTTTGGGCATCCAGGGTAATAGGGAACAGGGATGGAGAACACAGAAGGGAGTGAGTGTGGCTGGTGGAGGTGAGACACAGCACTGCAGAACCACATTTACAACAACTCTGTATTCCCACAGGTAGAGACCTCTGGGGTCTCCACGAGGGGCTCCAGATGGCTCGAGTAAGGAATGGACTGAGGGAGGTGTTTCTTTGTAGTGTGTATCTGAGCTGCTGTCTCTTAGTGCTTCCAGGATCTGAAGGGGGCTACAGGAAAGCTGGGGAGGGACTTTATAGGATGTGGGGTAGTGGTAGGACTGGGGGGAATGGGTCAAAACTAGAGGAGGGGAGATTGAGATGAGAGGTTAGGAAGAAGTTGTTGCCCAGGAGGGTGGGGAGACACTGGCCCAGGTTGCCCAGAGAGGTGCTGGAAGCCCCATCCCTGGACATTTTGCAGGCCAGGCTGGCTGGGGCTGTGAGCAACTGCTCTAGTGGGAGGTGTCCCTGCCATGGCAGGGGGGTTGGAGTGAGATGACCTTTAAGGTCCCATCCAACCCTGATGATTCTATGATCATCCGTTGGGTCTCCTGGATATATTCCCTGGGTACCTTTGTGAGCTGCTCTCCTGTTTGACCCAAATGCCAAGCAGGCATGGATGGGTGGATGGTCCCTCCTTGGTCTCAGGAGTATTTTGAGTGTTCTAGAGCTGCCAACACCTTTTGGCTTGGAACATAGAGGGGAAAAATGCAATAAATCCCCTGGAAATGCCTCACTGTGCTCACCCTGCCTCTCACCCCACCATCTGGATGCAGAACTTGCTGCTGGGGGTCCTTAATGTTTGTGCTGCCTCATCTTCCTGGGGTTTGCATCTGGCACTTGCTTCGTGGGACATTTCTTGGAGCCTCAAGCATTGGGACAGCTGGTTCCAGGAGGTTGGCACCCACTGCCAGCTTATTCCCCCTTCATGGGACAGCAGCAGGGGTGCTCTACAGATGATGGGGACAGGAACACTCTGGTTTGGAAGTGGCAGCACTGGGGGAAGGATCTGTCCTTCCTTCCTTCCACCCACAGGGGCAGCCCCCACCCTGTGATCACTATTTTTTTCTTTTTTTCTTGAAAAGGGGGGGAGCAGGGAGGAAAATCTCATTAAAGCCCTTGCTGTTGGGAAAGGCTCATCAGAGAGGGTGAAATGACTCGCTCCCTTTCTGTGGGGTTTTTTTTCCAGGAACTCCATGGAGGGAAGGAGTTCATTTAAAAACAAATATACATGTCAGTGTGCCTGCAGGGCACGGGGCTTCCATCCCAGCACCATCAGTGGTTGGAAACCCAGTAGGTGTTTGGCTTTGGGTCTGGCTGTTGCTTCGTTTGCCTTGTCTCCAACCATGTAAGGGATGGATGGGGCTGCTCTGCCATGGAGAGAAAGAGGGGAGGAAGAATCATAGAATTATAGAATCATCAGGGTTGGAAAGGACCTTAAAGATCATCTAGTTCCAACCTGGACAGGGATGGACCCCACTAGATTGGGTTGCTCAGAGCCCCATCCAGCCTGGTCTTAATTTCCAGGCTTCCAGCACCTCTCTGGGGTCTCACCAAGACTAAAGTGGGGGGGGGTGTGAAGCCTCCATCCCACCACCCGCCCTGCCCAGGCAGCCTCTGCAGTGGTGCTGTGCTCCTGCCAAGAGAAACTTGGAGAAGGGGGGAGAGAGACAGCAAGAGACAGCAGGAATACTTATCAAGTGGCTTGGACCGTAGCCGATTTGAAATATTACTAACCTTGCATTTTCAAATTTGATGCACAACAACCAAGATGCTAATACTTTCCTTAGTTTAGAAAAAAAAATCCTTTCACCCATCTCTTCTAGCCGAAGATTAGGAGAGAAGCTTTAAGAAGATTTAAAAAAAAAAAAAAAAAAAAAAAAAAAAAAAA
>VYZX01006897.1:86572-94072 GCA_013401335.1 Brachypteracias leptosomus
AAAGAAAAAAAAAAATCAACTTCTGAGCAGCGGAAAAAATGGTTTGTGATTCAGGGGCTCCGGGCAATTCATCATGGAAATTGGGTTTCTTAGCCGACATCATGTGAATCCTTTCGGCCCTGTCAACTTTTTAATACATTACATTGAGAATGTAAATCGTGTTGGTGAGGGGGAAAGAAGAGGGGAGAAAAAAAAAAGAGGAAAAAAAAAAAGAGCTTCTTCATTTTGGGTCTAGAGGGGAGGCAGCTTGAGGCCTGTAATTCATATTAGCTAAATAATAATACTAAAAAAAACCCCCTTCTCTAAATATCCGGATATGTATATACACCTAAGGAGGGAGGGGGAAGGGAAGGAGACAGCCCCAAATTGAAATCGTTTTATCCTTTTCAAGGGTGAGTATTTGAAAGGGGTTTGTTATGGATTTATTTTTATTTTCTTCTTATTTATTTATTTGGGCTTATTTTATCCCTTTCTCTGCCTGAGCTGGTTCTTCCATCAAAGAGCAGAGCAGCAAAATGAATGTTTTGGAGGTGGAGAAAGATGGAGGGAAGAGAAAAGGGGGGAAAACTGCAATGGGAGTGTGGGATCTTCCCTGAGTTTGGCTGTTTGCTCACATGTTATGTTCTGGTGATAATCTGGATTAACCCTTCAGTGCACAGGGAAAGCTGATCCTGGTTTGTGTGTGGACGTATTAGATGAAAGCGAAGCAGTGGCTGGGGAGCTGCAGGTAGTGATGTGGGATTGAGAGTAGGCTTGGGGGTACTTTGAGGCATGAACCTTGCAGGGTATTTTCTTCCTGAAGGCACCTTTTGGAGGTTCAACACCAGCTACAGCAGCACAAAGTCTGTGCAGAACCCCCTGGGTAGCTGTGAGCCCATCCAATGGCTGAGCCCTACCTGGGCAGCGGGGAATCTTCACCAAGCATCTTCTTGGTAGAGCTGGTGGTGTCCCCCATGCCTTGAAATACTCTTAAAAAATGGGGTTGATAGTGATCTGGAGGAGGCAAGGAAAACACAGAACACCTGATCTTACAGGGGGTGCATCTTTATTTTTTTGTCATTGGATTATTTTATACCAGCCATAAATAACTGAGGTTGGCAGGGACTTGAGCAGGTCTCCACACTGATGCTGTGCTCAGAGCCTGGCAGGTTTCCACATCCCAACCCTCCGGGCACGGGCAGCTCTGGAAGAAGATAGTGGAGCAGAAGTGTGAAAGCAGTTGTGTCAAGAGGTGTAATAGCAAACAGGACACAGAATTGATTGGTCTCAACAAGTTGTGAGAGTCTAGAAGGCTCCTTCAACACCCTCGGAGAGGGGAGAATGGCTGGGAGTGGGGGTTGTAGCTGGAACATGCCTAGAAAGATGAGGAGAACAAGCTTGTTTGTTCTGCTGGAGACTTCTTGGAAAGCATCTGAGAAGATTAAACCACTCAGAAAAGCCACACACCCCAAGGCTTCCATATTCCTAGAGACATTTGCAGGTAAACCCGTGGGTACATGCATGTAGACCATGCACTTCTGCAAACCCTGGTGGGTTGATATCATTATATGCACAAGAAGGAGGTTGTGTGAAGGAGCTTCATGGAGCTGCTATTTTTATGCACAAGAACATTCCTGAGTACCACGTATGATTTTCCTGACTCTAGTCAAGCAGCTGATACCATCAAGGTATTATTTAACTGGTGTCTGAAGTTGAGTACAGCATTTCCAGAGGGGTTTTCTGGGCCTGGTGTCCTTCAGAAATAATTAATTTCCCTTTATTCTTTCTGCTCCCAGACCTGTATTTCCCCACAGCTGCAGTTCTGCTCTTGGAAAACAGCCCTTCTACTGCTCACTCCTTTTTATTGGGCAAAACTTGAACCTGGGATGCCTCTAACTCCTGAAAACCTGGTCTGCCCCACCTTCAAAAGGGTGAATTCAACCCTCTGTGGGACTAGACTCAAAAGTGTTGGTGTAGATGGAAACTTTTGATGGGGTCACCTCTGAGAGTCTGGAGAAGTGATTTGCAGCCTCTTCATGTGGGTCAGAAGGGACCAAGAAGCTCTTTGGTGGATTGAGGTTGACCTGCAAGTGATGGAGGTTGTGAGAAGCCCTCACTCAACCTCAGACACACGTTCACCTCTAGCCTAGACACCCTTTTTGCAGTGATCTTACAAGGACCTCCCTTTGAGGTACCTTCTGGACCCTTCACACCCCCAGGGATGAAGGCACTTGCTCCCAGGTCACTTCTAAACCAGCTTTAAGCAGGTTGCTTGTTCCTCCCAGCCCTTAATCACCACCTGCTCTCATCTTGGGAATGAGTTGTTGGGGCTGTCAGGGCTCCAGAGCACCTAATAAAGTGCACACACATATATATGGGCTGGCTCGTGTTGGGATGCTGTGGTACAGCTTAATTAGGGCATCATTCAGACATCTGGGTCTATGCCTAAGCTGGAGATTTCTCTTTATTTTTCTCCTCATTTAGGTTTTAGTCAGGTTCCCAAGTGGCATAAACAAAAAGGCTAATTGCTTGAGGATTTTAATTACCCCTGCAATACCTGGGTTTATTGTAGGAGTTGTGCTTTATAGATGGCTAAAGGACACCACTAGCACATGACAGATTCTCAGTGTTTAAAGCAAGTTAATTCTTGGCAGGGGGATCCAAAGGACACCACGTGCAGTCATTGCTGAACTCCTAATTTTTTTTGTTGTAGAATGTAACTGTGAGGCTTGACTGACTTTTAAACATGAAATAATTAAGCATGCCTGAAAATGTGTTTTAAAAAAAAGGCAAAAATAGAAATACTTTATTATCCACAGTGTAAAGTCTCTTCAAAACTCCCTGAGTAGTTAATTTGTGCTGTAGTTCAGGGGTGGCCCAGCACACCCCTGGCATGGAATCCTCAAGTGACTCTTCCCACCTGTTTGGTTCATACCTACTTATCTCTAAAGCCTTGATCCATAGGTTTCTATATGCCCCTCACTTTGCCAGGTGGGTTATTGCTCTGATTTTTAAGAGTTAGGAATTCTAGGCAAATCCTCGTTCTACATCCACTTATTAATCTTGAAATATTTGACATTCTTCTCCCCATCTCTATTTTCTCGTATGTGATGTCCTGATTGAACAACTGCAGGAGGAAAAAATCCCTTTCTGAAAATGTTGCTAAACTTTTTTTGACGAGTTAGAAATTCTAGATTTCTGTTCCCATTGGTGGTCAAAAGGAATCAGAGCAGACAAATGATGTATTCCAAGTGTATTGGTCACAAATATCTCAATTCAGGGGTGATGTGGAGCCCTAAATAACTTTTCATAGAGTGAGCCTGGCAAACCTGTAAAGAGGGAATCTCAGCTGAAGGACTTCAAGGTTTGTGCTTTAGATTGAGAAGAAATGAAAGGTGAAAAGGGAACTCAGAGTTATGGGAGCTATCAAATCCTGACAGCCCCTGGGCACAAATGGAGTGTGGGTTTGATGGGATTGCTGGTGTTCCGAACAGTTTGTGAAAGGACAAAGCATCTTCTGGGTTGGGACCTTCTTGGACGTACACCCACAGGTAAGCTAGTTGTAAACATTAAACCCTTTAAAAAATGTCTGTAGGGAATTCAGAAAAAAAGTCATACAAGCCTGAAACATGGGGATTTTTCAGTAGAAATCCCAAAGGAAGTTTTGCAGACCACTTTTTCTTAGAAATTGGAGTAGAATCATAGAATGGTTCAGGCTGGAAGGGACCTCTAGAGGTCATCTGGTCCAACCTCAACATAGTAATAAAAATTAAACTATGTGTCTCTTTGGAGATCCCGTGCTGAGAGTATGTGCCTGGGGCAAGCTAAATGGTTCATCACCCAGTTTTATTTCAAGACTGGCCATGACCACAGTGTTGGGCACGTTCTAATGAGTGTGTTTGGTGGCACCATTGTGCAGTTCCATGGTTTCATCCAGCTGGTGCTCTGCTCCTTCAGACAATGACTTTGGTCCTTCAGTGGAACCCATAGAAACCTCCCTCCTCTTTGGTGCCTTTTCTGTGGTTGTCCCAGAAAAGGGAACAAACTTTTGGTTGTCTTCTGGCTTTGGGCCAGAAGAACCATGCCTGATACCAGCCTCTCTAACTCAAGCAATATAGGCATTTAAGGAGAGCTGGAATGGACCTAAAAGGACATAAGCTTTATTTGACAAACAAAGATAAAGTTGCTGCTAACAATAGATGCAATATATTTATACTGTTCTTATAGAGCAGGTTGGTAGGAGCCAGGGAGATCTTCTGCTTGGACAACCAGCTCAGTTGGTCTCATAAAAACTAACTCAAAGCTTTTCTTATAGGACTTTTCAACAAAAAGGAAACGTTGCTACAGGGGGGGAAAAAAGTTCATAACTTTCAGTTAAAAAGAATCTGTGAATGGGAATGCTGGGACCTCCTCAGCTACTGCTGCAGACCCTTCCAATTGGGGAGAAAAATGGGTTTATAAAATTGATCCAGGCCACATGAATTGATAAATGCACTGACATTTCCAAAATGGCAAGTAGCAGGGTGCTGTAGGGAATGTCCAGGTGTTGGATCAGTGCAGGACGTTTGGATTGTGGTGGTTGAATTTATTTTTATATTCATAGCATGGCAAAAAAATGGATTTTTTGTAGACAATCAGGATTGATAGTATGATAAGTAGAGGTGCAGAGAGATCCCTGACACAGCTCTCTGGATCTACATCTGATAAGCTGACACAAATCAAACAACATACATTTCAATGCCACTGGGTGCAAGGTCAAATATGCAGAAACAAAAGATGTAGGAAGCACTGATGGGCTCTGGGATGCTATAATCCAAACATATGCTGGGATCAGGGAATTTGAAGAGGATTTTTTGTGTTATTTATTGTAAATAAGCAGCTGAATTTGTCCTTCTTGTGTTGTCCTGAGGCATGAAGGGCTCTGTGACACCTGGCATGTGATTGGGACCGTATAAATACAACCTCCATGGATGGAGATGGGGAGATTGTTATAGAATTATTGTTATATTGTTGAAAGGCAACCTCCAGATTTGGTCTCCACACTCAGGGAGAGGTGGGGCACTGGTGCATTGAGAAGATGGGGTTTCAGCAACACCTCCACACATGGACACAGTGGTCAGTGTATGTGGGACACCAAAATAAAGCTTTAGGGTGGTTTGGTTGTGGTATCTCTGTGTCAACACCTCTATCTGGTATTAAAGGGATCTTTGCTCCACCATTTCTCACCAAACTTTTATAACAGAGTGCTCAGGAGATGAGCACTGGGTTGGACTTAAGTGTGATAGATTCTAAAGGGAAATAAGATGCTGACAGTGAGAGCAATTAACTGCTGGGACAGCCTCTCGTGAAGAGCAGTGAATCCATCAACTGCTGGGCTCTTAATTCACAACTCAAGGGCTTTCTGAGAGGTTCACTGCTATGGGACAGGCTCCAGGTGTCTCAAGAAGGTGCAACTTCTATTTTGGACCCTTGTGGCCAGCACAGCCTTCTCCAGCCTCAGCTTCCACTCGTTTTGGTGTAGACACAAACCTGTGCTCCTCTTCATGGGCACCTTTGGCACTTCCCTGAAACCAGGGAGGATGATCTCATGAAGACACTGATTTAGTGCAAAATGATTTATCAGATTCTGATACTCCCATTTGCACTTTAAAATGACCCAAGTGGGTTATGACCCTCAACTGGCCCTGAGAATGTGGACACCAAGCACCCTGGGTTCCTTATCTGGATTTAAAGCTTGTCCTCCAGCCAGGAGAAGATCAAACATCTAGTTGGAACTAGATGATCTTTAAGGACTAGATGATCTTTAAGGTCCCTTCCAACCCTGACGATTCTCTGACCCAACCAAGTGAGGTCATACTCTTCCAACACCACCTTTGCCCTCCTTGTGACTCAACCTGACGTGCCGGCTTTGAGGCAAGTTAGGTTTAAGTTCTTTCTATAAAATTGGAGGGGTTTCCTGCATTTGGGATGGCTCTTGCTTAAGCTAATCAAAGCAGATTTCAATCTCTGACCTTAATCAATAGATGTGTCCCTGGCAGCAGGAGCAGACTGTGCATCCACAACTGGCACAAGGACCTCTTGGCTGGGACAAATAAGCACCAGTGCAACAAGGTGTGAGGAATGGGAAGACCAAGGCATGTATATCCCATAACAACCTGTTAGTACCTTCCTCACCATTCTTTCATTCCCGTTTCCCCCTAACTTGTCTCCTCTCTCACATTTGTTTTGCTTTTCCTCCTCCTCTCTCCTTTCCTCCTCCTCCTCCTTCTCTCTTCCATTCTTCTCTTCCTCTCTATCTGTTCTCTCTTGCATATATCAACCTTTCTTGCCACAAATCAAACCTATTAGGAGCTCCAAAGAGATTCTTCCCAATGACTTCCCTTTGTCAACTCTCTGGCTTTTAATCTGCAGTGTTCCCCATTATATTGTCATTGATTTAATAGACCACCATGAATTTTCCTACCTGTCAAACAAGAGCACAATTATTTTGAGTTCTATTGTGGCAGAGCTTGACACCTACCTCTGGATTGCTCTACACTTTTCACCCCTGCTGGAGTGCACGTGGCAATGGCCCTGGTTCCTAAACCCACAAGAAAACTGCCTTAAATCTGAGAGGAGCTCGAAAACTTTGCCAAATGTTGGAGACTGGCTTCAAATGCATTTAAAACCCGTGGAAATTCTAAAACAAGGGTGACATTAAAGTGGAATTAAGGACAAAAGAGTTTCTAATATTCTTCAAGAAAAGGAAGAATAAGAACATTGGGGGTTTAAATGGTATTAGGATATTAGCTGGAATAAGGTTTATCTGTAGGATGTTGTATCTAAGAAGGTTTCGATTCATGGATGAGATACTAACTTGATTTCAGGCATAACATTCTCCTGTCCTGGGGCCATTCTGGAGCTGGGAGGACTGGGTGGTGTGTGGGCACTGTCCTCAACCTTTGCCAGGTGCTTGTGGAATGTGCTTTGCCCCATTTCCCCAACACTGGGATGATTGTCCATTGGCATAAATAATCAGAACAGCTGAAGCTGCAAGAGCCAGGATTCAAACCCAACATAAATAACTTGTGGGAAGAAACTATTTTTTTTTTTTAATCTTAAATTATAACAATTTTTAAAACATAGATTTTCCTACTTCTCACTACTTTTGAACATGAATTAGTTATGAATGTTTTTAGTTATCAAAGACTTTCTTTCTCTCTTATTATTTTTTTAACACTAATTTGGTGATAAAATTAGGAAGGACAGACTTGCCTTCTAGGCTTGCCTAGATGCTGGTGGCCTGACATAGAGATTTGGTCCTTAGTTGTGTTTATAAGGCACGATGGAGAGGACTGTTGGTCCCAGAAGATCAAGAGAAGGGATCTTCATCACTTGAGGTCTTCTACAACACTCTGTGTAGTTTGGGGTGCCCAGTGTAAAAGATGCTGAAGAACTGGAGCAAGTCCAATGAGATGGTTGTGAGGCTGGAGCCCAAGGTGCTGGGACAGGGACAAGAGAGCTGAGATTTTAATGTTTGGA
>VYZX01006897.1:99072-165196 GCA_013401335.1 Brachypteracias leptosomus
AATGAAGGCGACACAATTCCTCTTCTCCACTGAGTTTGCTTGTGCCGGAAGCATCTACCTACAATGAGGAGATCTTCCATGTACTTTAGAGGACACTGTCTTGCTCCCACTGATGTTGATGAACACCTTGCCTCTCATGTCCCTAGAACTCGAATTTGTGCTTCACTTGGAGTCATCTGTAGCCCTCAGGCAGAAAATGGAGATCTAGAACCATAGAATGTTTTAGGCTGGAAGGGACCTCTAGAGATCATCTTGTCCAACCTCCCTACACAAACAGGGACATCTCAACCTAGGACAAGGTGTTTCTTGGTCAGTTACGTGCCAGCTGAGGGTAGACTTGAGGATCTTAGTTGAGACTTCACATTTACCTCCATGGAGACCTAGACCAAATGTGGATCTCCTCTGATCACATCCTCAGGTCACGTCAGAGCCTTTTACATCAGCCTGGCTCCCATCTATGTTGAAGACATCAGGTATATGATGACGGCTCTCAGCCCTGGGGCCCTCACAGCTCTTTTCTTCCCACAGTACCCTAGAGATTTCTTCCTGGAAACCTCAGAATTCCTGACCCTGGGTGGGTGTTGTGCCATGGCAGGGTGTTCTCTGTGCACAGTCCCATCAACGGCAGCAATTTCACATCTCTAATCCCAATGAGTTTTTATGCTTGGCCCTGGCTTGATCTTTCCTTTGGTCACCCTCATAGAATTACTTTCCCCAAACTGTTGTCAACTTGGGTCGTTTTGTGTTGCTTGTTTGAATCTGTCAAATTTCATTTCAGACATGGGTACTGCTTGACTCATATTTACTTCAAACTCCTTTTCCTGCACTTCGTTGCTGTCATTATTTATAGGTGTTCTTGAAAGCAGATCTGCTAAGCTCTGTATTTCACATTTAATGAGTACTTTTGCAATTTCATTACGTTTTTCTGAAGTCCAGGTGGCTCCCTGTACAATGGGTTTTACTCTATGGCTCCTGGTGCTTTTATGATCTCGTTCTACCTTGATTGAATTCTCCCCATAAATATATTCATGAAAATACTCATGATCTAAAACAATTGCCAGGATTCTGTGATTCTATGGTTCTGTTTTGAGCGGGAGCAGAGCTTTTTGGGGAAGTTTTAGCTCAGATTTCATGACCAGAATGACCTTGCATCAGCTTGGCTCTGAAGCTCCCTGTTAACCTCAGAACATTCTTGTGTTGATGCTTCTCTGACAGTTTCTCTTCACACCAAACCTTATTCTATTTTCACTTATCTTGGAGTTGTTCTGGGCTATCTGCAAGGAACATTCAGCAGTGCCCCTTCACTGTGAGGAAAAAAAAAAATTAGTTTACCTGGATCTCTTTTCAAGGAGGGATCTTTATGTTCAGCACTTGTACCAAGAGGTCTTGGTCAGTGAGGAATCTTCTGCCTTTTCTCAACACCAATATTATTAGCAGCAAATCCAGTAGAGATGTTCTCATGAATTCCCAAAAAACCCCTTGATCAGAGGTCTTTAAGGATGGTCTGAGCTTTCCCTGGGCCTGCCAAGCTCCTTTGCTGTGCTTCTACCTGCATTAATTCATCTGCCCTCCCCTGGCTAACTGCAAAGAGTGCTAAAGAACATCAACATTTTTGTGTTCTCAATGCTCATGGTCACTCTAAACATCAGACCATAGAATCATAGAATGTTTTATACCTGATTTAATTTCAAAGTAGGAAGATGTTCCAAAGAGAGGATCTCTTGGAGGTCATTTGCTCTGGTGAAGTTATAGTGGTGACTTGTAGAAGGTCTCATAGAAACTCCACCTTGAAGTCTCATGGCTGCACTCAAGGGTGGGCAGCAGAAGGGCAGGGTCTGCATGCCTGAAGCGGGTGGGTCTATGAGTCTACCTTGGCCAGAGCATGGAGAAATTGCCTAATGGGCTGGAAGTTCAGAGGTCTTTGAATGGTCTGGAGCTTGAGTTAACCCCAGAACACTCCTAGAACCTCTGATCTGCTCTGAAGCTGGATAAATTCTCCTACATTTGGGCTCTGGCAGCCAATTTTTCATACAGAATGGGTTCATTTTCCTGTTGCTTCTTTTCCCTGTGACCAGATAGTCAAGAAAGACCTTTCCAGGTCTCCCACCCTCCAAATCTGTGGCATCCTCCCATGCCAAGCCCTGCCAAGGAGACAAGCAAAGCCCCTAGAACAAAGGTAGAACATTTCAGTGGAAGGTTTCTCCAGCAGGAGAAAAAAAAGTGACATGTACCAAACAGAGGGAGCAAACAATAAAAAAAAAAAAAAAAAAAAAAAGAATAATCCATATATGTATCATGAGCTTTTAAAATGGCTGGGAAATTCTTGCTTTTGGAGAGTGACCAGTTCATTGCTTTGCTAAGTATCTTTCTAAGCCACCTCTTGTCAGAAGAAGAGAATAAATGAAAAGGGAGAAAGAGAGAGAGGGGAGAGAGAGGGAGAGAAAAAGACCTTTGCATAGCTTGAGCCTTTGTGCCGTGCATTCAGACTGATTTGTACCCTTTGTAGTCTTAATTATTTGTGAGAGCAGGATAACAGGAGTACCAAGCTCACCCATTATTTCCTGCATAAAAAAAGGCACACAGAAGCCGCTGATCGGTTTTGAATTAGCAAACATGATACTAAAAAAAAAAAAAAAAAAAAAAAAAAAAAAAAAAAAAAAGCGGAGGGGGGGGGAGGAGAGAGAGAGAGAGCATAAAAAAAATTCATTAATATCATCAGGGATTAGGAGGCTGATTAAAGTGTAGCTGTTAGCGTATGCAAATGAGCGATAGGCATTTATCAGAGCCTGTGCAAGCTGTCTCAGAGCTGTAAAGCCCACGTATGTTTTTCAGCTGATTAAAACAGTTTTAAGTTCTGGAGGATTTTTTTTTTTTTTCTGAGACGGAGAATAAAAATTAAAAAAAAATATATATAAAAAAAAAAAAGGCACCATCATCTATCCTTTTCCTTTTGGCTAAATTCCTCTAAGTGCACTCCAACCATTCCCACTTGAATGCACTCACTCTCTCGCCTTCTCTGTCGGGTGATGAGAGTTTGGGAAGGGAATGAATGCAAAGCAAGCACCAGGCTTGCACCAGCTTCCCCAGGAACCTCCAGGAGGAGGCCATGGAGGCTGCACCTCAGCAGCATCTCCTCTTGTACCTCGGCAGCATCTCCTCTTGTACCTCGGCAGCATCTCCTCTTGTACCTACCTCAGCAGCATCTCTGGAACATGCACTTGCTGCAACCTGGCTCAGGCCATGGCAAGAAGAAATGGGCTGGTGGCTCTTCTTCATCACCTTCATCATCCTTTGGAGCTCTGCCTCACTCTGTTCATGCTTGGATGGCGTGGGAGACTCCATCCAAACTTCTCAGGGGTCCAGCTCCCTGTCAGAAGGCTTAGCTTGTGAGAAGGACATAAAAAATTCAGCAATTAAGAAAGGGATGAGGCTAGACCATGCACATAAAATCAGATTTCTTTTTCCTGCATCCCACACCACGTTGATTTTTGTTTTCTTGTCCAAGATCTCCTGGTGCTGTCTTTGTTCTGGGGTCCCCAAGTGATTTTTTCACCCCCAAAGGGCTTTTTCAGAAAACAGAGGCTGAATATAACACTTTCCAGACACCTCAGAAGGGTCATTTAACACAGACACCTAAATCTGTGCTCTCCTCTGCAAACCTGGTTCAGTTACTCTACATCTCCAGCACCTCCAGTAGTAACACACATTGAAATGTTCCTCTGTTATTTCTAATATTAGGACTTTATGCATCCATTAATCAATACCACATTCAAGTTTGGCTTCCCTGGGGTGTGGCCTCTTGTCCATAATCTAAATATTCTCTTTTTTTGTTATTTATCAGAGATAATTTCTAAAGAATATGGGCAGTCCAGGGCTTCTGTTGCTCTCTACTTGTGGTGCATTTGGGAAGAGAATTTCAGTCTTGGAAGGCAACCAAGCTGGATTTGGCAGAGTGCTTCTGGAGTGAGGGGAATGAACTTCTGGAGGAAATCCTGGAAATGTCCTGGATCTGGGAAAATGATGGGCGAAGAGGCTAAGGGTTGTTTTATGTGGTTTACCACATGAATCAAAATTTTATCCTGTAGATCTCCAACTGCCTGCATCATGGTGAAGCATCCCTTGGACAAGCAGCCTCAGCCAAGCCTGCCAGCTTCCCTGTTAGGAACCAACAATGGTGTTTAAAGTGGTTATAACTTTGCTGTAAAATTCTGCTCCGTTGAAGCTTGGCAAGCCAGGTCCCTGCCCAACAGCAATGGGGTTTTGTTGCTGTGTATTTGGAAGTGGATCAGCTTGGCCGTTCACTTCTTCCGAGCCCCAGTCTCTCATTTCTCAGGCTGGCAAAGGCTCCCAGTGCTGCAGGGAGGATGGATCCAGTGCAGAAGGAGGGGTTTGTGCTGCCATTGAGCACAGACCCCTTCAGATAATTGAGGAAGCATCTTGGGAGGTCCTGGGCTGTGTCTCATCCTACATCCCCCTGCAGAACCTTGGTTATTCATTCCTATTTCACACCATTCATCACCAACCCATCCAAGCCTGGGAAGGAAGAACGTGGCTGGGTGGGAAACAGCAGAACAACAGGATGGGGCCAGCTTTGGAAACACCTTGTGAGGGGCTCAATAAACCACTAGAGTTGTGCTCAGCACGATGTTTGTAAGTCCTTGTGGGTGCAGCTGGGGTGAACGTGGCAGAACCCAGCAGCAGGTTGTCTCTATGGCAGGACAGACACAGTCACACTGAGCTTTGAACTCCTCAAAGGATGGTACCCAGCAAAGCTGAGCTTGGTGCCAAAGATAGGTCAAAATAGCATCCCAAAGCAGGACCAAGCAATACTCTTTGCAAAATACAAGGAAAACCAGTTGACATGAAGGAAAATGAGCAGCTCCAAGTATAATTCTTTAAGTATATCAGACCAGGAGTCAAATGGGTGGCTAAGATGTCCTACGGTGATGGATGGATGGAGATCAACTCTTGTTTCGAAGTGGACTTCAAGCTTGGAAGAAGTTATTGACACTCTATTAGTGGGGTAAGGAGCTGGAGCAGGGCTGTTCTTTGTCAGTATTTCACTTTACAGGTATCCCAGAGTTAAGTAGGACAATCAGCTTTGGACATCACTGACCTTCAGAAGACCCAGCAGCACAGGAGATCTGGACACCACCCTGACGTTGGGACCAGCAAGTGCAAGGTAATGCCCATGGGAGGAGGGAAAGCTGGTGTTTATAGCTGTGCTGAGCCTGCCTAGACCCAAGCTCTGGCTCTGGAGAAGACTCTCTGCTCCATTCTGGTCTTCTGACCACATCTTCCTGACCCAGCAGAGCCCTCATCAATTTTTCAGGTTGCCTGTGTAATTTTCTATGGAGAAGCCTTCCCAGAATATTGCCACAACACCTTCCTTGTGTCTCTCTGAGATCTTCTGTGGGACTTGGTGAGATGGGAGCATCATCCCTGCTCCAGGAACACTGCAACCTTCTCTGCTTTGTTCTGTTCCTTTTCTGATGACAGAAAGCAACAAGAAACTATTACTTGTTGTTTATATATATATATATATAAAACTATTACTTGTTGTTTATATATATATATATATTTAAGCCATAAATGGTGCTGAAGCTGCCATTGCTGAGTTTGGGCTCCCACCTTGAAGTTCTGGTTGTGCCACATCCAAAAGGAAACACCAAAGGTTTAGACAGAGGCAACACAAACACTTCCAAGCGTGGCTGGAGTGATGATATTGTCTCTGTTGTTATTTTTTTTCCCAGGAAAGAATGAATAGAAAGATGAAATTACTGTAATAAACAGCCCAAAGAAGGTCAAGCAGACGATCAAATTTATTTCTTAGACAATTACAGCAGCCTCATTCAAAGGGACACTGAGTAAGCTTGAAAGGCAACAGAAGTGAAACTGATAAAAAGGCACTTTTATGAGCAATTCAGACACAGCTTGGGGAATTCATTGCCCCGAGATATTGCTGCAACCAAGTTCTCCAGTTTCTTTACACAGAAGAAAGCTGCTACAAAAGGTATAAACCTCCACGTTCCAGGACTTATTCCACAATGGATTGTCCTGAGTGTTTCTGCATCTCCTTCTGGCATCTGTTGTTTGGTGACACTGGTTTCGGGCACCTTAATTATGGCATTTAGCCACTTCCTATTCTTTCACCTTATGATATTTAATTTTATGAGTGTGCAACTGCATGGAATCCTCAGGTTAAAAATCAGATGAAAATACCTACATTTTATAATTGTCTGCAAAATACAAAAAATTCCACTTCCCCCAAGCTACAGCGATGAGATTTTTGCAGCTTTGCTTGCGCCAGGAAGATATAAACCTCCTTTTATTTAGCTAAATAACAGCAATCAAGCTATTCTGAAATGTGTGGTCATTCAGCAGGTCAGTTGGAACCATGGTTGTCCATCTGCTGAGGTTGATTCCCCATTTTCAGAGGAGCTTTGAGGCAAATTTTCTCCTGCTGATTTTTTTCCCTCCTCAACCAGGAACTACGGAGACACGAGCAAGTGCTGAGAGAGGATGGAGGAGCTGCACAAGAAGAAATACAGCCCAACCTCTAAGCATTTCTGGACGTCTCCACAGGCTGGCAGCTGCAATTGGAGCCCAGGATGTATTGCAGTAATTCCACCAAGCAAGTGCCAGCAACAGGAACCACAATGCAAATCTAATGGAGGTCATCAGCCCCTTCTCCTTGCATAAGGGCTTAAATATGTGCCTGGGTGGCAGTTACTTAACTCTAATTGCTCAGGGCACATGAGAGCAGGTCTTTGGGGTGGCTGAGCAGCTATTCCTCCTCCAGATGATGTATTGGCTGCTGACCCTCCCTGGGCGTGCCCTGGAAGTATTTACACACCTCCAGTCAAGGGATTGGGGTGTTTATTCAAAGATAGGGCAATTAATATGCAGGGGAAGGGGTTTTCAGAGCTCTTTACAAATGTGGTGTTAATTGGTATAGGGGACAGCGACAGATGCTGGGCAGTGGTGAGTATAGGGGACAGTGACAGATGCTGGCCAGTGGCGAGTATAGGGGACAGCGACAGATGCTGGGCAGTGGTGAGGAGCACATCCATGAGGTATCTCTCCTTTGGAAGGTTTTTCTTCACTTTAGGTGGGGAAAACTCCCTTTGAGTAACCACTTGGTGATGTTAGAATTGCCACCCTTGAAGAGACACAGGTTACTCACTGATAGCACTGAACTTTCCCTCATGCCACTGCCAGGTGGGTTCCTTGGTCCCTCCAAATCTATTTTTGTTTCAGCTAGTCATCTGTGGCACTGATAGAGTTAATAAGGATGAGATGATCCTTTTTACAGCTAACTGCACTGCAATGGGACAACAGAGATGCTAAAGAATATTTACCAAAAGGTAGAATACTTGTAAAAAAAATTAAATATATATATCCAAGCACAGATAATTCCCCCAGCATCTCATGCTGTCGTTTTGCAGCTTTCTTGCTAACTTCTGGCAGGGAGATTGTGGGTTAGGGAGCAAGCCATCCATGTGGCCTTCCCCACCCCTGCTGTGCCAAGGAATTGGATGCAGCCCCAGCTGAAGCTTCACTCCTGGTTTAATTTACTCTTGGTTTAATGCAACTGCCATACTTGTATTTTTCCTGGATGCCTTGTATGGTTCAGACCAGGTTGGAGGCAGCAGATGCTGGAGGACAGGGGGAAGAGGACTTCTTCAGAGTACATTATGTTAGTGTGAGCCACATTGTGCACCTCCCGTCTTGCATGTC
The DNA here is from genome assembly GCA_013401335.1 of Brachypteracias leptosomus. Lineage (NCBI taxonomy): Eukaryota > Metazoa > Chordata > Aves > Coraciiformes > Brachypteraciidae > Brachypteracias > Brachypteracias leptosomus. The sequence continues at coordinate 106,813 of VYZX01006897.1, forward strand.
TCTCACCTTTGACCCTGGAAGAGAACAGTGCCTAGAACAGGTAAGAGATGCACTTTTCAAACTTGGAGTGATGTATTCCAGCCTGGATGCATCCTGAGCTGCTCCAACTATCCCTAAATTCTTGTGCTCATTCATTTCCCTTTGCCTTTTTAAACAAGAATTTTGCTCCTGTTGGGACATCCAGCAAGAACATCATGTGGGGACATCATGGAGGGACATCCATGTCTCCTCCTCAGAATTTCTAGGCTCCTGATCCCCCCTAGTGCAGGTGAGGAGATATTATGGCTCAGCCTAAATATCCCCATGGATCTGGTGCTCCACCATGGGCACAAAGAGAACACCCAGCTCCGGAACCCACCTCCAGCACCCCCATTTCTTGCTATTTTTCACATCTTTCTGGCATTATTTTGTTGCAGAGGGGAACCCTTGCAGGTGGCAGCAGGTCACCATGGGAGGTAGAAAGCTGTGCATGGCCCAGGTCACCCAGGAGCACTAGTAGAAGGTCGTCACTAGCCTGCATGGTGGTCTGGACATGGATGGAGCTTTGGATGGGATGTTCTGAGTTCCTGAGCTTTATCTGATGCCACAGGGAGATCAGGTGGGTTGTGGATGTTGAGTCTTTGGTGCTAGAGACCAGGTTCCTGTAACATGGCAGGACTTGGTTCATCTTGTGCCTGCTTTTTAGGTTGTATAAATGCAAAATAAAGCTCCTGACCCTCCCATGGAAGTTTTTTGCAAGTCTTCAGCAATTCTCTAAGCATTGCAGCTGCTTGGAAAGTTTATTTCAGCAACGGGAAGATGATCATAAGTGTTTGCATGAAGTTGTCCCAGTGGTGGAGGGTCTGGGGGATGCAGAGGCACCTGTAACTCAACAAGATCACCTACATTATCACCTTGCACCTTTATTGATCCCAACAGGTCCATCTCAGGAGACACGAGCTCTTCAGGGAGGGGATTGCCATCGATGTGGATGCCAACAGAGCCCTGCAAAGCCCAGGAGCAGCTTTCCCCTTGTCCCCAGGTAGGGAGCGAAGCCCCAGGGAGCCGAAGGGATGATTCCAGCTCTGAGCAAAAGCATCACGAAGCTCAGAAGCTTTTGTGCCTTCCTCACCAGATGCTCCCTCCTCACTTGAAATGCCTCTTTGAGCTCATACATGTTGCAAATAGTTTAGCTCTAGTTTTGCTCTGCGGCCTTTTACACATTCAATTACAACCCCTCTCTTCTCGCCACAGTTGGGATTGTTCTCAGCCTAATGTGGTGTGTGCTTGTCAGGGGTTTTTGTTCTCCTTCAGCCCAAGATGTCCTTGTTCTGAGCTGTAGCATCTCCTCCTCCTCCTCCCGGCCCCGCTACCTTTGCGTGCAGCACTTCTGCTGCTCTAAAGATACCAAAAGGTTTTAATTACAATTAAGCCAAGTCTGGAAATAAACAGCCTCTCTTGGATAATGGAGGTAATGGTTTGCATTTCAACTCTACTTCTAACCTCTGATTTTTTTGCTTGTCATATTTTATGTGGTGAAATCAATTTTTTCTGCCATTGAATGTAGCCTTTCTTTTTTTTTTTCTTAAAAAAAAAAAACAAATTCAGTTGTAAAACATGTGTTCCATCGCATCCTTGTTACCCTAGGACATGCCTGCTGTAGTTAAACCAGCCATGCTCTTCTTCAGAGGGGTCTGGAATTGATAGGAGGATTTTTTGGTTGTTTTCTCCTGTTGCTGACAAAGAAAGCAAACATGGGTTTGGTTTATTAAAAGCCAGGTAAAAATGAGAGGTGTCCAAAAATAACCATTGGAGATTCGTGATGTGTTTGTGAATTATAGTGTTGTATGTTGCATATATATATATATATGTGAATTATTTTGTTGTATAGTGTTATAGGCAGCATGCACTGAGACAGTAAAATAGTGAGTGATTGCATAAAAAAATCTGCTGGACAGGACCCTGGGGGTCCTGGTTGTCAGCAGCAGGTAGCAGAGGACCTCTCTCAGAGGAAGGTGATGGAGATGTCCCCATGCCCAGGTGTATGAGAACTTTCTTCTTGTGAAGGCTCAACCCTTGTCCTCTGAGTAAAGGTAAAATTTCCCATTCCCACAGATGCTTATATTCAAAAAAAAGTGAGAATTTTGGAGAAAAAGTCTCTTGACAAGCTGAAGATTGGCTTTTGGATGTGGATGTGTTTTCTGCAGATATAGGGTGGTTCACTATATTGTGTGCTGGGCTCTGATTTGGGGTTACAACCCTCCTGTAGGATCTTAGTCCCCTCCAGGCTCCAAGCAGAGACTGTCCCCTGCTCTTAAACACACTCTTTATTTTCTGAGTTATTCTAAAGGTGCTTTACTAGGGCAGAGTGACTTTTCCAGATAGGGACCTGACTGTGATTATTTCAGTGCATGGGAAATCTAATACGTGTCATCAGCACAAACTGACTTAAGCCAGCCAAGGCGTTATCATTAGGGAGTATTTTCATTTAGGTCACTTAAAGCCTCGATTAATTAAATACTGCTGTGTGATTTCCTCCTAAAGTTTAATCCACAATCCAGGATTTTTTATTAAAATACACAATTCCACTCAGCTCCTCACAGTGACCACACTGATTTTAAAAGCAGGGTCCTCATTGCTGTTGGCCTCAATTGTTCTTCACTATATTGCAAAAAATTGCCCTTTGAATCCTGCCTCAGTGATCACCCCAGCACCAGATTTAAAACATTTATTTTTTTTCTGGTTAAAAACAGGGTTAAACCCTCCTGTCTTTTATTGTTTTGTCCATCAGCAAAGTCCCAACCTGAGCTTGGCAAGAGGAGGGAGAAGGGGGATGCTGCTCATCCAGCTTGGGGGTGGCAAATGAAGTTCAGCCCTGGATGGCACGGTGTTAATTTGAGCATTTCTGTGCTGCTGGCAGATGGCATCTTCTGTTGTCATTTCATTAGACTCCAGTCCCTGCAGAACCTTTAGCTCCATAACGTTTGCCCATAAATTGCTTCTGTTCATCTTTGGGGTAACCTTCAGTTGCTCCTGGGCCAGGTGGTAGCTGAGGTAGGTGAGGTGGTGGCTTGCAAGCTATCCTAAATAAGGGAATAAGAGACAGAGAATTTATAAACACATTTTTATGGTTAAAATGCCAAATTCAGAGCCCAGAGCAATGAAGAATTGCATGTGTGTACCACTTTAAAGCCCCGTGTAACCCCCTTCTCCAGAACAGAACCATTAACTCTTTTTTTTTAAGCCGATAATCAATGAGTGTCTAATTTGTTACATTGACATTTCTGCTGGTTTCATCTGAATGAATTAATTAACAGCAAAATGGTTCCTTCCCAAGCCTAAGAGTGTGAGGGTCTCAGCAGCCAGATAAGTTCTGACCTTTGTTGGGAGAGCATTTAAATGAGGTTGGTTGAAGATCTGGGGTCCTAGGAATACATCACCTGGGGCTTCCAGTGGATCTCTAAGCAGAATGGTCTTGGCAGAGCAACTTGGCCAAAAAGGGGAGTGGAGGAGGTAAAAATAGAGCAAACCCCACCCCAGATCCTCTGGTTTAATATCTGCAGCTGCAGATTGTCCAGGGTTCCCTGGGACCTGCACTCTGCTAATTGAAGTGCACTTGGATCAAGGCTTCTCTCCGTGTGAAGAGCAGCTTCCCTTTATGAAGCATCATCTCTAATGCCCCTCGTGTTGATGCTGGTGTGAGATAGGGACACACTGAGAGGAGAAGAGAAATGTTATCAAGGTGCACCTCGAGGTGCAGCACTCGCCTTAATTGCTTCTGGAGCTCTTCACCTGGGCCCCAACCATAGGGCTAATTCTTGAAGAAATGAGAACATGGGCGAGTACAGAAGTGTCTCAATTTACCTCCTCCAAGAGGTGGTGGAGTTGTTTTCTCTTTGTTCTGGAGATTGATAAGAGAAAATGGATAAAGCCTGGGCTGCTCCTTAACCTCCCTTTGATCTCCCTGCAGCTGGGTGGAGGTTTGCTGCCAAGCTGAGATGCACAGTGGCAACACCCAGCAGGGAAAGAGGGACCTGGGGCTTTTTCTTCTTATATCCAAGATACGTTTTTGCCATGGAAAACTTGCCAGGGAAAAGAAGGACAAGGGGAAATGTTTTATAGGTGGGGATGGGGAGATGCTGAAGTGTGCAAAGACATCTGCTAAGGGGTAGGTGCAGGCATCCCTTGTGCTACCAGGTCACCCTTCTTCTCATTTATCACATCATCTACCACTGACCCAAGGGACAGAAGCTCTTAGATGAGTGGAGCTGTGGGTGCTCACATCCTCTCAATGTTCCCAGGAACCATGGAATCCTCTGACAGGGGATGTTGCAGCCTCCAAAGCATTTTTCAGGTATCCCATTCCCAGAGGCTTCAATGACAGTAAGAAGCTCAGCTGTGAAGGCAGGAGGAGGTGCAGGACAGGACATCACAATATCCATGCAAAACCAGCTCCAGCTGTGACCGTGAAGGGGACACAGACAGGGGGTTCTTCCTAAACCCCAACAGCTCCTCTATGTGGAGGCTCATAGAATGTTTGAGGCTGGGAGGGACCTCCAGAGCTCATCTGGTCCAGCCTCCCTACACCAGCAGGGACATCTCTACCTAGGGCAGGCTGCTCAGAGCCCCCATCAAGCCTGAGCTTGAAGGACTCCAGGGATGGGGCCTCCACCCCCTCTCTGGGCAGCCCATCCCACTGATCTATCACCCTCATGTTAAAGAACTTTTTTCTAATATGCAATCTAAATCTATCCTCATGATCTGTCCTACCTCAGGAGGCTGTGTCCCCGCTTGGCACATCTTGGTGTCACCACGTAGGGTGATGTGCAATGAGTGGGTGTCTCCACCTGCAGCATCCCAGGCTGTGGTCTCTGGATGGCACCACTTCTCCATGGCTCTCCTCTGGATTTATCTGTGTGCCCATGGATTAGCACCACCAGGAAAAGCTTTTATGCCTCCATCCTCATCTGCTGCCAGACGTTCTGGTGGGGCTGCTTTTAAGTGCCTTGCCTTGGTACAGAGCTATTTGCAGCGCCTGTTTCTGCTTTCCCTACAGTGTAAATCAAGATTAATTCCACTGAAGTTTATGGAGTTGCGCCAGTGTAAAAGTGACTGATAAGAGATTCGGGCCATTATCGTTGGGTTTGTTGGGCTTGTTTGTTTGAAATTATATGTGTTGCTGTGCAATGATAAACCGCCGAGATTCAAAGGCAGGTTCACTGTAAAATACAATTCAAAAGGTTTTCGACTTCACATAATATGGCAAAACAATCTTTTACAGCAGTTAATATTTTACTGGGGAGTTGTACCACAGAGTTTGGAGAAAGAGAAGAAGAAAACACGAAGCAGGGACAGATGGGGGGAATAGAAGTTTGGTTACCCAGCTCTGAAAGGCAGCAATGGCAAAACCAGGGTGTTATCATAAAATTCTGTATTAATGGCAATTTAAACGGGTATCTGTGGGATGAGGAGGGGGATTCCCAGAACCCCTTCAGTGCCAGAGCCCGAGTGGAAAATGCAATCTCCTATTTATAGCAAATTCACTTTGCAAAAGAGCCCCCTGATGATGCCCTCAGCAGCTCCTGGGCTGTTAGATCCTCTCCAAAAGAGCTGAGGTCTCACCTGTGTTTGCACCTATATCCCCATCTCTTTTAATGCAGCAGAAACTGAGGTGGTTATTTCAAAATATTCTGTGTTCTGGGGGATGTAGGATGGAAAAGCCACTGGATTTTCTCCTTTATGCTCTACAAAGCAAATAGCTTGTGAGAAATAGTTCAGGTTTCTCTCCATGCTATTTCTAAAGAAGTTTTTAGCTGACATCTAGTTGCCCACACTAGTAGCAATGCAATTTTCCTTTTTTTGTGGAAATTATGACATCCATTCTTTCACCTCTCACTCTGCTGCTCTCCTTCTTGCCAGGTGTCTGCTTGGAACAACCCATCCTCCAGCACCTCCATGAATGGCCAACATCTTGGTTCCTTGGATGCAAAGATGCTTCTCCTGAAGAACCCCAAGCTGGTGACAGGTGGGTTTGCTCTTACACAAATACATTTGTAAATTGCAATAGTGAGAGTCAGTTTTCTATGGCTATTAGTAAAGAATCTCAATGTTTACATGTATACATACACATCTTCAGCAATTTATACTGATTTTAGAGTGATTACTGTATTGCTGTTTATGTTTCTGTTAAGTAATGACGTCAGGGAAAGGCAGATTTCAGGATTTTTTTTGTGGCTTTTTGTGTGTATGATCATGACAGAGTGTTTAATTAGAATCATAGAATTGTCAGGGTTGGAAGGGACCTTAAAGACCATCTAGTTCCAACACCCCTGCAGACTGTCATGCTTTTTTTTTTCCATGCTTTTTTATGTGCTTTTTCTCCTTAGCTGGGCAGAAAATAGTTGGTGCCAGGGTAACAACATTTCCTTACCCTTCCATGTGTGGCTCCAGGATATTTAGGATATTTCCATCTGGACTGATGACTTGGGTGCTTGTATCTCATCCTCTTGTGCATTTGGAGAGTCTTTTCTGTCTATAAATGAGTGATGAAAGGTAGCAATGACCCCTCTGATGCTCACGGTTTATGTGTAAGGTAAAGTGCTGCCCTCTTGGGTCTGTACACCCATCAATGCCCTTGGACCCCTTGTTATCACCAACGACAGAATTAAGCCATGCTTTTAAAACCTGGGGCTTTACACGGAGAACTTTGGGTGGGTCTTTTCCATCTGTCTTTCTCCACCAAAGCTGTGTCAGTGCTGAGTGTTGGCTGGAGATGTCCTCGTAGATGTTCCCTAAGCAGAGCAAGAAGAGCTGTGCTGGTGGCAGGAGATCCCTGGGATCTTGGGGTAGATAAACCAAAGGGTGGATGTCTTTGCCTAGCAGAGGGAACAGAAACCTTGATTAGTGCTGGATAGGGATAGAAATGACATTAGACCTCTTCAAGTGTCCAAATCCTAGTGCTCTTCTAAATGAGCACCTTTGTTGAGGGTGATAATTCACTCCCTGGTACCCACCTCCTTGTGGTGGGGTCTGATCAGCCCCATGGGCTGTGGTCCATGCAACAGCAGCATCCTCTGGATGCCCAACCCAGGCTCTTGCATTATTCCACTGCCTTTTTTTTTTTTGCCTCCCTGGGTGCTTGCCTATGTAATGTTCTTCTCTTACAAATTTCATCTTGCTGCACTGTGCATCCAAACGATGCGGTGATGGAGCGCACGGGGAAAAAAAATTATAATGCCATTAAAAGTTATCATAAATTTCAGATCAGCATCACTTTTAATCCGATACACAATTTTACTGCCTCTATAAAGTAGGTGATTTGCAGTGGTCTGAGGCGTCTCCTGGCGCATTTTACTTCTTTTTAAATTAAACACACCAACTTTGTGCTGAATTCAGAGTGCGGACATAAAAAAGGGGGTAAAAAGGAGAGGGAAGGGACATCAGATGGGAATTGCAATTGAATCTTTATATATGCCATCTTGGTACTGTGGTACTAAATATAGTGCCAGGTAAATAGATGTGCTGAAATATTCAGAATAAAAAACAAATGTTCCAATAGCAGAGAAACTGAGCATGGAAAATGTTTCCCTTGCTGCTGTGCTTTGCAGGCTGAAAATGCTGTTGTTTAAAACACTCTGTGCTGGAAGATCTCATGTACCTCATGCATTAAATTATACATTGCCCAAACATGCATTTTATATTTTATATTGTATATTATCTGGTTTCTACCTCCCCCCTCCCCACTGGAGCCAGCAATAAACCCAGAATATCCAATTAATATATATAGATGCCATTATGCCATTTTCTGATATGAGATTTTTAGGAGTGGGAATGTAAACAGACAGCATTTCATGGGGAAATATTTTAAATTAAGAGCAGAGATAAGGTAATTATGCACCGGTGATGAACATTTCACCTGCTTGTAGGCTGGTAGGTGTCACAGCCTGACCACCTGATGGAGTGGTCCCATCACCACCTTTCTGTCCCAGTAACCCCCCAGTTCTGGGCCAATCTGCAGCTGATCTTCTGGAAATACACCCAGCCTTTGCTCAAGGTCTTGAGGAGATGAAGAATTAGCTGGTGCCTTTGGTAAGCTGCTCAGTGCCCTCAAGAAAAGCAAAATATTTCACCAAGGGAATTCTGAAATGGTTCCTTTTTGTTGGGACTTGCTTGATTTTCCTAAAATAATAATAATTAAAAAAAAGATTCCAGTTTTAAAAATTTTTTCCCGTCAGTCATGGTCATTAAAGAAGCTTCACAAGGCTCTGCAAGGCAACCATGAGGTCAAAAAAATAGCCTAGAGAAAAAGCAGGTATGGTTGTAACCTCTTCTCCTACCTCTCCTAGACTGGGAGGTTTTGATTTGAATGAATTTTTTGCCAGGGATAACAAGAAGCCAAAGCAGCCACATCGCAGAGACCTTCTCCCAGCAAGCACAGGGACAATTTTCCCTGTGGTTTGGGTGAATTAGGTGTAAAAACTGAATGGAGAGAGCCAGCCCTATGTTACCAAAACAAACCAACACCAGCCCAGCCCTGAGGCTGCAGAAATTAACCAAACTGTTTAGGAAGTTAAGAAAAATAACATTTTAAACAATGTTAATTTCCAGATAAACAACTTTCCCTGCAGGTGTGAGGGCATCTCCCCCCCTGCCCCTTTCCTGAGCTGCTTCCCTCCCTTGCAGCAGCATCTCCTGGGGGTTTTCCAGCCATTCCTTTATTTTCCAGCTCTTTGCTTGTGCTTTTTTTTGAGCTGGGGCAATTTCTTTCCTGGTTTTAGGCTCTGTCAGAAACTCCTGATCTCCTTCAGACCTCCATGCATGGGTTTGATATTTCAGCATCACTTTTCCTTCCTCCTCTCAGCTCGTGGCACATTTTGCCTTTACCAAAACTATTCTGCCTTCAAGCGGTTTCCTTATCAGGCATGACACTACAATGGGCCCAAGGGCGTGATATTTTATTTATTTTGATTTGTATAATTAAAGGGATGTCTATCCCCGAGTTGAGCCAGCCTGGTGCTGATGATGGCATGAAAATGATGGTTTATTTTAAGCAGGACTCAGACAGACAGTTGTTGACACTATTTAGCAGCTTGTCGTCGTTGCTGGCAGGGGAAGCATCTCCAGATCTCAAAGAAATGGGAATTTGCTCAGAAAAACTGTGTCAGGGGTGGAAGGGGAGCAAGTTCCTTGGGTGGCTGCAGGGTATGACCTCTGCTGCAGCACCCAAGCGTTGCTGCACTGGGGCTTGCAAGGGAGGAGATGTCCCAAAATCCCCCAAATTCCCCGCTTTTAAGACAGGGAATTCTTTGGGTGGGATTCACCTTCTGTAGCTTGAGCCACACATGGTGATCCCCATCCCCTCTCCTGCACTTTTGCCTGCTGTGGATGCATTGGTCCATCCCTGCTTTATTTCAAAGATTGCTCTCATGCAGGTATTTAACTCCAACTGGCTGAGGATGGAGGATGAGACCCTGTTGATGTCCACCTTCAACACTGTCTGTGTCCTGCCACCTGAATTTGTGCTGTTCTCCACTGATGGGCAAGCCCAGGAGAGAAGGTAAGATGCAAATATGTCCTTCAGCAAGGAAAGGAAAACTTTCCTAGGAAACAAAAATCTGTTTGTTTTCCCTTTTCTTCTGGACATGATTCTCAGGGCTGGGAGGAAGGTGATGGCACCCTGGGTCTGTTCACTCTTGGGGGGCTATAGAATTGGTTTTACCATCACTTTGTTATGTAAAAAAATTAATCTTTTGATACTCCCAAATTTTTAATGATACCAACCCTTTTTCCCCACCCATGTCAAAGAAGAGTCTTTGCTAAAAATCCCTTCAGCTGTACTACAACCATGACAAAAAATCTCGTAGCAATCTGTACCCAAAATGATGCTTTTGGGTCACACCAGGACTAATTTGAGCTTGGGATTGCCCAACAGTTATTTTCCTTTAGTAACTCCACCCATGAACAAACATCAGGTCCCCTCCCAGCTGTCCCCATCCCCTCTGAGACCTCAGGAATTGCTTTTAGACATTTCTTTCTCCTTACCCTTCCCTCTGCCACCTCTGCTCTGCTGTCAGGTGCTGCTGCTCCCTGCAGCCTCCCCTGATGGGGATATCTCTGCTCTGTCCCCAGGGTTGTCACACGTCATGCAGAGGCTGCACCAGCCTGATCTGTCCCCAGGTGTCATTAGCTCTGCACATATCTGCTCTCCTTCTGTCACCCGGGAGCATCTCCTGGGCTGTGGTGTCCCCAGGAGGCTCTAACATCCCTTTTCTTTTCTTTCCTACCTCACCTATTCCCTGCTTGCATGTGGAGCTCCACCCTGGGCTGTGTCCACCCCACCCATGGAGCTTGCATGGCTGCTGAAGTCCTTGTCCCCACTGGTCCTTTTGGGATTAAATAGTTGTTACTACTTTTACTGTGCTGCGCTGGGCAGGATTTGACAGCAGAAGCTGGAGATCCATGGTCAGGCCATCAGAGGTGGTGGTGGTAGAGTCTGCTGGGCAGAGAGGGTGAGAACAAGGCTGAGCAGGAGCAGGACCTACACACCCCCCAAAGGGCTGAGGGGAGCAATAACTTCATCTTCTCTGCTGCTTTTTGTTTCTATGGTCGATTTTGATGGTTGCAAATAACGAAAAATTAAGTGTCTGGGTTCTGCTGCCTCCTACCATGGCTCCCAGTGGCTTCTCCATCCCTTCCTTGCTGAACATTTCTTGTTTGGCTGCTTATATGGTTTGTGCTTTGCTTTCTTGCTTGTTCCCTTCAAACCATGTGCCTGGTACCAGCCTGCCCTTGGCACATCAGACCTGACCAGCTTCTGGCAGCCAGGAGGATGGTGTGGTCTAATGGGTAGGAACTGGATCCCTCTTCCTGAAGCTCCATCTGTCCAGCATCTTCTAATCATGGTCACAACATTGACCTTGTAACCCTGGCTGGGTGAGCTGGACCTTGAGGATGCTCAAGGGCTGTGACCATGTTGTAGGAGCACATGGGAAGAGAAGGAAGGATATTGTAGGCACATCAAAATCACTTTGGGGGAACCAGGATCCCGTATGGATGGTGAAATACAATCTGCACTGCCCTGCCCAAGCCTTTGGAGATGCTCAGCCCTGAGACCAACTGCAGATGCTGGTTCCATAGCAGGGAATGAGGCATCTGGGATGCAGGGGAGTCTGCCTGTATCCAAGCAGAGCCAGCACATCCAGCCAGCCAATGGCAACACCAAGAACTTCCCTGCCCTGTGCAAACACTGCAAGCTCTGGAGAGGCCCCCACATGGCCAAGCACACCCAAAAAGGGGCTGACCTCCCCCCACTTTGACAGCACTGGCTCCAATCCATCCCTGTGCATCTGCAGGCAGCTCTGCAGCGTTGGCAGAGCAGGAGATCTGGAGATGTGGGATGCTCTCTGCCTGGTCCCTGTGTCCAGATCCCTGAGACCCTGCTCCCCACCATGGTGTGACCCTCATCTCTCCGTGCCCAGCTTCACATGTGGGTGCACAGTTTAAATCAGGCCCTTCATGTTATTTGAACATGGATTTTTTTTCTTCTCCCCCCCTATTTTTTTTTTTTTTTGAGGTTTAGTTTCTCTCTTACCAGGAAGAAATGATCAAAAATAAGAAAACAATCAGTGTTTGAAAGTGAATGAAGGGCGCCTTCTCCCCTTCCCCCATGCTTTTTTCCTACTTTGACATCTCAGTGGTTTTTTTTCTTTTAGCCGCGGTTTCTGGGATAGGTGATAACTGCCAGTAATAGGATTAGCATTGATTTCTTTAGCAAGAACAGAGATGTGGCAGTTCCAGCCATTTACTGAACTGCCAGCTTTGAAATATCAAAAAAAAGAAAGAAAAAGAAATCTGCAGAAAAAAAAAAAAAAAGGCTTCTTGCAGCATTTTAAAGAAAGGAAAAGCCTGTGTGAATTAAAATACACACGTCCACACACACATGCACACACCCACACATGCCTACCCCTGCACACGGGCTATATAAATATATATTCTATGTATATTATATGTATGTATCTCGCTCGGTGCTTTTTTTGTTAGGCTGTGATAAAGGATCAAAAGAACTGTCTCTGTTCTAAGCTTCAAGAAAGCCTTTTTTAAATTCATTTGGCTTTCTTTAGCTTTCTCTTGCTAACATATTTTAGGAGCTAATCTTACATATTTACTATTGTATCCTGACTTTTTTTAACCTTGAAATGCAAGCAAAGACAGAATGAGAATGGGGGAAAAAATAAAAGATGCGGAAGAGAAAGAAAAGGGAGGATGTGCCCGTGGAAACCTGCTCTGGAAACACAACGTGAGACCCACCCAGCTCTAACTTTGGTGGGTCACGTTTTCTCCTTGGGGTCCTGGAAGGATGTGGGGTTGAGGTGCACCAAAAGCCTTGGGTTCTGCCCTCAATCCATCAGCTCCACCTTTGCTCCACCTGGTTGTCTTTGCTAATAGCATTTCTCCAGGGCCAGAGACCAAGGTTGGGCCAAGTCAGCAGTAGCTGAAAAGGCAGTTTTAGGAGACTGGGATGATGTTCTCTGTCTTCGACTAAATGCTGTAGGATGCCATGTATTTAGTGTCTACCAAGCATCCTCTTTGACTTGCATTCAGCCCCTGGGGGAGAAGAAGGTCCAATGGCAACATCTGCAAACCAAAGCAGAAGGTCATACACGGTTGGGAAGATCCTGCGGTTTCCAAGGGTGGTTCTAAGCACAGCCCAGGTCTCAAGGACTCTGGCTCAACCCTTTTCCTTCTGATCTCCAAGAACCCTAATGTTTTACTGGTCAAGACAAGACTCCAAGCTTGGTATGGAAGCATTTGTAAGCTTGGTATGAAAGCATTTGTCCGTTCTCATTGGGTCTTGAGCTGATGAGACTTTCATGAGAGCTTATCTTCATGCAGAGGGTGTGTGCAATGACTCATTGTCCTCACCCACAGCACAAAGCTCAGAGCAGGAGAGAATTAGGGCTCACTCTTCACTATTGAGCAACCCCAAGTCACGGTCAGCAAGCAGAAAGCCTTGAGGAACTGGGGCACAATATTCTGCTCCAGCAGCATCTCAGCTTCATAAAGAGTTTGGGAGGGATCCCCAGATAAAACCAAGTAAAAAAAGTGGAGGGAGGAGATAATCAGATCCATTGTTTGTAGTTGCAGTTGGGATTTGCTGAAGTGCATGGAATTTGCTGATTGTCACAGGTGAGGGAACCTCTGGGTAGTGCTACTTATGGTGGCCAAATGCACTCAAAGGATATTCATGGACCCAGATTTAGACAGGGTCACTTCTCTTGTTCTGGTCACTCTGGTTCTCTTGGTCACTTCTCATGTTCTGTACGTGAAGAGACTTTGGGCTTGTGTTAAAAATCACTTCAGCTGTACCAAAACCATGAAAAAACCTCATAGCAATCTATCCAAAATGATGTTTTTCCATGTTTTTGAATCAAGCTACAACTGATTTTAGTCAGTTCTGCAACAAGCATCAAGTCAGCCACGTGCCTTTCCCTGTCCTGGTGTGAGTCCCCCTTAATTCAGCTGGAGTCACGTGTGTGTTTGGAGGCACACAGGCTGATGTCTCACCAGCTCCTGGAGATTTGCATTTCTGTGTTCTTATTAACAATCGCCCAAAGATCCATGATGCTCATTTCACAGACTCACCTTCATTGTGCCCTCTAATCCACGTCCCCGGGGTCTACTTCTGACATTCAAGCTTCAGAGCAGCTTACAAGCCTTTAGGGTTTTTTTTAACATCAAACTGCCAAAGGAATTATTGTTTCTTTTTTTTTTTCTGCAAACATGGACCTCCTTTCTCCACCCCTCCTCCTCCTCCTTCAAATGCTTAAAGACTTGCCATGACTCCAGCATGGGTACAGGAATGCTGGGGCTGGTGGTGAGGGTGTTTCTAACCTTAAAGCATTGGAGGGCTGGAAACGTGTTCCAGCAAAACCTCTAGTTGTTCTGGAGATGGATGGTGGAGGGAAGAGGTTGTAGGATGTAGCCTTCGAGAGCATGGAAATGGAATAATCTTGTGGATGATGTGGAAGAGCCAACATAGGAGGTGTTCAGGTGTGGCAAACACATTATTCTCTCATCTTTTGAGGATTTGATGTGAAATCTTTGTTTTCTTGTCTGAAAGAAGTTCCCAAAGTCCTGGCAAGAGCAGTTTCATGGTTGTGTCTGGTCCAATGGAAGAGTTGCTAGAAAAGTTATGGAGATTGGGATTCTACACCCAGCCTGGTTGGATTTGTTGGGCAGTGTGACCAACATAGTCATGCTCCACATTTTTATGTCCTTGAGCACCCCAGGATGATGTTGATGTCTGCTCCAGGCATTCGTGCTGGCTCACCTCTTCCTAACAACACACCAGCTCCTGAACTGGGAGATTTGTTGAGTTTATCCTCCTCACCCTACAGTCTTCTCCTCTCTACTCCCTCTTTTCTCTCTTCCTTCATTTCTCCCTTCCTCATCCCTATCTCCCAGACCTGGAAGAGGTCACCATGAGGCAAAGATCCTCCTGATGCTCCTGCAAGGCTGAGCACGCCCGGTACCTCCCCTTCTGCTCAGTGAAGTGAAAGCCCCACAAATAACTGAGCCCAAGACATCTCCATCTCAGGTAATGAAAACAGCCAAGCCTATTGCACTTTTTCCAGCTTCCAGAAGCTTCTTGACTGCTGGCATCAATAGAACATTTCTTCTACCCACAGTCCTTGCAGGACCATCTTTACTGGGGCTCTCTGTCCTAAGGACAAGCTTTGTTCTGCCACTGCCACTCCAGCCTCGACCACTTCAAATGCCTTTTCTGGCCTTACTGCCCATTAATCAACAAATATTCAGTGCTTGGAAATTAGATTCCAAAGAAATGCTCTATAATTAACTTTTCCCTGCCACACAGTTCCCAGCTTTCTCACTCCAGCCCCACTTTCTGCAGGTCTAATTTCTGCGGGGGCACCACGGGACGTCCACCAGCCCTTCCCAGGGCTCTCCCAGCTTAGGCAGCCTCTTTCTATCTCTTTCTCTTTAATTTCCTGTAATTAGCCATGCTATAACTTCTGTGCACACCAGGGAGGACTCGGAGAAGGGAGCGGTGCCAAACTCCCTGAAGAATCCCACCTTCCCCCTCCCTCCTCCTGAGCCTGGGGCTCTCCTGGGCTGGGTTTGCCTGCAACACCTCTCCCAGCAGCTTCTGGCTTCGTGGCTCTAGCTGGGTTTTAGTGCCTGGGTCTTTCATGTTCTTGATAATGTTTTCTTGCTTAATATAGGGACAGTGCCTGGCACATTGGCTCTGCTTGGTGGGACACTTGGAGACCAAACATAACTCTTCTGAGATATTCCTCTCTGGATCTACCAAAACCCCCCAGTGCTAGAGAAATGCTGCAGCATCCAAAGAACGTTGAACCTCACAGGCTGGTGCTCGCTAGGACAGCAGGGTCAGTGAAACCCCAGGAGAAGGGAGGTGGGAAGGACCCTGGGATGACCTTTGCAGCAGCACCAGCTGAATATTCCTGCTCCAGGTAGGTGGTGGTGTTGCTTGTCGAAAAGACATCTCAACACAGGCACAACCTGCTCCCCCAATAGCCTCGTCCCCTCATACCCAGCCTTAGTCTCTCCTGCTGTGGTTTAAGCTCACAACTACTTATCTTACCTACCAGGAAGAAAAGTTATCCCTTCTTCTTTCTCTAAGCCTCCTCTGGACCTGGAGATTATAGCAGTGTCCCACCTTTCCTCCAGCTGAGCAACCCCAACTTCTCCTGCCCTTCCTCAGAGACGTTGTTTTCTGCTCTTCTGATAATTCCCATCTCTACTCTGTGGACTAACTGCAAAAAAAAATCTCATTTGTGAAAATGCAGAATCAGCCTTAGCAAAAGAATTGTCTGAATTTGTTGCAATTCCAGGGAAGTGCCTCATTTCAGCATGTTCTAAATCCAATGGAATTGAGGCATGTGTTTCTTTATTTCAGAAATGCAAAGCTTTGATTCTTCCAGATGAAATGATTATTCATTGTAAAAGTACCGTGGGTTTTTTTTCCTTTTAAGACATTGCCCATTTGGAATGAAGATACTCCACTCACAAAAAGCAAGAGACCCAGAGAACAAGGATGGCTCCCTTTGGCCAGACCCACTGGTGTTGCAATGGTCCTAACACCAAATCCTGTTCAGGAATTCTGCAGATTCCCAGGTAAAACCCATCCAATCTTTTGCTTTCATTGGACCATTCCAGACAATAGTTGCTCTAATAATCAAAACCATCCTGTGAACTTCCCCACTCACTTCTTGGAAACCCCATCACCTTGGGTTCAGAAACAAGGGTTGTCTCTGTAGTGACAGTGGGAAGAAAAGGGTCTGGGGTTTGGGGGAGATGTTTTGGTACCTCCTAGGTGGGGATGTGTGCCTGGGTGTTGGGGTGTAGGACTTCACAGCCCTTCCAGTCTGCTCCTTATTGAGTGTCTCTGTGGCCAGGCATGAACTGGGAGCACTGGGGAGAGATGTTAAATCCAGAGGGGGTGAGAAAAGGCCAGAAAACACCAGAATAGCCCCATAGAGTGGGACGTGCTGCTGCTCCTGCAGAAATAAATGGAAGGGCAAGTAGCATCCAATGTGGCATAACAAAGCGCCGGGCAAAGATAGGAGCGTAAAGAAAGAACCTATAGTGAAAAATGGAGAAGGGAAAGAGAACTAAACAAGAATATACAGTCAGTTAAGGCTTGCAGGGAAAAGATAAGGCCAGCTCAGAGAGCAGAAAGGCTTAAGGGGAATAAAAAGAGCTTTTACAATTATATCAGGGAAAAGGGAATACTAGAGAGAAAGTAGTTCCATTAATAAATGAAGAGGGAGACAAAATCAATGGTGTTGCTAAAATGGCAGAGCCACTGAACTCCTTTGCTCCAGCAGTATTTAACAAGGTGAGAAGAGAAGAGAAGAGGGGCAGAGAGGTTATAAAATAATGAGGGTTTTGACAGTGTGATTCTTCAGAGGAGAAGAGGTTTGAGGGAGAAGGCACCTTGGAAGGTGGAGGATGCAGCACAACAAATAGATGTGTGTGCCCAAGCCTTTGGGGAACTGCTCCATTAAATCACTGGCAATTACTTCTGGAGAATAATAGAAAGACAGGTGAGGGTGGCCAAGTGGAATGGTTGGGCCTGGAGGAGAAAACCCCCGTGCCATGGACACCAGGGGGAGTTTGTGTGGCTTCGTTTGTAGGAGGTGAAGAGCTGTGAATTATTGTTGGTGTTTCCTTAATATCACATTTCTGGGAGTAAGAGAGTGATGCTGGAGCAGGGTCTGCAGAGGTGTTGGGTCTGGCTGCAGCTCGTTGCTGCAACATGCAGATTTGGGATGAGAAATGCCACCCCCTCCCCTTCCCATAGGGAATGACAAGTGATTAGCTGGGATTTCAGGAAGGGACGGGGCAATCAAAGGGAATGATGGAAAAAGTTGGTTGGTGAAATGTCTCAGGGAAGAGTGAGATGCTCAAACCAAAGCCTGCGCTGGTTACGTCACTGTGGAGCCTTCCAGGGGTTTTAGTGGGAAGGAAACAAAGTCCTGCAAAAAGCTTCAGAGAATTCAATTTATGAGAAAACCACCTCATTTTGGGGCATTTCTCTGCTTGCCGAGGAGTCTGGAAAAAGAGAAACATGCAAAGAATGACGCTTAGAAAAAAAAATCAGGTTGAGGGGTTTTTTTTTTCCCCCCTTAACAGAATATGGGTATTAAATCCCTATTTTTAACTACAGTAATTTATTCGGTTTATATTTGAAATGTAACAATCATCACAGTTTGTCATTTTAGCCACCTCCTGCAAAAATGCATTGTGATAGTCCTCACCCTGGTGAAATTAGAAAATGGTGCTTAGATAAAATGCAACCAGGAGTGACTGGCATGTGTAGGGAAAGTGCCTGAGCTGCTTTAGTTCCACATGCCAAAAAAATCAGAGACGTTTTTCCCCATCAAGCAGTCGGCCAGAGGCAGCTTCCCAGAAGTCTGAGGCATTTTTTTAGCTGATAAATTCCGCTGATAAACGCGGCGTTTCGGTGGGGAAATTTAGGAAAGACAATCTTATAATGCAGGGCTTGTGTTCCGCCGTCTGCCGGCGCCTGCCAATCATCCCCGGCGGAGGGGCTGGAGCACGAGCTCTGTGATGCTCAGACGTTTGCTCCCAGAGCAATGCTCAGCATCAAAGTTAGGGTTTGGTTGCTCATCAGGCTAATTTTCCCCCTTTTCTCCTCATTTATGGTTGTTTTTTTTTTTGCATTTATATTTCTTAATGTTCCTGCGTGGGAATGGTGTTTGTCAGCACTGGTCGCCCAGAGCCCATCTCTGTGGGGTTTGGAGGCTGATCTTTATTTGTGGGCTCTGCATCCTTGAGGTCATTGTGCCTGACACCATCTATGTGATGTGCTGCAGTGTTATGTCCATTATTTCCATCTATCAGGGAGGGATAAGTCTTTCAAGGTGTGTAATCTTGTTAGTTCTTGTGAGCCCATCTCCTCCGAGCTCAGGACCCCTTCCACGGGCTCTGCTGAGCCATCTGACACTGCTCCAAGCCACGTAGCTGGAGTTCTGGGCTATGATCAAAGCAGCCTGGGCTCCTGGTAATTAAAAGCTCTTGTGATGATGATGCTCACAACTTTAGCACTTCCTCAAGGACCCTCCACACAAAATCCCTCCCGATGCACGTGGGAATGGGCTGTGATTCTTCTTGTAACAGAGAGTTTCGAGTTGAGGCAATTCCCCATCAGAAAAAGGCTTTTTTTGCCAAGAATCAGAATTTTCTGTTGGGGAGATTGATTTTTCATGGAATTTCTTTCCAGGAAAATGGGATGAAATGCTTGCTTTGGTGACAAACTCCATATCTCTGCATCTGTCTCCATGGCTCACAGGCTTCCCAGGAAGCCCATGCAGCAGTTTAGGGGGATCTGTCTGTCACGGTGCTCCATGGGTGGTGGTTTTGAGTGAGCCCTAGTGGAGAAGAGATGGGCCAGTGTAGGAGGCACCTATAGCTCAAGCTGGAATGGACCAGGAACATCAGTCCCAATTTCAATGTCCTGTTCAGTACGTTTTTCCACAACTGTTCTTTCCAAGAGGAGGCATCAGGATTCATTCATCCTGGCTTTTCTACAAGCTAGATTTAAATTGTTAGGTCTTTCCTCAGGTTGAAGATCCATGTTTTTTGGTCTTCTCTATTTGCAACAAGTTTCCTTAGCAAGAGATAAATGAAAGCCATATTGCAATGGGCTCAGCAGGGGCTCCACCCTTCTCCAGTGATGCAATATTTGTACAGTGAATGCTTGAACCATCCCCATCCCACTGCAAGGAAAATGTGTTCGCCTGTGGCCATTCCTACCAATGCCATAATCCCATGGGATTAGTAAACCCAACTGGAACACAGTGGAGAACCTTGGCATGGACAGTGGCCATGGGATGCTGAGTCTCATGAGCATCTGCTCCTGTAACATTAAGAAGCTGTTTGGCCACAGACCAGTTTTGGTGTTGAAGGACCAACGTAGGAGTGCTCCCCATGACCTGTGCAGTGAAAACTGCTGAAATCAGAGAGAAATGGATAAATCAGGGATGAGTGGCAACTCAAAATGCCCATGGTGGCTGAGGACCAAGCTGTTTTCTCCATCTGCATCTGGGGCATGCAAAAAAGCTGCATCACCCCCAAAATAATGGGTAGTTTGCATTTCCCCCCCAGGTTTGCGGGTTTGTGGCAGGGAGCAGAGGTCGAGGCAGTGTTTCTGCTGATGTTCTCCATGGCAATCCCTTCTCCTCCCCTCGTTTAATTCTTCTTGCATGAGACCTGAGCAGCAAGGGATGGATTTCAGCCATAAAGATCTCTAGACAGCACCTGACTTTTACACCCCAGCTTCCCAAAATGTTATTGCAGGGTGCTGCAATCTCTCCTCTTAATACCCCCCCAGCCCCCTAAAACAATGGCAGCCAGGTCACTTCCAAACGTGGCTCGTGGTCCGTGATAAACAGCCCTGCCTGGTGCTATCATTAAGAAACTATTACAGCCATGGCCGGGCTTCCACCCGCCCGCCTCAATGCAGAAACTATATTTCCTATTTATTTGTTCCGTTTGTTTATTTTACTGGACCACCCCGTGAACCTGGGAGAAACATGCTAGGAAAAAAAAATTATAGCAACGCCAACTATTCTGGGAGATACACGAGCCCCTCCATGTTTATCAGGTTGAGGGCACTGTATTTTGATGTCAATAAGCAATTTTTCCAGCCCGGTCTCCTGCCCGACCCTTTTAATCCATCAATATATTATTAGAGATAAAGTTGGTGGAAGCCTGCTGCAGTTAGAAGATAAATGACATCTCTGAAGTCAGGCATTAAAGACTAGATTAAGGCCTTGTGACACCGTTTTCAGTGCTCATCTGTGCACTTCTGTTCAACCTATCACACTGAGTGACAAGAAAGAAAAATAATGAACTGGGCCAAGGAAAGAAGAAGGGAAAAAAAGGCAGAAAGAGAGAGAGATTTTTTTCCCCCCTAACACACAAACTACATCAGTTCACACTCAGGATTAGACTGTATTTAAAAAAAAGGGGAAGGGGGGAGGCTGAAACTGGATGGCACTGTACAGATTAAAATGGGAGAAAGGGAAAGCTGAATGAGGAATTGCAGTTTGGCTTTATCTCGGGTTTATTTTATTTTATTTTATTCGGCATATAATTTAATTTGATTTCTTTATTTCATTTTATTTTTTTTTCCCCCTCGCCGGAGTGACCTAGTTGAGTTTACAGGATGCTAAAGGGTTTTGTCTGAAGCTAAAGAAAATCCCATTTAGGACCAAGGAAATACATCCTTTAGAGAGACCAAGTTAAAATGTCTGCAGACAGAGACCTCTTGCTCCTTGTTCTCATCACCATCCTTTGTCTTGATGCAGTCATGCTGATGTCTCCACCAATTTTAAAGACATATGTGCTCATAAATGCTTTTATATGTATTTTTTCTCAATACCATGCAGGAACCTTACCTCTGCTCTTCCCTTTGTGTGCATAACCCTTCAAACTAATATTACAAATGCCTTCTTAGAGACCAGCCATATGCTGAGGATGGATATGAATTTTCTGTGGACTGACCCATCCCTTTTGTCCTCCCAAACTCTGAGCTCCTTCCAGCCTTTGGGCAGCACCGATGTCTTGGATGCTTTGGTCCATGTTTGGCTTTGTGGCCCCAATTCAAGGCTGTTCCAGGCTCAGCAAGAGCTTGATCATGACGTTTGGTCTCCTGGGGCTGCCTTGAGAGAGGTTGTTGCTCCTTCTATTTTTGTGGCTCACCTGCCCATTGATAGCACATAATGATGACACCAGACTTGACCGTGGAAATAGTGGCTGGTTGTTGATTCTGGCCTCTTTGGGTGTGATGTGTAGAGAAAACAGGACTCTGATGTCAGAGTGAAGGAGGGAGGGCAGCAGGGCTGAGGACACCAGGGCTGAGGCCAGTGGAGCTCTCCCTGGTGCTGAAGGGGAGAGGAAAGGAGAGAATGCATTTGTGTGGGGCTGGGCACTGGGGCATTGGCTCCTCTGTGGACCTTGTCACCTCTTTGAGGTGCCAAGATGCCAGTTTTTGGCAGAACGAGCTGCCTGGAAGAAGAGACACGTATGAGATGGGTTGTGTATCCTCCACTGGTGGAGCCTGGGCACGTGTAAGTGGCAGGGATTCCTTTGGGAGAGATGATACAGGGGGTTCTGGGAGGAGAAAGGAGAAAGCTGCTTCTACCAAGCATCTCTGCCCAGGAGCAGGGGCTGCACAGAGAAGAATTTCCTCCAGGAGATCATTTCTCACCTAGAGCAACCATCTCATCAGCTGCCAGGGACTTCACTCCTGCCCTTGCCAGGAGAAGCATCTTTCCCTACCAGTCAGAAAAGGGGGGAGAAATGGTCAAGGGACCTCATCCTTCCATTTGGGATGATTCCCCCCCCCCAGAAAGCAGCAGACCCTCCATGGTGGCAGAGCAGAGAACCCTGGGCTGAATCTCGGCTGGGATCTGCTGTGCCTGGCTGGGGTTTCCATTCTGTACAGTATGTACATTGCTGCCGTCTCCTTCTTTTGAAGATAGTTTTTAATGTCTTAAAAAAAAAAAAAGATTACTTTGTTACAATCATTCAGCAAAGGGTTTCTGTGCCTGTAGAAAATATTAATAGGCTATTATGAGGTCCTACAACTAATTTTTCCACACATATCATCTGTCTTTGCATGGTTATTAAACTCCAACAATATTTCATGCAATGCTTTCCTGCTAAATTAATTTGGTTTCTTCTTCTCCTGTTTCTTTCTTTTTTTTTTTTTCCTCCTTCCACAACCTTTAAAATTAAATTGAATCTTCATAATTATGGCTTTTTTGTTGTTCCTCATATCTTTTTCTTTTCAATTTTCCTATCAAAGTGGCTATAGAGTTTAATAAAGATGTAAAGAAATAGAAATGAAAGTGGAGGGAACAGGAAGGGCTGTGTTGGGATCAGAGACAGGGGGCTCTTGGAGAGCTGGGGAATTTTGGGAAGGATGGGATGGAGGTGAGCAGGGAGCTGAGCAGCACCTGCGTGGAAAAAGATGTGGGAGAAGTTCTTGGCTAGAAATGACTCAACACATGAGAAGGTGGAGACCCAACAGGACTCATCCTGGTTCATCCATCAGTTTTGGTGTTGGTCTGGTGCAGAGTGGGATCCCCTACAAGCCAAGGTGGTAAAAGGAATTACTCTTTGGGCAATGCCCCCTGGTTGCATGAGGAAATGTTCTCATGAACTTCAGACCCACCCTGATGGGTACAAGATTCTGAGGCTTTCCTGGGGTTACCTCACCCAGAAATACTCCCTCTCCTGCCACCACCTCCCAAAAGGCTGGGGCCATCCTTGGCTAGAAGACCAGAGCTGAGGAAACAAGAGCTTTGTTTGACCTGTAGGAGGACCTGGCACAAAGTCCCAGCCTGGGATTTGCTGATGTCTTCAGATAATTGCCAGTATCAGGGGATTTTAATCATTTCCAAGTTTAAACTGTGCAGGGACACACTGTGGGCAGGTGTTCTGGCTGGAAAGGTTTGGTCAGACTACATCTGACTGTCCTTCTCCTTACCAAGGATGCCCAATGGTCTCTCCTGGTAAGTGATAAATCTGCATTAGTCAATTAGAGACTTTTACTCTTTCATTTTCCCTTCCTTTTATCTAGGAAGCATTCCTGAGGAAGACTTGATCAATAGAGAAAGAGAGTAGAGATATTCTCAATAAACAACATCTGAGACATCAAAGTAACCCACATGGAACAGGATTTTTACCATTTTCTGGAAATGGTTTTAGTTTCCTCTGGGATCTTGCCTCACAGATGCATCCCTAGGACTGAGAACATCACGTTGATGCTTTGGTGGCCAAGTCACTGTGTCAGGTAAAGCCTGAAGCCAACGAGAGCTTTAGTGAAGGTCTGATCCAGTTAGGATTGGGCTGACTGCACTAGGACCACATCCTTTATGGAAGAGACCAGGAACTCAACTCCTACAGGGGACAGAAATAGTGGCCAGGCTAAGCAGTGGGACTCCTTACTCAACTTGGCAGCAGCAAGCTGGTTAATTTGAGATTCATGAGCTGAGCTTGGTAGAAAATAATCAATGGAGCTGAATGCCCCAATGGGACCGAGGAGCTTGCTCTCAAACTGGCCCCAGCTGATGCCTAAGTCATGGCTGCAGTTGGCCACCTTTGGTGGTGAGGAGCCCATGGCCCTGGCTGCTCAGAAAACGACTGTTCTCATGGGCTGAGATGTGCACTTACCAATAGGTGGCACCAATGGAACAGGAATGGGAAACTCCATGCAAATTTTTCTGGAGAAGGGGGTGCTGGGAGTTTTGTCCTACCTGGCTCTAGACTTCTCTCCAAACAAGGTGTTGATTATATACTTGTAACACACTGGAGCTAGGAGGATGATAAGCAAAATGTGACAATAGGAACCAACCCAAACTGCTTGTGATGCTGCTAAATCTCTTGAATTTGGATTCACATGCAGAGTGATAAATATTTAGCATCCCATATTTAATAACGTGGTGGGCTCTTTGTAATTCAGAGCTAAGTTGTTACACAGATGTGGTTCACATGATGAGAAAGCCCCAGTTTTTCTTGAATGAAAGAAATCACCCGTTTTCTGTAATTTTAATAATTATTTTAATTAATACTTATTCTGCAATTTCTAGAATCACTGGAGATCCAGCAGAGCCATTTGTGGTCCCATCCAGAAGAGACTGAACCTCCCTCCTCCAATAACCTCCAATGGAGCAGTGGCAAGAGAGGAACCAAAAGGTGAGACAGATCCTGCACTCACTTGCACTGAGTTTAGACAACTATTTTTTTTGCTTGAATTTAGACAACTATTTTTTTTTTGCTTCATGGTACAGTCACACCACCACGTTCCAGCCGCCTTCTGTAAAATTAGGGACCTCTACACTGTTTTGAAAGGGCAGGATTGTGTGATAAAGCCCCAGACAAGTTGTGCCAGTTCCTCCATGGCTTTCCAAGCTGTGATCCTGCTTGGGTATTAACATTGGGTTGATGCCACGTATTTTATACAGTTTAAAAGCAGTAGCCTTGTTTCCCAGTGTTTTAAAGATGATGAACATTATCCTTCACATCCCTTTGCTCATCAGCCATGTGTTTATGTACCAAGCATCTGGCTACATTATTATTTATATTGCAGGAGACCGAACCAAAAAAAAACAACCCTCAACAACCTCCAAGGAAATCAAAACACATTTGGGCCAAACGGAAGCGAAATGCTAATTTTCCCCCTCTGAACCACTGTCACAGCTAAATATTTACTGGTTGTGATTATGCAGGCTTCTCAGGCTAAGTTTTTACTGTCAGATTTACGGGCACGTTTGCATTTATAATGTGTCAGAAGTTCCTCAAATCGCGACAATGGTTGGTTAAGGAATAATTTAGTGGTGAACTACGGAAAAAATTGGAAGCTGAGAGGTTTGGTAGAGGAGATCAAGGCTTGTAAAGCAAAGGCAACATGGATGTCATTGGTTCTTCCCTGGGTTGCCCTTTTCTGCTGTGGTGTAGATGGTATGGCAGAGTGGGTTTAGTTTAAAGTTAGTTTATATTTAAATTCTGTGTAAAACTCTGTTACAAGTGGACCTTGAGCATCTGCAGGTTTTGTTTGTGGAGGTGAAGGAGGAAAAAGTGTTTGACACTCTAGGATGAAGGTGATGTCCTCCCCAGCTGGTTGGAGGTGGTACAGAAGACAGCCCAGGTCTCGTGGTAGACAAGTCAGCACGATGGTGCTGGACCAGGTAGCAGTCAGGGTTTGCCAACATTGCTGCAGTTTTCTCTCTCCTGGTTGCAGGTCTCATCCTTTCTTTATCTCAACCCTGTCCAACCATGCAGGGAAACTTGGATGCACCAAGATTTTCACCCTGGCACTTTCAGTTGTGCAAAATTAATCCCCTCCTGATCACCCCTGAGTTTTATCCCTGAGTTTGAAAGACTTTTCTAAAAGGAACTCTGGTGACTCAATGTGTGTTCAGAAACCTAGGTCGAGATGTCCCTACTTGTGTAGGGAGGTTGGACAAGGTGACCTCTAGAGGTCTCTTCCAGCCTAAAACATTCTATGATGATTCTGAGAAACCTCTTTTGGTGTGTTGATTCCTCCTGCACCCCAGTGTGGTCTCTCCCCTTCCCACAGCACTGGGATGTGCCGTGAACACCCGTCCCATTCTGCTGACACCACATGGGCTCTTCCCCAGTGCTGGCCAGTGAGAGGGACCCCTCTGATTAAAATGTCAGCAGGAAAACAAACCCTATAATCGAGTTCTGCAAAAGAGAGGAAAAATAGAGGCTTTCTTGGGAGATAATGCAGCATCCTGAGAGGAGTGTGTGTGTCTGAGGGGTGGGAGGGAAGGAGCAGGCGTGGGGCTGGGCATGAGCATTTGCAATCAGGTACTCATCAGGCTTCGGATCTAGCTCCATTTTCTGCTCAGCGTTTAACAAATCAAGGGAGAAATGCCCCTTCCTGGGGTCAGAGATAAATCTTCTACCCTGGACAAAGGGTAGATCTCCTTGTCAGTGAACTGATTTATGGTGACCTTATAGTCAGACTCTCTAATTTCTGCGTGTGGCTATAGGCACCACCGCTGATTTGTTTCCTCCCTTGATGCTCTCTGGCTGCTCAGCACTGGGGACCACTGGCGCCTCTCTGGGGACAAGCTCTGGGTGGCTCTATCTCTGCCTGGGCCAGCTCTGCAGGTGGCTCAGCTAGGATTTCTTTGGTGGTAAATGGGTTTGCTGTGCCTGAGAGTTGGGTTCCCAAGCCAGATGCCTCCTCTAAGGCTATGAGAGAGCTGGAAGGGTCTTACACAGGTCCATGAGGGAGACACAGACCAAACCTAGAGCTACAAGGGCTTAGAGAGAATCACTCTCTGGTGATTGCTCCCACTGCTGGTTTGTCCAGGCACGTGTTGGAAAGGAGCAAGCACATCTTGACTTGTCAACAGTGGAGAAGCAAAACCCACCTTCCTGCTCATCTCAGCTGGCATTTACCTGTTCAAGTAAGAATTAATTTCCTGCTTAAACTTAAGTTTAGCTTCCATTCACTGGCCTTTCAGCCTTGCCCTGTTCTCCAATGGGAAGGTGTCTAGAGCTCCTCAAGGGCTGCTCTCACTTTTCTTTCTGATACATCAACAAACAAAGAGTTCCAGTTCCCCAAGCATCTCACCAAGCACGTCCCCCAGCCCTTCAGTTCCTTCTGCAGCTGCCCAGTGAGCTTCCTGAAGCCCAGAGCCAGACCTGGAGCTTGTCCTGTTCATTCCTCAAGACCAAACACTGGGAAGAATCACCTCTTTGGACACTAGTCCTCACTCACTGGCACTTCCATCTGCTGCTGGGCTCTCCAGAGCTAACCTAAAGAGGAGCACCCATGATTTCAGGGGTAAATATTGAAAGGAGACGTATTCTTTGCCCTCCCTGGGCATCTCAAAGGGTTCAGGCACTGACCTCTCTGCACACACGGTGGGTGTGCAAGCAGGCAGCTGTGGATGGAGTTTCCATTGCTGCCAGTAAAACTCTGCATCACCCTAAACCAGCTTTCCTGTGACATCCATAAATTACCCAACACCTAAGCCACCTAAAACGTATTTCAGAGGGTACAGCAGAGCCCTGATCTCTGTCAGAACTCCCATCATGGACAATTGGGAGAATTCATTATGTTATATTTATTTTTGGAGGAAAAAACCTTCACAGGTAATAGTATTTCTCTGTATTTCATACAGCACTTCTAAAACAGAGATGCCAGCAATGCAAACCCACGTCTCATGCAAAACTCTTCCCAAGCATATTGCTTTGTGCAGCAACCTCCGAGCCCAGCACTCCCCTATCTCTTCCTTCTTTACAAACATACAAAGGGATAATAAAATAGCTAAGAAGGAAGAGCAGTAAAATTCCCTGCCCTGAGGGGGAAAATGGCATCTATTGCCCTGAGCCTTTAGCTGAGGCCAAAATATATAGAGAGAGACTTGGGAACTATTTTCTTTCCTAGCACAATATTTCACCTCTATTGCCCTCAGAACCAGTCAATATTTGTATAATATATATATAAAAATAACCTTAGATAGATGGATAAAAACCGAGTAAAATTCACCTCGGAAAGGCTTTTATTCCAACTGGAAAATTGCCCTGCAAATGTACCCAACACAATACCCACTACTTCACAGGGAAGTGACAGTTGCAGCTGTTAACGTGGCTACATTATCTCATCTGAGGAGACAAATTTCAGGCTGTATTTCACTGTAGCCTGGTAACGTATAGATGCCCTAAAGACTGCTCCAGCTACATCTGTCTTGCTGTATAGATTGCAGATATGGATGTATACTTCCCAGGGTTTTTCCCTTCCCCCCCTTGCTAGTTAAGGGAGTGCAGGAGGTTAATAAAGCATCAGTGTCTCTGTCGTCGTGCCCATGGTGGTAGAGGGGCAAGGAGCAGAAGGGAGAGGAGCTCACCAGCATCTTCCCAGGGATGCAGGAGAAGGGGATTGGCTCCTCCATACCTGGGAGAGATGCTTTGCACCACCCACCTGTGTGGTATCATGGAGATGACAGAGATTTGCTAATGCCCCTGCCAAGCTCAGTAGCTGCCTCCTGGCTGGTTCCTGATGGGATTCCCAGAGCTCTTCCTCCTTGTTAACCCTACAGCCTTCTGCAAATCTGGAATGAGGAATTCTGGGACTGTCACGAAAGAAAATATGTAAGTAGGGGGGGAAAAAAAAAATCATTTATTAGGATTTTGAATAGTCTCATGAGTCTCTCCATTATTGGAGACGCTTCAGGTCACTTGACAAAGCCCTGGAGAATATACAGCAAGCTAGGCAGGGACCTTTGATGGATTTTTTAAACTAATGCATCTTTTCCAACTCTACCCACTGAAGAAATGACTAATTGGTTGCTGTTCTTCATTACTGTGATTATGACAGTGTCCTGAAAGCGTCTGGCACTCCCACAGCCGAGATGCTGCCTCCTCAGCCCCAGCTGAGTGTGGGCTCCTGCTTTGGGCCATCAATTTTCGAGGCAAACATCTGTGCCATGGGCTGCAGTGCCTCTACAGCATCTTGCCTGAGGAGACCTGATGTTTCTGCACATGGGTAACACCATGGGGAGGGTGTTCATGGTGGCACCACTTCTCAGCTCCAAGGTAATCACCTTAGAGGAGTCCTGGCAGCTTTCTGTGCTGCAGCTGGGGCAATAACTCCCTCCCGTGGACCTGGGCTAACCTGGAAAATAAAGGTGAGACCCCTGGCCGAGAGGTCACTTCTTTATACAAATGTAGAATTTGCTCCCCCGTGATTTTCCAAAAGTTTGGGGAAAAGGTGCAGCGGAAAGAGGTTTTTCTTGCTAGAGGAAAGTGCATGACCTCAATGAGTTTTCAGCCCATGACTACATCATGTGTCTTCCAGCATGGTTCCAGAAGTGGTCATGGCATGGAGATGAAGACCAGTAACTGCTGAGGAGCTTCAAACCCCCTGTGAAAACCCAGAGCAGCTCCCATGGCTTGGATGGACCAAGGAACAACAAAGCTGGCGAGCACCTGTAGCCACACACACCTTCTGCTCAGTGAGGTGAGGAGGGAAAAAGTTTCCAGGCAGCTCTGAGTAAAGTTTGAAAAAAATAAAATCCTGCAAGTATTTTTATCTGGCTAATTTTCCTTCCCGGAATTAGTTGTTTGAATGGAGAAACCTGCTGGAGCAAGGAGGGGGAAAAGCCTTGGACGGAGTGGCTGCGCCTCCCAGGCCCTGAAATTTAAGATCTTTATAAATGATCTGTTAAAACTATAGTGACGATAAGCTTATGAATCATGATCTATATTAATCAGGGCTGCTGATACGGAAAGATTAATTGAAACGTGCAGTTCTACACAAATGATAAAGTGGTAACAATTTAATATCAGACAAGGAGAGTGAAGAAATTACACTCCAAGCTTCATGCATCATTACTATGGATATTAATATTTTACACAGCGCAACAGCATCGGGAATCATAATGAAAATCCATAACTAGTGCACAGACATGATTAAATACAACAGTCTTTAGGTGCTGTTTGGTGACGGGGGCTCAGCCATATTTCACTCCTGCTGCCGGTGATTCGAGTGATAGAGTCTAGACGTGGGTGATTAAAAAGTGTTCCTCCTAAAGGCTGTTAACCTTTTACTACTGAAATGAATTTCTTTGATTTTTAAATTATGCCGCTCACTCTGTGGTGGGTTTTTCTTTTTTTTTCTTTTTCTTTTTTTTTTTTTTTTCCTTTCCCCAAATCAAAACCTTGCCCAGAATATCGATGGAGAGGGTTCCCCAGGCAGTTGACAAAGCAGAAGTAAAGCACCACGAAGCAGACACACGGAGGGTATTTAAGGGTGGGAAGGAGAAAAGGGGGGGATGGGAGAATACAGGTTAAAAAAAAAAACAGGTTTTCAGTGCTTATCATTATGGTGGTGCATATATTAGATGCAATACCCGGTGCTGCGGTGGCCCATAAAGGTTTTATCCGCAGGAGTGTGGAATGGGAGCATTACTCACAAGTGGCAAGAGCAGCCGTGAGTTATGCTCCTCATTCCCAGCCCACACCCATAAAAACTTTATGCTGCTCCACGCCGTGACGTCCCCGCTCGAGGTGGGATTCATCAGCTCTAATGGTGCCTGGATCAGGCCCCGGAGTGAAATGCAGCGAGGGGGGGAAAGGGAGCTCTGACTCAGCATGGAAAAAAAACCCCAACCCTCTTTTTTTTTGAGAAAATACTTGGATTCTTATCTAAATCCCCCAAGCTTGGAGCTTGAAGATGTGGCATCTTTCCTAACTGGTGTTTCTGGAGTGATGAGAAGGGTCCAAGTTGGTCTATGTGTTATTTGAGCTGCTAAAAACGTGGCAGGTAAGTCCAGTAACTCATTTTCTTGCCATCTTGGTGGCAACTGGTGGTGGTTAGAGATGTCCCACCCATAGTGACCCACCCATAAGGCTCCTGGCTCTTCAGTGGTATTAGGTGTCGATCTGAAACCCTGTTCTGTTGATGATGGGGGTGACCTGGATGAAGTCCAACATGTGGGAGAGGGTTTGGAGATGCCATAGAGCTTAGGCTGGTGTAGGTGTGGCCATCTGAAAGATATTGTAGGTCTGGTAAAGGTGACATAATGGACAAACATGCATGAATTGCATTCTGGTACCTTGGAAGTTTGAATTCTTATGAGTAGAATGACCAGCTACCACCAATCACGTCATAATTCAATAATGCACATGCCAACAAACATTTAAAACCCAAAATAATTCCTTGTGCTTTGTAGCATCAACACGTTTCATGTCCCCTAGAGGTCTTACTTGAGTGCTGGTAGCTCCAGTCTCAGGTGTTGTGTCAGAGCCCAGAGGTGACCACTCTCAGACCTTGGACCTTGTTTGGCCCGTTTCTCAGAGCTCCACCTCTGGTCGTGCGAGACCCACTGATGTTCTACATGTTAAAAAAAAAAAGGAAAATGTATTTTCTAGCTTCCATCCCTCCAGCTGTGCTACAGACATCTGTGGCCACACTGCTGCCTGTGCTTTGCTTCTTGAGAAAGAGCCTCAAAGCAGCTTTTTGTCAGGAGAAAGAAGAAACTAGAAGTTAGCATTTCCCTGATAGTGAAAATCTCTCTTCTTGGTATTAAAAAAAAAAAGCAGATGTGAGTATGGCCAGAATTTGGATGTCCTTCCCTCTGTGGCTTTCATGGCCAGTAAGATTCACTCTGAAGAAGTGCCAACATGCAGAACCAAGGCAGACAATGGTCTGTGGGAAGCACAGAGGCACAGATCAGAGGGTTCTGGGAATAGTTAATCTTGTTGTAATGTCTTGAATGGGAAAAGGAGAAGCCTGGGATGTAGTAAGACTTTTGTTGGCCGTGGTCTTGGGGGTCAATGTTGATTGTTGATAAATTCCATCCATGTGGTAGATGGTGCCCAAGACATGGTCTTGCAACTGGAGCTACAGGTCGTGCCATGGGATCCAGAAATAACGTGGGTGCAAAGCTCTTTCCTGGAGTAGAAGGACAAGAGGAGATCCTTTGCTTTATGGGGGAAAGTATTAGGTGGTCAAATACCAAGGTGATGGGCACAGCACATGTGCCAGGATAGAGGAGATGCAACAGCAAAGACGTGGGAAGGGGGTGGGGGCAGAGAGGAGGATGACAAAGCTTTGGTGCTTCCCTTCTCCCTTGACTTGGGGATCCTTCGGATGCACCTCACCTCCCCCTCTCCCTCCAGAGGCTTGGAAACACAGGGCTGGGGGAGAGCAGCTCCTAATCGATGACGTTAATTAATAGCTGAATGGCAGAGAGGCACAAGTATTGCCCCACAAATGAAAAGCAAATCCCAGGCAAGGGGAAAAAAAAATAAGGCAAAACTGTGGCAGTTTCTACTCGGTTACCCTTGAGATTTGGCTCCAGATTCAAAGGATAGGCAGGCGGGGAGGGAGGTTGGGAGGAGGCGGGTGAGGGGGGGGACTTGGCTCATATTCTGCTGTGACCCAATTCCATACAAAGCATCCTGTAACAAAACACGTCTCTATCTACAAAGTACAAGTAATCTTTGTTTTCAGTACAATACTTATCTGCATTTAGACCGACGATGGCAGCGCTTGGCTTATTTTCATGGAGCCAGTTATCCTTTTTATCCTTGTGAGCATGTGTAAGTGTGTGTGTCTGTGTCTCCTCCTCTCCAGCCTCCTCTGCTGCCTCTGGTGCCTGTGCCAGCAGAGCAGAGCTCGTAGGGTGCTGCTAGACATCAGCAGAGGGGGAAATACCCAAGGTCAGTGCCAATTAGGGGCTTGGAATCTAGTCATGATGGCTACCCACACCCTGAGGAGCCCTTGGGGTGCTACCAGAGAAAGGGAGTTGTTAGTACATGGGGCACCAGGCTATGACTTGGGGGATGCTGCTGCTGCCAGTTTGCCATCTAAGTCTCTGCGTCACCTCCAAGCCTTGACATAGTCATCCCTGCTGGTAACTTCTGGTAGGGATGGTCTTCTGCTGTTTGTCTTAATACCTTCCAGCAAGGTCATCTTGTTCTGGTAGAGCTATCTTCAGGCACTGCTGTAGAGCAAAGACCAGACTGAATGATGGCTGAGAGACCAGACCCTGACCACACAGAGTCACAAAGGGCAGCCTGGCACCAAATCCAAGTGGTCCTGGCTTCTCCAGATGTGACAAAGGGTGATGGTTGACTGGCACCAACTCCTATCATGGTTTCCCTGGGCTTCCAGTCATGCTTGGAAAGCTCTCGCCTCTTAAACTCACTGGTATGAGTGAGGTTCTCTCAAGTCACAAAAGAAATGGGTTTCCAGTCTAGAAGATAATCCAAGACATCACTGGGCTAAAAACCTTCATAGACATAGCAAGGAAGAGTCATTACTCAGCAGAGGAACCAGCACAGGGACGTTCCCTGGTCCTGGCAATGCCACAAGTGAGACTAGAGGAATGTAAACCACCCTCAAAGCTTTAAGAACCTCTGAATCATGGCAAGACTTATTACAGAGCACTCCCACAGTCCCCACCAGTAGGTTTCTGGATATTTTAGAAGTCCCTTCCCATTTCACAGAGGGGGAACTAAGATGTGGAAGGTAGAGGTGTCCTGGCCAAGGCCACCCAGTAACACCATGGAAATGATTCGTTAAGTGGGATTTTCACGTGCAATCAAAAGTGATACCAACAAGGCTCAGAAGAGGTCTAGAAACCATCACCTATGGAGGAGGATTGGAAAGTGTACAACGGTTTAATCTAAAGTAAATGGTGATTTGAGGGTTTTAGGGATACCTAGGTGGCTATTTGAGGGCTGGCCTTGGTCTGTGTTATTGACTCCCCTGTATTCTTTAAATCCTGGCCTTGTTTTTCATTCTTATCCCCTGCCTTATTCCCTTAATATTTCCTACGTTGAGCTGCTACTGAATTTCAGTTTTGCTTCTTGTATTTAATCCCTGGTTTTCCTCCGAATCCAGCCCTAGAGAATATCTATATTTTAAATAAGGACGAGAACAAATACAGGATGTAACACATGTAATTCCACAGTAATCGTGTGTTTTACAGGCAGTTGACAAATTTGCTCTGCTGGAAGTAAATAAACTCATCTCCCTCCATCCCCGCCGCCAACGTCCTCCCTTTATTTGGTGATCAGTGGCACCTCCTCCCCGGAGAGCTCCCTGGGTTGGTGCTGATAGGCAGATGACTCCCTTGTTTTAGTTTTTTCCCCCTATTTCTCTATTTCCACCTGGTGATTCTTCACCCCTGGCAGCCTCTGGGAAAGGGTCTCCAGGCTCTGCTTTGCCCCGTGGTGGAAATAACGATGTCTTTGAACCTCTACCCGTGTCTGGGTAGGCAGAGAAGTGGTGGATGGAGTTAGAGTCGGGTGTGATTTTAGCTCCAAGCTCTCCCCTACAAAGGAGTCTGGTCACTGGGAATAAATGGGTGTTTTCAGTGGGTTATAGTGGTGCAGTCAGGTCAGATTTCAGGATCATCTAAGGAAATGATTCTTCAGGCAGCCCTGGGAAAATCAGCCGCTGGATATTGACTATATTTACTATTTTTCTTTTTTTCCTCTATAAACCTCACACACAAACTATGTTTATTTCTCTGTTTCAAAGGTTAGCTGGGGGATGGATCTTTGTGGGGAGAAATATGGGAAGATGTTACCATTACCACTAGAAATCTGGGTTTTTACCTTGCTTAAAGGGGTAAAAGTTGCCCATCCAGCAGGGTCTGGTGGCTTTGGGTGGAAAAGGTCTTCTCCTGGCAGGGGATTTTGCTGGGGCACCTCCAGCATGTTGCCACCAAGGTTTCTGGTCTCAGGGTGATCTTTCAAATACTCCCAGATAAATATTCGGGCTCCCTTTTGGCTTCAGAGGTAACATCAAGATGTTTGCATTCATTAAATGAAGGAAGAGAAAAGGTATTTAAAGTCTTTTAAGAATAATTAGTGGTTGATAAAACTTTTATGCCACTTCTTGGTGGAAGACAGTGGAGACCAAAACTTTGAAGTTAAAGTTAAAAACCTTAAAACTTAAAATACTTTTGAACTGACTTTTTTTTACTGTGCTCCAGCAAAATTTTTTTTACAACATGGTTCTCAAAATAAAACTATTTCTGGCTATGAGGTAGGTGGACAGATTTGGGTGAACATTCATAAGCAAATAACTCAACCTGGGTGTGGGGTGAATGGTGAGCCAAAAATTGTCAACACATCCTTTATAATCCATTAAATCATGCAAAATAGCAAAGAAGACCTGATTCGGGTGGGTGAAAAGAAAATAAATTAATTAAAATGTTCACAAGAAAAAAGAAATGAAAGACAGAGAAATTCCCATTAAAATCATCAGAGTAGGCACCATTTTTTTTCCTTTAAAAGTTACTTTTTTGTATATTTTGGCTTGTTGTGATAAAAAAAAGCCCTGGCAACACTTTTCAACCATCATTAACTGAGAGAGAACATGAGTTGGGGCTGTGAGGTGGCCAGGAGAGAGCAGAGGGGTGAGAGAGTCCCCAACTGTGACCATGTTGGATCGCAGAAGACAGGCAGGAAAGTGGTTGTAGATCAAGAAAGCTCCATCCTCCAGGAAAGACTCACCTGGAGAAGAAAGAGGCAGGTTGAGGAGAATAAGATGATTCCCCCTGCTCGTTTCTTCTCTGGATAATCTTCTGCTTGCTCAAAGGTTGCTGGAAAGAGAAAGACAATAAATTGTTGGTCGTGTCTGCTGGGGATGGGGAGAGAAGTACCAGCCCTAAATTGCAGCGTGGAAGATTTAAGTAAGATGCTTAGAAAAACACACTGGTGCTAAAGAGAGAGAAGCACTGGAATAAATTTCCTGAAGAAGCAGCAGAGTGACCAATATGGGGTGTTTTTAGGAAGGGGTTAGGTGGACATCCCTCAGGGATGCTTTAGATCTGCATCATCCTGCCCTGGGCAGGGAAAAGGGGTTAAATGGTACCTCAGGTCCCTCTCAGCCCCAAGTTCTGCACCTCCAAAGCCTTTTGGGGAATTTGTTGTGATGTTGGAGCAAGTCCTGGTCAGACAGAGCCATGGCAGAGCAGTAGCTGATGGCAGAGGAGGCTTCTCAGAGTCCCTGGGAGAAGGGGAAATGCAAAGGCTGCTCAAGTGGAGCAGAAAGCCACCAGAGATGTGGCATCAGGGTCAAAGCACCGTGTCCCACAGCCATGGGACCTCAGCCTTGTGCTGTGTTTTGTCTCCAGGCCTTCTGAAAGACAAAGAGTGAACCCCAAGACCAAGAATGAGGCCTTCAGGGCTGCCCACTCATCTACTGTGGAGATGACCTCCTGTAGTTACACTTCAGTAGAGGAGGGTATTGAGAAGATGCTTGTGAATGCAGAAGAGGAGTTTTCCAAAGACCAAAACCCTCTTCCATCCATAGATTTCATCACCAAAAACCCCAGGTAAGAAGCCCCAGCTCTGGTCCCCTCAAACCCAGTGGTGGATTCCATCTTTCTTCCTCCTGCAAGTTGCTGAGACACGTTTCAAAGCAGGGCCAGAGAGCTGTGACTGCAGCTCCTGAAAATTCAGGAGGAATTCAGCTATCAAACGGTGCAGGGCTCTCAGCATCTGCATGCCTGAGAGGGATCCAGGCGGGCAAGAAGTTCTGTGCTGCTTCTCCCCACCACACTGGGGGCAGCAGCTTGGGACTTCCACAGAGTGCTGGGATGCTGGGGATAAAGAGATGGAGCACTTTTCCAAGGGGACAGGGAAAATGAGAGAGAGGGAGGCAGGGAAAGGAGGGGCTGGGGGAGAAAACGGGAGAGAGAGAAAAGAGAGAGAGTGCAGGGAGGAGGGGAAATGAAAGGATATTATTTTTTTTGTATCTGTCATTTCCCTGCTATCTCCCATATGACTTCTTAATCCATCAGAATGCTGGGAAGATAATGTTTTGGGCGAAATAACATGAGAGAGAGGATAGACTCCCAAGGACCAATATCTTTATTGCTCGGAGGATAAACGGATTATGTCAGCCATTTTCTGTTGCTGACAGCTTTTCTTATTAACCGATTTTATTTTTTAATCTTCCAGGGAAGAAATATGGTTTTATGTCACAATAAAACGCCGGTCACATCTAATTCTGCCCTCAAACAAACAGATTTCTGAAAGCCTTGCAGAGAAATTTGAAATAACTTTAAAGAGGGGGTTTTTGGATAAAGTCTTTATCCAGAGGCTTGTTCAACCGCAGTGTAAAAGGTTTAGAGAGAGTGAGAGAGGGAGTGAGAGAGAGAGGGAGGGAGGGGAGAGAGAGGGAGAGAAAAGTCCCTCACAGTTGTTTTTGCCGGTTGATCCCTATTAAAAGAAACTCTTCATTGTGGTGTACTCAAGGAAATGCAGCTCAGACGAAAGGAGTCACATGAATGTTAACAAATATGGCCATTTGTGTGGCTTACGCGCCGCGCCGGGCTTAGCGATGTTGTGCGTGACACTCAGAGAATGAGGGAAGCAATCATTAGCATCCCAGCAACCTGCTTAGCCACCCGCTTTCATACTCCCCCCTTTTGATCTGACACTTTTTTTTTTTTTCCCCTTCAGTTTTGCTGGGATTACCAGGGAAGATGCTAATAAAGTATCGTGCACGTCGTAGGCAGAGCGATAAGAAAGTCGGCTCGGGAGAAACTTCGGAGTTTGCAACCCAAGCAGCCTTTGGACTTGTTGCTGGGCTCCCAGGGCAAGCCTGGAAGGTGGGAGGGGTTGGTTTTATTTCCTTTTTCCTACCCCTATCCCCTCCCCAAAAAAAGTCTCCTGTATATTTCACCTGCATCTCCTACAGGGATTTAGAGCAGGTTCCATCAAGTCGGTCATATCCTAGTATCTCATGGACATTTCTCCGTTGACTAAAGAAAATCAGGGGAAGCCAAACCTCACACCCAAATTTACTGCTGTTCCCCAGAGAGATGTTAATGCTCTGCCTTTCTCTTCTTTTTTTTTTAGCAAACACTCCCTCTGCTCCTTGGATATGTTGGGTTCACACAAAGGTTTTTAGAAGTCTTCTTGTACACCAAAGAAATGAACTTGTCTCCCAGCACCCTTTTTGGGCACACTGGTGACTCTAAAACACCAGCTGCCATCCCAAGGAGTGGTCACAAGGATTTAAAACCCAGCAGCATCTCTTGGTGGTGTTCTTTCATCAGTTTTTCTGGGGTATTTTTTGACTGTAAGTTCCCAGTGTGCTGGGTCCTACACAAATATGTCTTGGCAGGTTTCCCCACCCTAAAGAGCTTATAGCCTGGACAAAAACCAGAGGCATCAATAGCTTTTGTTTTACTGGTGACGTGATAAAAATAAGTGCCCTACCTTCTTTAGGAGGGACTTCCCCAGCACAGGGGTGCCAGTGGAAGGGACACTGTGAGAGCAGATCATGGGGCAGGGATGGGGCATCACCTGAGGGGTGATGGAGATAAGATCAGCTGCAGACCAGGGAGCTTGAAAGGCATGAAGCCCAAGCCTACCACATTCAAAAGGCAGATGTAACACCCCACTCTGAAGGGGATGTAAAAATAGCCACCTTAATCAGTAAGCACTTCCCTCCTCCCCATGAAGGATTTAGGCTGATGAGGAAACCAAGAGCATAGAATCATTTAGATTGGAAAAGACCTCTAAGGTCATCAAGCCCAACCATTAACCTAACTCTACCAAGTCCATGTCCCTCAGCACCACATCTACACAACTTTTACACGTCTAGGGATGATGGATCAACCACTGGACAGCCTGTTCCAGTGCTTGATAACCCTTTCTGGGAAGAAATTCTTCCTATAATGCAACCTAAACCTCCTCCAGCATCATGCAGAGACAGGTTTTGTCAACAGAAAAACATATCCTGTTAGAAACTCACATTTTTTTATTAATAGGAATTGGTATTTGCTGAAGAAAATGGTTTTCCTCCGAGTAAGATTTGTCTTCTTAACAGAGAAATGTTGGTGGGCAGGGTCAGGGGGGGTAAGGATGATTTGGAGTGAAAGGAGAGAAGGAGATCTGAGGGAGGGAGCATGGAAAGCTTTACTCACCATAAATGATCCCATCAAATATTGAATTCAGGAGTTGTCTGCTGCTGTTTCTAAAAAGGGCAGTTTTCCCCAAAATGACCCTCACCACCAATGGGTAAGGCCAAATCTCAGCTTAATTGAACTCCTATCACAGAGAGATAGGATTAGATCTTTAATATTTTAAATACATTAAAATATATATACCTGAAGCATGGCATCCAGAAACAAATCTAGCCCCATTCTGAAGAATTCTGTTGAAAGAAAATAATCTTTCTGGGTGCTTTCTCTTCCTGCAGGCGACTGGTTGACCTACCAAAATCTGTCAAACTCAAACTTGTTAAACTAGTGCCCAACTTTCCCCTCCCGTGGCATTGTCAGAGGAAGGATGAAGATGCCCAGCCTGGAAGGACCACACCAGGGAAGTGCAAAGGCACAAAGCTCCTCCTCTTGCCCCAAAAGCATTAAGGTATTTGAGCTTTTTAATTCCTTCTTTTCCTACAATTTAGCCATAAAATACAAATAAACAAATGTAAACAAATATAAATAAATATTTCTATATTTATAAAAATATTTTTATATATAAATAAATAATGAATATAAATAAATAAATAGTTTCATGGTTAACCATCCTCGTGGGCATGCCCAGTACACCCATATTTAAATGCATATTTATTTGTCTTAAAGTGTCGAGAGTGTTCATGGGAGCAATATGGCTCTCCCAATTTTCTATTGCCCAAATAGGTTAATATTTAACGCACCAAAATCCTTCCCCTCCAGTTAATGACAACTCCAATATCCACACAATTAGGTGGTCTAAAGTCTTAATATTTAAATTGCTTTCAAACCCGAGCCTTTCCCCACCCCAAAAATCCAGCCCCCACCATCAATATCAATGAGAAAATGCCCCTATCCCAAACCCCAGAACCCAAACACACACCAGGATGAAGAATGGGATTGTTTAAACAATAAATCCTTTCATGTCCCCTCCCACCCCTCTAGCAGGTGGACAGTATTTTGCTGAAGACCTGGATCTGGAGGAGATGAAAAGACTTTTTTCCCACCATGTGTTTCCCCAAGTCCTCTGGTCAGAAGTGGGCAGCATCTCCTCTTCCATCCAGAAGATACGACACGATGGGGTGAAGCCTTTGGACCAGCACAAACCCCTAGACCTAGAGGCATCAAGTGCCAAATGATGTGAGATGAGCTTTTAGGGTGGCTGCTCCAGGGTCAAAATATTTATTAGTGACCTTGGCCTCTGTGTAGAACTTTGGGGAGATGTTTGGTGCTGGGCTCCTAGCGAGCACCATCCCCTGGACTGCCCCGAGTCCCTCCACAAGAGGAAGGCACAAGCCAAGCGGAGAACAAATAAAGCCACATTAATCCCAGCTCCATTAGAAACACAGAAAATAAATAAATGCTGTTTTCAAATGTGGGAAAAGAGAAAAAAAAAAAATCAATAGGGAAAGAAATATTATTTTTAATCTTCTAAGAGGTTTTTACAAACAACAGGGAGGGGAAAAATTGAAAACCATGAAAAAAGACTTGCCAATGTCCTTTTAACCTTTATTTATTATCACTCAGTCCACATCAGCCCCTGACTGCAAGATAATTTGGAATTTCATTTTAATTTCAATGTATCACATAATTCAACACAGCTTTCCATGATTTTTTTTAATTTATATTTTTTTGTACTGGAAACTTTAAAAAAATCTCTCTATAGGAAATCCATCTCAAAAAAACAACCCCACAACATAACCCTTCTGCAGCAGTTACTTAATTTATAACATGAAAAGGGTTTGTGCTAAAATATGATAAAAATAAAATCAACAAGCTTCAAAAAGGGAATATTCCTTAATAACATGCTTTAGCTTGAAGGGTGCCTGCTCCTCTGCTTTTCTTTGGCTTT
Organism: Brachypteracias leptosomus; assembly: GCA_013401335.1. Taxonomy (NCBI): domain Eukaryota; kingdom Metazoa; phylum Chordata; class Aves; order Coraciiformes; family Brachypteraciidae; genus Brachypteracias; species Brachypteracias leptosomus. Next base: position 147,196 of record VYZX01006897.1, read on the forward strand.
GTCTGCTGCTTGCATTAGAGTGAAAGTTATTTTGAGCCTGGCTTTCTGGAAGGCTTGTACTGCACGTTGTTTAGATGGGTTTAGTGGTGCTGCATCAACAGCCAGCTCAGGAGGAGCCTGAGGAACGTTGGGAGGTGAAGGACTTGCCATGGGACAAGTGTCTCCCAGGGCATCGTGCCCTTCCCTGGGCTCCCGTGGGAGATGCTCCTGCTTCCCCTGGACCAGATCTCGTGTCGTCCTCACCACCACTTGTCCAGGATGATTTTAAGCTGGGAAAGGAGAGATTCAGATTGGAGATTAGAAAAAAGTTCTTTAACATGAGGGTGATGGGTCAATGGAATGGGCTGCCCAGAGAGAGGGGGTGGAGGCCCCATCCCGGGAGTCCTTCAAGGTCAGGCTTGCTGGGGCTCTGAGCAGCCTGCCCTAGGTAGAGATGTCCCTGCTGGGGTAGGGAGGTTGGAGCAGATGAGCTCTGGAGGTCCCTTCCAGCCTCAAGCATTCTATGATGGTTCCTCCAAGCAGCTGGAGGCTGAGCTGCAAACCAGGCTGTGGGGCCCCTGGGTGCTGTTCCCATCAGATATTGATGCCTCCCAGATCAGCTTTAGGATCACCTAGGAGAGCATTGCCTCCTGCATATCCCTCCATATCTTCATCCATGCCCCCAAAAATCCTCAAAAGAGGAGTTTGAGCTAAGAGAGAAGGAACTTCTTGGTACAAATGGACCATTTAGTGGATGTCTCAGCCTTGGGGTCATTTGTTGTCCTGGAGCTCCCTTGATTGCATCATTTTTCTTGCAAATTGTGACTAATTTGTAAAAGAACTTCCTTGGGCTCTTTCTCTTTGTGCTGTGTTTTTATTCTTTAAAAATTCCAGAGCATTAATTTACTTAATAGGGATATTCCTGGTGCCCCCAGGAGTGAGACAAGAGCAGTCTTCCAAACCTGAACTTTCCCATTTTCTCTGGATTTTTTTTTTTGTCAGGGGAAATGCTTTTGTTAGAGAGGTCTGTAAATTGAAGACGAATCACTTCAGCTCAGGAGCTCCTGCACTTTGGGCTGCTCAACCTGCCCCAGCCTAGCAGAGAGGACAATTTACACCCGAGCACGAGCCACCAGTCTGGGAGCAGAGCAGCAAGCTCATCATGCCCTATTTAGCAAAATTTCCACTGCCAACGTGAAATTCTGACCCTTACATTTTATTAAAGGGATTATCTCTCAAAGCAAACGATTCCAGTCCCTTAGCTGGCTCCTTTCTGTGCAAACCTCCAAGACAATTTTGAGGACCGTGGCAGGATCAAGATGAAACAGTTCTGCCTCTCCATCTTATTCCTCCCAGCTCCCTCCAAATGCTCTCAGCTCCTTTTCTGCCTCGGAGATGTCCCACCTGGTGGTGTAAGCCTCGATTTGCAGAGGGAAGCATCCTTGCACATCATCTCACCTCACTTTTAAGTTAAATAGGTTGCTGTGGGGTCAGCTCTTCTGCTGCTGGTGATGGATTCAACAGGGAGCCAGGAGGTTTCCACTGGTGAGATGGCCCCAGTAGGGCATAAAAATGTCTTCAAGGTTCTAGAAAGGCAATTTTAGCCCACACGGGTTTTCTACCCATAAAAATATACTGCTGCTATTGTGTAGGATTGCATACGGATGTCACAAAGAGGGGCGGGGGGGAGGGGGGAACGACACACGGACATGTTGTGGTAGATGTGATAGAAGAGCTTTGTGTCAAGTGAATAGGTAGGTTTATTATAGACCTCCTTTGCTCCAAGCTTCAGATGAGAGAAATCCTATAATCCCGCCCTGCTTTAATACTGGATTAATGTGGATTTGTTAATAAAATGCTAGTGAAATCGAGAATAATTTGTAATTAACTCAAACTTCTACTCCCCACATCATTTTTTTGAATTTTTTTTTTTTTTAAATAGAGATGAGGAAGAGTTTCTGCAGCTGCACACGCTCCAGCAGAGCTCTGCAAGGGGGAAAAAAAAAAGAAACCAAAAAAAACCCCACTGCAATAGAGCAGCTTGAGTTCATGGCAAGAGAAACTCCATCCAGACAATGCTGGAACACCAGCTGTGGACCTGATTTCTGCTACCAGAACCAAGATGTCAACACTTAGAATAGAACCAAAATAATAATTCCCAAAGGATGTGTGCACAAGCAGGTGGGTGTTGCAACAAGAAATCAATATGGACAATACAGAAACCACTTAGCAGGTAGGGCAGATTTAGAATTAGAGCATTAATACTGCCCAGTTCTACTTCGATTTAGAATTACAGCATTAATACTGCCCAGTTCTACTTCCTCAACATTAAAAGACCATGTACTGTGTACATGGGGTAGAGACAAGATACTTTTGGGTGGGTTTGTCCCACCAGACCAGTGGCAGATCGTCCATCCCCAAATCCTGCCTCTTGCAGCCATTAGAAAATGAAATAAAAGGACTGATCTGTTCAAAAATAACCATTCTGTGCTCTGCTGTGAAGCAGGAGAAAGGTGGAAGAGAACGAAGTGGAAAAGGCCAATTTTACTCTGAATAATTTGTTTTAAGATTTGTATCTGATGTCGTTAATCATAAAAATAGAATGGTTTTATTGTACAGGGTTGCATATATAGGCTCTCTCATGGAGTGGTCAGAGGTGGACCTGAGTCTTCCAGGAGCTGCTTGGAGGATTTGCCTTCACTAGACACGTTCTAGCTCTATCCCTGTAGGGAGAAGGTGTCATTGATTTTTTCATGGTGAAACCAACTCCCACGACTAAACCTCCCTGTGACATGGGGCCAGACGAATGCAGCATGATGGGAGTAAGCTGCCTTGAGAAATGCTCCCCTGTTTCCAGACTTTTATCAAAGTTATCCCAAGTTATATCATGTCCCTCCCTCCCCAGAGTCACTGGCAGAGCTCTCACGGCTATTTCTTCAGCAGTGCATCTCCTCCCAGGTTCACAATCCTGCACTCAGAGCCTCTGCTGCTCCCACCAGCTCTTCAGAACGTCCTGCACTTTTCAATTCTGGACCTTGGCAGAACCTGAAGCAGATTGAAACCACTCTGTGAAGTGCTGTAGACCTCTCTCCTACTCAGGGTAGCTTGAGAACAAAGTCCTTGCCATCCAGCTGATCTCTGCTTTCATTGCTGTCCCCGCCGGCTCTTTGTGCGTGGAGGTTACACGAGGTTTTGTGTCTCTTGAGTTCATCTGGAGTCTCACAGTTTAATTTGGGTTGTTCTCACTTGCACCGCAAGAATACTCGTCTGTGTTCTTTGTACCTTTGTTGTATGCTGGGTTGGGGTTTTTTTTTTTCCCTTTCACTTCTGGCTCTTTGTCTAAGACCAGTGTTTTGAAAGGCACGGCGCTTGGATGGCATCACAAGTGTCAGAAGTGCTCCCTCTTGAATAGAGGCAACGTTGTATAGAGAGATCTAATAACCTTTTATTAGGCCAATCAGTACAACTGGAAGAAATGGACAAGTATTGAGGCATATGAGCCCTTTTGTAGCTCTCCAAAATTCACATTCTCTTTAAAACACTTTTCTTGAGACAGTTACCAGAGAATTTACACAAAATACCCTCTGGGAAGGGAGACAGAGAGAGAATTACCAGGCCAAAAGCTTCACTTCCATCCTTGCCTTGGGCTGAAACCAAGGATTAGGTTGTCTTTGGGTTCTTTGGATGCTGGCAGGGTGTGGAAGAGGAGCCCTTCTGCAGGAATTCATGGTGCTTTCCACCCAGACCTGTTTAATAGTGACATAGTGAACCTCATTAAACTCACCAGAAGTTTTGCAGTAAGTGAGGTCTCCAACATGAAATGTTAGAGCAGGATCTAGAGTGGGGTATTCTGGCTACAAAGCCAGTTTGAGGGAAAGGGGCTGACCTATCATGTTGCTGAGATATTCATGGATGACCAGACCAAAGATGGTAATATTTTGTCAGCAGGGAAAGGTGTATGAAGAAAAATGTGTCATGCAGATGCAGAGGTGATGAAAATACTGTGCTATTGACATCTAGGTAGGGCAAAGAGGCTTCCTCTGACTTAAGCCTCCCAAAGGAATCTCAAGTCCTGAGAGATTTCCTCCTTTATACAAAAGTCTTTGCATCTCGGACCACATGAGTTAAAATGACTCATTTTGAATCTCAAATAATGCTCCATCCTCCAGGCTCTTGGAGGATGCCCTCCAGCTCCATGAGGTTTGTTTTTCTGCTTTTGTCCTGTGCGGGTCTGAATTAAAACCAGTGCAAGCCGAGTTCACAAAAGCTCTGCAAACCAGAAAAGGGCAAATTATTTTATATATCTCTATCATGGCTTCTCTTATTCATGTCGTCTCTAAATTATATAGCCATGATCTATTCTAATCTCTCTTTGCATGGACGTCTTTCCATGCTCTTAATAATTTCCTTTGCCCTCCCCTAGACCTTTTCTGTGTCTGCATTTCAAGGCAGGGAGGCTGGGATAGGAAACATTATTCTGGGTGAAGGTGTATCTGTCATTCCATTACAGTGTTTCCAGTAGTATTCTCTCTTTATTAATGCAGCCTGCATTTTCTTGGGTTTTTTTGTGGATCACCAATGCATTTTGAGATGGTGCTGGAAAAGACAGACAGGGTTTGTATCAAGAACTTGTGATTTTTGCATCCTTCCATCTTAACGCCTCTGAGCTCAGTCTCCACATACTGGAGTCAAAGAACTTGTGTAGAAAAACCCCAGTTTGGTGGTATGGTCAGGAAGGCACCCAGTGGAGCTGGCTGGTGGATGACAACTCTTACAGGTCTTGCAGGGGCTGTTGAGGAGCATTTTGTTCATCATTTGGGTTGCTGCTTCCAAGGCTGTGAGCAGGCAATGACTATTCCTCCTGGGTCTAACAATCAAGAGACTCAACATTCAATTAGGCAGAGCTCCCAAGAGTGTCTGACCACAGTCTGCAAGAGGAGGACTCCTTAGGACCTTAGATCAGACCATCAGCCAGACCAATTAATGCTAACACCACCGGCCTTGTTAATTGTGATGCAGCTTCCCAAGGGGCACAGGGCTAAATGAGCAATACATATCAAAGAGTAACTGAAAAGCCATTATGTATGATTGTTTCTTTGTTGATTTGAGGAGGACGTGATGAACTAGGTACTAATTACATTAAAAAACGCTGTATTCTAAACCAATCTCTCCCCTAATTAATGCCAACACAAACAGAGTCCTTCCCATTTTATAGCAGCCTAAGCAAAATATTCCACACTGAGGGCCAGGCATGCAGGGCACCTCTGAGAGGTGCAATATTCACATGTCCTCAGCAGAGAGATGGAAATTTCCAGTCCCGAAGCAGAGAGTGGAGATGGAGGCAGCAGAAGGTCCCTTGGTGACATTTCAGAGTCCCACGTCTTTCCTGCACGCAGCCACAGCCTCGTGCCACACTCATTTTTCCTTAGCATCAGGAAAGTTCCCTTTTCCACTTAAATGGCTTTTTTTTTTTCTTCTCTTCTTTCTTTTTCTGATTCATTTTTACTTTTTATTTTTTTATTTATTTCTCTTCTGTATCCTTTTCAATCTGGAAAGTGACTTGGCCTCTCTTCCCCCCATCTATTTTCCTCCTGCCACTATTCAGTTTAGGCATGAAACACAGAACTAGATTGAAAGCATTCAATGGCCATTCAATCGGAGAAGAAAAGAGCCCCTCAGAGCTTTATTAGATATGAAGATCCACAATAAAAATCAATTTCTGCCTCTTTATGCAGTTTAAATGACAAAGCACCCACCCATTCTGCAGCCATTGTGCCTGGGAAATGTAATTCAGCACCAGAGCTGGGACCAGAGCACCACGGACTCGCTGACCTGCGCCGGCAGATTCCAATATGATACAGCCCTCCGCAGATAATGACAGCCACTTCATCTCACCACGGGGAGAGAAAAAAGTTATCTGATATCTTTGAGGGTTAAAAGGCTATGTGGGCAGCATGTTTAATAGCGCTCTAAATCAGCATCTTCAAAATACCTCTGCTTTTTTTTCTCACAGCATCCCCCCTCCCCACTTTTTCCAGCCCCTTGGCAAAGCCCAGCTTGGTCTCCTGTAGCCTTTAGTCTTTGGGGGAGAGTCCTCCCTGGCTGCTGAGCTGAAAGGCAGAGGATTAGAGAGCAAACTTGATGACTGCAAACCTCCAGTCAATCAGCGTGACATGCAGGGGTCTGGTTAGGGAGTGTCTGCAGCTCTCTGCTGGGGGCAAAGCTTTCAGGTCCCACTGCTGAGATGCTCTGGGCAGCTCTGAGCTGTGCCACAGAAGGAGCATCTTCCACCCTATTGTCCCAAGGGTCTTCCTTAAATCAGTTTTTCCCATTAAACTGGCTCTTTTCCCATATAAAAGGCCATTTTTTGTTTGAATCCCACTAAACTCTTGGCCTAAATTGTGTCTAACAGCAACGGGGTCCTCGGAGGAAAAAAAAGACCCTGCATGCAAATGTTTCTTGCATTATTTTTTATCTTTTTTTCTTCTAGCTTTATGTGATGGAAAAGGGTCAGCAGAACGGCCACGTCAAGCTTGGCTGCTGTGTGCATTCTGTGGTCTCCATTATATTTACTTACATAGGGTTTTTTTACTGTCAATTATGCTGACTCCAACACTCACAGGCTTCCAAAGCTGCACTCATTCCATCAAAAATTAAATTAGGAGAGGAAAACACAGGAAGAAAGTGAAGTTATGGCAATCCCAGGAGGTCCTGCTTGTGCACTTGGAGGAGGAAACTCTTTGTGTCCCAAACCCACTTTTTTCCCCCCGTTTTCAGAATTCCCTTGTAAATAATGGCACTGAGTGATGTCACTGTGGAAACAAAATGCTTTGATCTGTCTCAAATGAGTCCGAACCCTTCAGTGACTAGTATCAAAACTTCACAGGGTTTCTGTTTGTTTGGAAGAGGAGGAGTTGTAACTGCTGGAGAGGGACCCGTGTCCTCCGTAGAGTGGCTGTTCCAGTCTCCATCACACGCATCTCTCAGAGTCTCTGGCCAAAACTCCTCCCTACGTGGAATATTTTGAATGAATTGTAATTCCTGCTATTCCCCCCTGGCAGCTTTATCTCCATGAAGATGTGCTGGGTGCCTCTTGCAAAGCTTTTGGGCTACCTCAGGATAAAACTGAAGGAGGAGGGATGAGTTTAGTGGAACTGGAGGTTTTTAGAAGTGTAATTTTAGTTTTGACGTGTTTGGGTGTGTTTACCAAATAAAGGAACTCTGAGACTTTTTCTCAGCAAGTAGGGGAACAGGAACATGCCCCACACATGAGCCTTGGTTACTCCAGTAAAAGGGGGTGATACACTGGAAATACATCAGGGGATTAAACGTGAGGGAGAGTCACTCCAATCAAAGGGCAGCACTGGCACCAGAGCAAAGTGAGATAAAACAGCCATGAATAAATTTAGGCAGAAAATCAGTGACCATGAGAAGATCTGGAAAAGCCTCTCCAAAAAGACTGAAAACTCATGGGAGACAAAAAAAAAAAGGACAAAATTAGAGAAGTTTATAAAAGGGATTTAAAAAGGATAAAATTATAGAAGATTATAAAAGGGATAAAGTGAAGAGATGCCAATTTAGTAGACAGAAATGGTTCCTTTCAACCCCAAATTCCTGTGGCACTAAAGGGGCATATAAAGAAAAATGTAGCTCAATTTTTTTGACATATGTGTGTGTATATACATATATATATGTATGTATATTTGTATATATATATATGTGTGTGTGTGTATGTATGTATATATATGCATATATATACACACATATATATATACATACATGCATTGTTTGTACATATGGATTATCATCAATATAATCAAGGTCAAAACCATCATGCACTGATAACCCTGGAATACAATAGTGACAATGTGATTTTTTTTTTAGACTTTTCTCACATTTCTCATCTGTCACTGGTTCAAAACTGCCAGGAACCAGCAGCATAAAGACCTGATAGACAAAAAACGAACCTCTGGGTAAATGATGCGGTTGAGAACAGCAGCAAGAGTGAGTTCAGCTGTATCTTGGCACCCCTAACCTGCAGAGGAATGGTTCCTGAAAGAGTAAGGACACAAGTGGCCAAGGTTTTGAAGTAGAGCACGACACTCTACAAGGGTTTTTAATATGGAAGAACATTCTGGCAGTGCAGGTATCAGCACACACCTACTAGGACTTTGCAGATCAACAGAGACTCACTGGAGACCACTTGACATTGCCCTAGGTCCCAGAATTGACTGTTAATACTGGCAGGAATTGAAGCTAGATTTTGCAGAAAATAAATGAATTTAATTGCCCGTGGAGACACAATTCCTGGGTGGTGCAATAAGAATTTGCAGGGTATCTTGGGGCACATATCATCTTCTCGGATGCTGTACTTCAGCTTGTTTATCAAAGATTGCAGCTCCTCCTCTTCCTCAGCCTTTGGAGTTCACCCGTAGCCAGGCTGGCAGCTCTGTGCAGATGTTTAGAAGAGTATTAGGTTCAAATGAGCAAGATGCTTGCACTTTTGTATTGCAAATTGGTTGAGTCTCTTGTCCTTGCTATGCAGAACAAGAGCAGGTCAAGAGCTGGGCTGTGATTGCTTGTGATGTCTATTGCAGATCCTGGTCCCCAAAATGCAGTGAAGAGGTCTTTGTTGATTGGGTTTTTTTCAATGTGAGCAGTGCCTGAGATTTAATTTATTTGAGAAGATTTATAAAAAGAACCGATAGAAAAAAATCTCTCTTCTTCTTCCTGTGTTTTTATCTCTAAACTAGAGGGGGTCTAAAAAATCAGAAGCATTGTTTAATCAAAAAGAGGGAAAAGAAAGAGGCAAGGGATCATTTTCCAACAGGAATATCTGTCCATCTAAATCAGGAGAAATTTGGAGATTAGTGGATCTCAAGAGCAGATCACTTTGCCAGGCTGGCTACAGAGAAGGGGAACTCAACGTATACAAAGGGATTAAACCCAATGCAGAGAAAAAGTGGTTGAATTAATTCCTCTAAAACTGAAATTCAAGTGAAAAAAACACATTGAACTGGGAGAGGACAGACTTTGAGGGGAGGTGTGTGAAAGGAGCAGCACCTCACACCATCTATCTCTAACAGTCTGAGGTCTTTCTGCTCTTCTCCAAGAAGAACCAAACCCATTTGGTTTTTTTCTCACTTCCATAGGCTGAAATGTGAGAGTTTTTATTTTATAAAAATGTGTGAATCAGACCCTGATTTTGCAAAAGCAAAGATATTCCAGGTATCTTAATCTGGCCTGTGTTTGGAAGAGGATGAGTCGAGATAAATGGAGCTGGTATTGGGTCATTTATGCATGTGAACAATTCATGAGGCTGGTACCAGAAGGTGAAGGATTCCTCCACCCTTTCCCTGAACCACATTGATCTAGACATAGAGAAAGAGGTAAAGCTGGTGAGAAAGGCAGAGCTGACCCAACCTGGTCCATGGGTGAGTGCCAGCAGCTGTGGGAACAACGTCACCCAGAGTTTTAGCTGGTACAAATCCAACGGAGCTCCATCGGCTGGTGCGGGTGATGGATCTGCAGAAGAAAGCAGCTGGCTAAGAACTGATGGGCTCTGCTTGCACTTTCAGAGACCCCTCAGATGGAAATGGGAGTTAACTACATTTTTTCTAGGCCTGAAGCACTTTGTCCCCAGGTTTGGGGGCACAGGCTGAGCCACCCCCAGAATTTGCCAGCATAGCCACAGACAGAGTGATGCTCCTGTAGACTTGTGAACCTGGGGCAGGGTGGGAACACCCCAGCCCTCTCACCATGCAGATCTTCCATGTGCTCTCCCTCCTGTAAATGAGTTTTCTAATATCCTTCGTCCCCCCCCTCCCCCAGGGGAAAGGGAGTGGGGAAGGGTTTATTTATTTAGACCGCTTTACAGCCTGATCAGAATTACCCGTCTGAGAGGGGGATTTGAGCAGCACCTTATCTAGGGTCTTTCTCCCTCTCTTTAATGCTGGAAATCAGAAGCTTGGCTGCTTTTTTTTTTTTTTTTTTAATTATAATAGAAAGAGAAAAGGATTGAACTGTAAAGTTAAAATAAAATTAAAAAAAAAAAAACCCACCCAACTTTAAAAGTACAATGTGAATGAAAAATGATGGTTTTTACTCTTTGCCTTAAAGTAAAATAGCTTTTATCTTTTTTCCCCCCTTACAACAGACTCCTCTACCTAGATAATGCATTTGGTTAGATTTATTTGCTCAGCCCAGAAAACTTGACACTAAGGGGATTATTTAGTTTTAGATTCGCTGTAGTCCATAGTAATAGCCAACAGGGAAAGGAATGAAGCAGCGATATTAGCAGGGAGATGGGAGGGGAGGGTGGACGGGGGAGGGGGTGGCAGGGACTGCAGCTAAGCAAAACTGCTTGCATAAACACCATTAAGAAGATTTAGACATTGCTTTTCTTATCATCAGCACTCCTGGAAGAAATAAAAAAAAAAAAAAAGAAGAAGAGAGAGAGAGAGAAAGGAGAAAGGGAAAGGAACAGGCCCTGACTTGCTGTGCATGCGTTTCCATCAAGGTTCAATAGAAAAAGAAAACCAGCCCAGGGTCCAGCTGTGGCGGTTCTGCCGACCTCTCAAGTTCCCCCAGCACCCTCCAAAGGAGACATTTGTTCCACGTGTTAGGAGGAGGAAGAAGTGGCTCCAAAAGGGGAGCAAAGACACAGTTTCCATGCAGGGACTCGGGGTGATTTTCTACATAGCCATGAGAGCTCATTGATGTCTCTGTGAAACGTTGGCAGTTTCTTTGTGCACCACCGAGCAGCAGGATGCACACGGAGCATCAGGAGGGAGAGGTTTGGGTGAGATTGGTGTCAGGCTTTCAGAGGTGTAGCAGTTGGCAACCCAACTTTTGGAGGCTGTGTCCCGGATCCACTGGTTGCTGGCTGGGTGGGAGGACACTGCAAGGAGCACAGACCCAGGGACAGGCAGAGGAAGACTCTGGGAACTCTGTTGATCAGCAGAAGGGAATTTTTAGGAAGTCACGAGTTCTAGAAGTGTTTTCTGAGAGTCCAGAGCAGGCCACTGAGCAGCAATGGTCCCTCCAGAATGCAGATGGTCCCTTGGCCAGTGTTTGCTGGTGCTGTTCTCACACCAAGCCAGGGAAGGAGGGACATGCAACCATTCGTCTTGCCTAGGAACATGAGGCCAAACTGGTGTTCTCCATCCCCACCTTGTCTGGCTATGATGACCTCTTAGGCTGTTAGATGTATGCACATCTCAGGAGAGCAGATATTAAATAAAAAGGTTATTAATTGAACACAATGAATGAGCAGATGCTCAACCATCTGACTTATTGATGAGGACACCACGGGGAGGTCTGTGGGTTTTCTTGTGCCAACATGACATGTCCTGGAGAAGGGAATGGCTGACAACCCAAGTCAATCCACCTTCTTCTCCTCTCTACTCCTCTGGAAGGAGGCACGAGCTCTCCTGCTGCCACCCTCTGAGCTCTGCTACCCCAGAGCTTTTCCTTGCATCATTGCTGAAAGACCCAACTCAGCAGATCCCAGCTGCTAGAGCATCCCCAGGAAGGGGAGGCAGATGCTATTTTAGAAGTTATAATGCTCTGAATTTTAAACAAAACATCCAACGCTGTGGAAGAGACATAAACCTTCACGCTTCAAAAATCTTCCTGTTACTGGGGATTAGGAGGAAAGTGTCCTTGGAGGCAGGTGTTGTGGAGCTGCCAATGAGGAGACTTCTTGCCCTTTACTCTGTGCAAGATGGAGAGAAAAAGCAAATTCTGCTTCCTGAGGAATTCTGTGGCTTTGGCCTTTATTCCACATTGGCACAAGACAGAGATCCTGCAAATACTTCATCAGAAGAGAACCCACATGTCTCAGAAAAGGCACACAGGAGAAGAGAGAAGAAATTCAATTTCAGTTGACTAACCCATGGCACACAGAAGGAATTGCCATAGTCCAGCTGACTGCTTTAATCAGTGGGTGACAGCTAAATTAACTCCAGACACAAGAGTTAACTCAAGAGGTGATTTCTCCACTATTTATCCAGCTATATGTCAAGTAAAGTATTTGACAGTCACCTTGTGCCTCTTCCCTTTCACTTGGTTTCCAAAGGAAGCATGTGAAGCTGGGAGAAGAAAATTGGGGAGTAGAGTGGGGAGTTATTTGGGACCTGTGGTCATTGTGGAAGGGATGGAAGAGTTTAAACCCAGAGGAAAACACAATTCATTAATTCTTCCATGTGGGAAATAACTCCCTTCCATGCTGATAAAGCTCATAAGAACTTAGCAGCTCTTGGATCAAAACAAATGGAACATCTTCCTTGAATTTCCAAATATTCCTGCTGTTCAACCCGTCAGCTTCATCACTCCTTGGAGCTTCTGTTATGTAGGCACATACTTTTGTCTTCAGTGTTAAGTGGGATGCTTGTCAAGACTCTTATCTGCCCAGTCTCCAAATGTGGGATGAAGAGAACTAGCACAGGCTTGGGGGTGGGACAAAACACACCTGACTATGGAAAGCTGCTTATTTCTCCAAAATAGGGGCCACCTTCTCAGAATTTGGACACACACCTGACTTTTCTCATACTGTTTTAGCAACTCTCATGATTCTATCTCCAAATGGGCTTGAAATCCCTTTGGTCCTTGGTCTCTCTCTGTACAAGCTGGGCTGAGCTTATTTGTTCCATAGTTTTATTTGTTTCAGGGCAGAACTTCTCACGAGGGCCATAGCAGAGTCCACACTGGTGTTTTCATTGACTTATTTTCTCCTAGCTACAAAACAGCAGCTGTTGGGAAATTAATTTTGTGGAATACATTTACACGTTAATTGCAGCTTCACTGGAAGGTGGGAAACCTGCAGTTGACAAATTAGAGAGGGAGGCACCAGAACATGTCTGGGGTTCTTGTCTCCCTGCAGTTATCCCTGTCTGCTACAAAACGGGTCAGGGTCTTGCTTGGGAAAAGAGTCACAGCCTCTCAAAGGGCAGTTTCCAGCTCTCCTGGTGAGGATGGAGCAGATCCACTTACTCCTGGAGTATTCCAGTTCTAATCTATATTTTTTTGGGCCTTCTTGACAGATTTCCCAGGCGAATATTTCAGCCAGACTTGGAGCATCCTTGGTACCAAGAGAGGAAATCCTCTGGTCTGTGCTACCTCTGAAAATGGCCTTTCTTCAAACACCTGCTTGATCTTTCACAATTACCTGCTTCTTTTTTTTTTTCTTAGTGGGTTCCTTCAGTTATGCTTTTCTTGATGGGCTTCAAGTGCTGGCTTTCAGCTGTGATGAGGAATGAATGAGCTGGAAGCAGGAGATGCCAAGCAATGGGTAAATGACACGGGGAAGGAGTTTAATACTCAGCATCACAGGGAAATGAAAACCAGCCCCATTCATCTGCACACAACAAATACCTTGCACTCCAGCAAGCAGCTTGTCCTGCATTCTGCTTCACACCTGCAGCAGGGGCAAGAAGGGAAAGTACCAAACCCCATTATCCTCAGAGGAAGAGAGCAGGGGAAGGCAGAAATTGGACAATTTCCATATAGACGAAGCAGCAAAACACAATTTTGGCATCTGCAAGAGACTCCAGAGCTCTGAAAAGTATTGGGAAAGCTGTCAGGTGGGCTACAGAAGGCAGAATCTAGTTAGCCAGGAAAGGGTGTGAACAAAGCCATGGGGAAAAGTGTCCAAGGAGGAAGAAACCCTTTGCTGGACAGGTTGGGTCAGGGCTCTCTGGGTATACAGCATATTTCTGAACTGCACCCTGGTAATTTGGTAACAATAACAAGATAAGTGCCAGAAAAATCACTGATTTTTATACACTGTTTTGCACAAAAGTCTATTTTGTTTATGTGTTTGTGAAGGACATAAGTACACGGAGGAGTACAAATATACACTCCAGTTTTTAATCCCTGTTGTCATTAATTTTATGGGCTTGGACTGGAAAAATGATCAAAACACCTGAGTTACTCACATGAGTAAGGCATCTGTGCCTGGAAATGGTTGTTATGTTGGGCCAGACATCCTCAATGTAGGGACTGGCATTCAAGATGTACAACTGGAAGATGGAGAGAAAAAACTGTCTTAAGGATGCTACTCTGGGATGCAGAGATTTGAGTTCACTGCCAATATTAACCCCTTCAAACTGTGCCAAGAAATCCTATGGACAGGTCTCCCTGGTGCCCTCAGTGTTGTATTAAAGAGATGTGGACACGGCAGAGCAGAAGAGGTGTTGGTCAGCATGAAGGACAGACCCTCTACAGCGTTATGGCTACAAGCATGGACAGAGGAGAAGATCCTGTACAAGCTCTTTTCAAAGGAATTTTTCCTTCCCAACTCTGAACCCACATTCCTTCAGCACAAACAAGGTGCTCCCCAGCCCTGTGCTATGAGGAACACTTTATTTTACTCCCATTTGCTAGATTCCTTTGATGCCCTCCTGAGGTCTTGTACAGCCTGTCCAAGCCGCATCTGATTTTATAGTCTTGACTTTTACCTCCTTCGGTCACCCCGTTCCAGCCTGAAAACCACCCAGATGTGCAGAAAATCTGAGATATTTTTCAAATATCTTTTTAAGGCTAAGGACCAGCCCAGCCACTGCCACATCCTCCATCTGCTACCTTGAGCAAACCTTTTTGTACCCCAGCTCTTCTTGTGTGCACTGAGGTAATAACTGCTCTCATCTTGGCTACGTGGTGCCTTGAGGCACAATAATCTTCTGCTATTTCTATGCAGAGCACCTTCTGCCACAATTATTGTCACGTAGACAATCTGTGGGCATTTTGGTATTTCCCCTTGGGGGTCCTGCCTTTTGAGCATCCCTTTTAATCCACCTGAGTCAGGTGAGGGCTCACGAGATAGTATTTCCTAAAATTGCCTTAGCGATGATAAAGCAAAAGAAGGGAGAGAAAAAAAAAAGACTGTAACAAACTCCCTTTGACGTTTTGCAGCAGTGATATTAATATTCTTGGCTATTGTTCCAGGTCTGCCAATAAAGTCAAGTTTAAAAGGGAAAGGGGTGGGCAGAGGGGGCAGAGGAATCAAACCAGCCCATTAGGCTGGATGGTTATCTGGGCGCTTTGCTCTGGGCAAACAGTTAATCCAGACCTGGGAGAGAGCACTGGTAGTTAAAGCCCTTTAATGGCCTCAGTCCTATGATAATTAGTCCTGCCCTGGAGGTAGCTAAGTGAGCCACTCCAGCCTGCAATGGAGCTCATCCACTGCTGAGGCCATAATCCTCTGTGCACAATGAGAGCTGAACTAATTCACTGAGTAAACACTTTCTCAGTTACTTACACGCTGTCTTCTTTCAGCCTGACACCAAATAGATTCACTTCCAAGAGCTGGGAAGAAAATCAACTTCTTTTTTTTCTTTTTTCTTTTTTTTTTTTTTTAAAAAAAAACAAACCCCAACTGATCTTGCTTGAAATGCATTTGGATTTAGTAGCCAGGGTATAACCTGGAGAGATTTCATCTCCTTTCTCCTGGCATCACAGAGCACCTCCTTTATTTTAGGCCAGGACAAAGGCAGAGAGCAGAAAGGCATTTCCACATCTATTACCTGCTTTCCATAAGGAAATTTGTGGCTTTTTCAATCATTCTGTGTTCTCACCTCACCCAAAGGTGGGGAACCTGGTGTGGAGGGACAGTAAATGGAAGTAGTGAGGGAGGGAATACTAAAAATCTTCAGCTGGGGCAGATGGCACCAGGTTTTTCTGTTTTTTCTTTTATTTTTTAATTAAGAAATGGAAATGTCTGTGGTTAACACCTGTAAAGACATGTCACGAGTAGGGTTGTGAAGGTCAAAGGTTATCATGTCTCACAGCTGGTCCCACCTTCCTTAGAGCCTCAAATCCTGGAGTCATAGAATCATGGAATGTTTGAGGTTGGAAGGGACCTCTCGAGGTCATCTGGCCCAACCTCCCTACACAAGTAGGGACATCTCGACCTAGGGCAGGTGAATACACCAGACTCAACATCACCTGATGGAGAAGACCTCCTTAAAATCCCAGATCTCTACTGGTTTAAAACCGAGGAGGCAAGTGAATTATGTTCCAAATGTGGGGTTATCTCATTGCCTGAAAGGTGAACAGGGCACTTGTTTACACCTGAACTCTTAGTTTAGGCTGATATTAGAGCCTGCAGTGAGAAATGGACATTTCTGGACCACAGTCCATCCTATCTTAAGATAGTTGGATGAATTGTGCTCCATGAAGTCATGTTCCCTTGGCTGGAACATGAGTTTGAACCTCTCTAGCTCAGCTACTGACACTGTCAGTGTTCAAAGGCAGGTAAGAGAAATCCCACCCCAAAAGCAGTGCTGTGATTTCTTAACTTACATTATTTGGGGGTTTGATATTTTTCTTCTGAAACCCCTCTTTCTAGAAGAAAGATTTTTGATGGTACTTTCTAGCTTCAGTGGCACAGAGGAAAAGACAGAAGAAACTCTGTCTCGCCGTGATAAAAGAAGAAAAATCAAATTCTGAGCTAATTTTATACTTCCAAAAAGGCAAGACGGACATAAAAGGATCTGAAAAAGAGAAGAGCCTCATAATCAAAGGAGAAAAACAATAGATTTGTTTGTTTCTTGGATATTTAAATGCAGCAAATTAATCGTAAGCTAGAATCTGGCCCAGGAAAAGAAATCCTAGCAAAGAATATCAGGAAAGCTTTGTCAATGCTCTCTGTGGGCTACTAGCAACTTGAGTTCTATGAAGACCAAGTCATGGTTCACAAGTTGGTGAGAGCAAGGCAGGAATGGAGTGGAAGAGGTTCAGACAGGGTTCAACCCATCTTAGGGGTGTATGAGGTGGGATTCATCCCTTAGTGATGACTGGGCTTGCTGGCTGGTTGTTCTTCTTGTGGGTGATGGAGAAAAGCCAGACAACCTTTATTCTTTGCTCCTAGACCATCAAGGAAGGACATCTTGCCTTTAGCATCCCAGCCCCCAAGAAACCATGGAGGACCTGAGGACCTGAAAGCAGAGATTGCTCCTCCCTCTGATCTCTGACACTTGGTGGACACCCTTGGCTCCCCCTGAGAGGTATGGCTTGTTGAGTTGGTCATCCCTTGGGTGGCTTGGGAGCAGCCACAGGGTCCAACCTGGTCCTCAGTAGAGTCATGATGTGCAGAGAACAGAAGAAAAGGTCTCCAAGTCTCTTGAGTTGAGTGATGAGAGCACCAAGGCACCCAGGCCTGTTTTATGGATGCTCTTAAGGCATAAAAAGTGCTGGTGAATATTATTAAAAAAAAATAATTCCGCTGTGTATGTTCAGAGGCATCTTTTTCTTACATGGCTAAAATAGAAGCAAAATGAAGGGAAAAAGGGAAAAAAAAAAAAATCCCATCCTCTCTGCATCAGCAGCTGCCTCTGTCTCCAGGCTCTATGGCAATGATACCTCAACCCACCCATTCACCAGCCCATTATCCTTCCCCTCCTTCCATTATTCCCCTCCAACCTTATCAGGCACAAGCATCGTCTCAGAGGCTCCAACTGGAGCCTTGTAATTGTCCCTGGTTAGAGCTCGATAGCACCTTGAACTGCCAGAGTAATCTCTGCTTTTTTTTTAAAAAAAAGGGTCTCAGCAAGGAGATGATGCTCGAATTTGCCTGTGGCTATGCAGGAGCTTTAATAGCTGACTCTTTCTCTCTCTCCTGCTCACAGATAAATGGGAAAATTCTCCTTTTTTATTTATTATTATTTATTTATTTACCCTCAGCCTTTTTTTTTCAGGCAGCGATCACAATATTTATGATGGGGGGTTTGCAATATTATTATTATTATTATTATTATTATCACCAGCTCCTGAGGGCACACGGTGGAGGAGGAGGAGGTGGGTGGGGAAAGTTTAATGATANGGGGGTGGGGGAGGGAAATGGAAATGGCCTTTTCTTGGGCATCTTGGTGTGAGGAGGGAAAACAGACTCCAAGGGACTGACTCTTCTCCTTGCATCTAGACAAGGTTTAGGCCAGGGCACTATGGATGCAAATTCTCTAATTAGAAAAAAGGAAAAGAAATCTTAGCAAAATATTTACTTGTTATTTATTATTATTATTAT
>VYZX01006898.1:8396-69654 GCA_013401335.1 Brachypteracias leptosomus
GAGTCACCAGTTCAGCTGTTGAAATATTGATAGTGTGAATTTAGGGGATGAATCAGCCCAGGTCACAGAGCTACAAAGTTGGACATTTCCCAAGCTGAACATCCTCCTCTATGAAACACCACAGGTGTCCTGTGCAGACCTTTACTAGCCCTTTGATGGGTTTCAGTCATCTTCCTCATTACTGCAGTGTCTGAGTGCTTATGGCACACAATCTGAAGCTCTCCATTACTGCAATTGCACAATTAAAATAATTAAATTTCTTTTTTTTTAGGCTTTCACACTATTACTTTACCCTACTACAAGATTCCTAGATCAGTGAAAACTCAAGAGCTCATTGATATCATTACAGCATAGCCCTGAATAGTGGAAGATAGAAAATATGATATTTTTTTTAAAAAAAAGGTACTATTTCAAGTGCCCTCTCCCTAGAATTACTTTACTTTCTGATTTTATGGCTCTCACCACATGTGCTCTTGGTCTGGCAACTCTTCTCCAAATGTCATGTAGGGTAGTTGCTCTTAATCTCTGCAACAGAAATCAAAAGGGGCTGTTTTGCCACTGGCAACTGCTGAGTCCGTATTAGTATTTCACCATTTCCTTGTCTGGCTGCTGAGGAGATGACAAGGTCTAACAATGTTAAAATACAGAAAGGATTCCTCCACCATGGAATGCCCAAATAATGGAAGCTTCTGCCTGAGGGCGTGTCTAATGTTGTTCCAATGCTGGGCAGCAGTTTTACTGCAGTTCAACTTATTTAATGAAAGGAAAGCTGAATTTCATGGGTTTATTTCATCCTAGAGGCAGAGAACCTTGCCCGCCATGGGGAGCGGGCTTTTTTTTTTCAGAAGGTAAAATAGATACCTATAGTTTATGCTTTGGGATTATGTTATGGTATTATGTGTTCTTATCTGTGTTTGACTGACATCTGGAGTGCTGAACACTGGACTTGCAAAGTGCTTGAAAAAGTACCTCCCCTCCAAAAAACAATAGCTCTTGCAGTCCATTATCCCCATGCAGTATTTGTAGCAAGAAATATTTCTTCAGAAACTGCTGTGCATGTTTGGCAGTTTTTTATGCTCTTACATTAACAGTTTCCTTGAAACCCATATAGAAAGAAAACATTGTTTAAAACCACAGGTTAAGGTTATACATCTCTCAAAGGCTGTCTGGCATTAAGAGGCTACCATATCTCATTAACATAAAATTTCAAAGGATTAAAGCAGTCACATAATCATAGTATCAAAGAATCTTAGAATGGTTTCAGTTGGAAGAGACCTTGAAGATCGTCTAGTTCCAACACACCTGACATGGGCAAGGATACCTCTTACTAGACCAGGTTTCTCAAAACCCCATCCAACCTGGTCTTGGAACACTTCCAGGGAGCGGTTGTACACAACTTCTCTAAGCAACCTGTTCCAGTGTCTCACCACCCTCACAGTAAATAATTTCTTCCTCATCTCTAATCTAAATCTACTCTCTTTCAGTTTAAAGCCATTATTCCTTGTCCTATCCCTATGTGCCCTTGTAAACTGTCCCTCCCCAGCTTTCTTGTAGGCCCTCTTTAGGTACTATAAAGCTGCTATGAGGTCTCTCTGGAGCTTTCTCTTCTCCAGGCTGAACAACCCCAACTCTCTCAGCCTGTCCTCATAGCAGGGGTATTTCAGCCCTCTGATGATCTTCATGGCCCTCCTCTGGACTCACTCCAGCAGGTCCATGTCCTTCTTAGGCTGGGTTGAACACAGTACTGCACAATGAATGTAACCAAAGCAACGGACCTCCTTAAAACAATCAATTCATCTACCTCCCACCTGTGTTTTGCTTTCTAGGATATCTAAACTGCAATTATAATGACATAAAGAAACAATGTGCCTAGCACTCAAAGTTTATTTTTTATTATATTTTTAAGTAAACAACCTGCTCCTTAGGAAGTACAGCTTCACTGCTGTACCTCAGTAGATGGTGATCACTTTAGATCTTTGCAGATATTAGTGTCCGTAGCCCCAGTCCTGAAAAACCTTCTTGACATATTGAACTTCAGTTACCTGGGAGGTGGGTTTGGGAAACCAGTGCAAGTGCCATTCCAACTGGTTATCAGGTGAGCACCTGGGTGCAGGTCTAGGGCTTTACTGGAGCCCCTTGCCAACTAAAAGTTTGGAGTCTCCTGCTTCCATCATGCTGTTGAATAACACTGTAGTTTGTGTCCATATCAAGTGTGGGTTTCAGTTTGACAGCTTCCTAGGGGTAGCTTGCCTGACTCTATGCACACTGCCCTTCAGCTAATGGGAATAATCTTCCATGTGAAATATATCCTTTGATAAGCAAAAGTTTCGCCTGCATGTCAGAGCTGGATTGGTTGGTATTCTAGCTAAAAGTGAGCAGCTTTCTAACGTACTGTTTCTGCACACACACACACTCCCACGGTCTTATTTTCCTCTTCAAGAATCTTAATAATTTCCCCTAAATTTTGTCAACGAAATTATGTTCCTGCTAGTTTTTTTCTAAATTTCATTTTCATTATCAAGGAGTGACACAGATACATATAAAATACAAGGAATCTATTTTTTTCTAGCAATTTAATTTAGTTGCCATGCAGTAATACTACTGGAAAAGAAGGAATTATTAAAAAATATTTGTTTTCTTCAAAGGAACTGTGAGACATAGTCACTGAAATGTTTCTTTCAATATTAGAAAACTACAGTGACCTAAACCATATGCTAAGTAGTACAGGTTCTATCAACAGTAGAGAAACAAATAACATTTAGCCCAGTGAGACTCATGGTATTTTATTTGCATGTAGAACAAAGACATTGCACTATGACAAACATTCGTCATCTGTCTTTTCTTTAACCACAAGTAAATATATACACCTGCTAGTTGTCTGAAAAAGGAGAATGGCAGGGCTAAACCCTTGAGATAACCTGTTTATTCAGATCCCTAAATACAGATTTAGGTGTGTTAAAAGATTCTTCTAAATTTGGAAGCAATGTCCCAGATGTCTAGGCTGATATCACACTATAAGTAATTAAATTCACCCTCAGACCACTACCAAAAAGGAGCAGTATTGGTCCCACTTTACATTTCCACTCCGGCTTTCCCTCAGGGGTGATATACTTCAAGAAACTAATGGCTTTATTTACAGCCAGGATACTGCCTCCATTTTCCCTCCCTCCTTATTCAAAAAACTTCCCCAATATCTGAAGCTGGCATACTACCTGCAGAAAGCCCTTGGAATTTTTTTTTCATTATCTCGATTAGCATTTTGCATCTATTAAGCCTTTGATCCAGGTACAATTGGCAGTGGGCTGTGCTTATCCCTCCTTCTTTTTTCATTCACATAATGCCCCAGGTAGTTTTCCCCTTTCTGTTTCACTTAATGCTCTTCCCCATTTTAATCTTTCTTTATTTCAGCTTACTGTTCCCTGCTTGTCAGCAAGATTTCTATTTTTTTCACACACGTAGGCACACTAAATACAGTCTGATTTGAAATGTCACCTATAATATTGTTTTTCATTTCAAATGTGTTATGAATTCTTCTAAAATTTGGAGGGCCATATTCTGCTTTCAGTTGGCTGACATAAGTCTAATTATCCTCACAGCAGTAATTCCAGATTTACAAAGGTATAAAAAAAACAGAATTTTGCACCAAAGCTTTATTTGCTAGGGATTACAGTAAAAAAAATCTTGTCCCCTCTCAAAAATAACCCAAATCAAAAAACCTTAGATTAAGACTTTTCCTTGTTTAAGTAGTGATATGGAAGAATAGAAGTTCTAACTCTGAAAGATAATGCAGGAATTTATGTATATCTGTATTTATGATAATTTCTAAGAAGTCTAGCAAAGACCATTGGATTTTTTTTTGCTAAGAACACTAACAGCTACACATAAAAAGGAAGAGCTAGTTTCTAATCACAACAGCATAAGCAAAACAAGGGAAGTTAAAAAAAAAAAAAAAAGAAAAATGAGATGCTCAAGAAGCCATAAGGATCAGTGTTTAAGTGGAACATGGTCTCCCAAAAGCCCGTTCCCCACCTCTGCTAACCCGGCTCACCCTCACATGAGATCTGATTTAAGCTTCTCAGTCCATATTCACCACAGGGAGTTTTTACTGTTTCATTTCTTCCTCCTGCTGTGATTTAGTCACTACTTTTCTTCTAAGCTGAAACTCTTGCTGAGTTATTGTGGCAGCCATCAGGCCATGCTGCAATATTTTAGTATCTGGAGGAGTAAGTTTGAAAAATTTCAAAACAGTCTTTAAAAAGTACTGTGTTATATATTGATAATCAGAGAGAAATCAGAGAGGAAAAAAAAAAAAGACAAAAAAAAAGTCTGGGATGTGGGAAAATATTCAAAATCCTTCTATGCCAAGAATTTCAATAGCAGGAATAATCTGAAAGAGTGCTCTAACTCACTCTCATCAAATTAAGGCAGACAGGATTAGATAACATTTTCGGAGAAGGGTTCTGGACAACCCAAAGCAGGAGAACAATGTTCCTACTCTGATGGGACAGCCCCTGTTTTCACAAGACCTTCTCACTTAGTGTGTGAAGACTTAGGATGCACTGCAAAGCTAGAATTTTATTCTCAATCCATATGAATTGTATTTGTTTGGACACGAAAAACTCTTCTTGCAGATGCTCATCCCAGGTGATGTCCATCTGTTTCCTAGAGCATTGCAATATATATCCATACATATAGAGGCTCACAGATTACATCAGTCTAATAGCCTTGCAAAGTAAACATGATCCCACACAAAACTTTTTAAATCTTTCCTGACACAGTTGTAAATCAAACAAAGGGGAAAAGAGGTGTGATCCAGCTGCTTTCAAACTTGAAACAAAATTGTACAGGAGTCTATGGGATTTTAATTGTCTGGGAGAGTCCTTAGCAGCTGTTCTTAGTGTTGGCTTCATTTTATTACGGTATCAATTCCAACCTTTGTCCAACATCTCCCTGAGCCCTAGATCATGTCTCAAAGCACCACATCTACTCAATTGTTAAACACCTCCAGGGATGGTGACTCCACCACCTCCCTGGGCAGTCTGTTCCAGTGCCTAACCACTCTTTCGGTAAAGAACTTCTTCCTAATGTCCAATCTAAACCTCTCCTGGCGCAACCTGAGGCCATTACCTCTTGTTCTGTCATTAGTTACCTGGGAGAAGAGATCAGCACCAGCCTCACTACAACCTCCTTTTAGGTAGTTGTAGAAAGCAATGAGGCCTCCTCTTCTCCAAGCTAAACAATGCCACTTCCCTCAGGTGCTCCTCATACAACATATTCTCCAGACCTCTCACCAGCCTCGTTGCCCCTCTCTGCACCCGCTCCAGCACCTCAATGTCCTTCTTATCCTGTGGTGCCAAAAACTGGACACAGTGCTCAAGGTGCCATCACATGAATGCCGAGTACAAGGGCACGATCACCTCCCTGCTCCTGCTGGTCACACCATTTCTGATACAGGCCAGGATGCTGTTGGCCTTCTTGGCCACCTGGGCACACTGCTGGCTCATGTTCAGCCAGCTGTCAATCAACACCCCCCAGGTCCCTCTCTTCCAGGCAGCTCTCCAGCCACTCTTCCCCAAGCCTGTAGCACTCCTGGGGGTTGTTGTGATCAAAGTTCAGGACCTGGCACTTGGCCTTGTTAAACCTCATACAATTGACCTCAGCTCATCGCTCCAGTCTGGACAGGCTGGATTGATCCAACCAATATGTGTTCAGCCAAATGTTCACATATCTAGATTTATCCAATCCATGCCACTTGAGCATGTACTTTGATGATGTGAAAGTTTAAGAAACAAACAGTACAAGAAGGCAAGCTGTTTTATAAACTCCCAATAGTTACTTTGCAATGCATTTGGTGTGCTTGCTGGAGACCAAGCTCCTAACTCATGTCTGTACATAACAATCTCACCTCTCATATGGGGAACAAAACATAAATTTCCAAGTTCCTGGGGCTTAGGAAGATAAGTGGAAAATGTACAGCCTAAAGGCTTCCACACCAGAAAAACAAATTTAAAAAAAAAATCACGGAGGTGATCTGCTTTAAAATCGCGTGATTTATAATCTATTCTGGTACCATCTTTGGCCTCTGACTTAATTACTTTTGCATTCATGGGGCTGTAAATATTTCTGTTCCCATATAGACTTTTATCAGGGGTCTGGCCCCAGTTCTTCTTGCCCTGAGGTTTTTCTGGTCATACAACTATTGGCTAGTTCCATTGGCCTGTACAATATTTTTAGGAGTGTTTCTTTAAGGTCTGCTTATTACAGGGCATTTTAATATATTGTTGATGGAATGGATCTAGCTGGCATTTATCACTGATGAAAAATAACACTATGAATAAAACACCTAAATGGGATGGTTTTTTCTTATTCCTGATCTTAGTGAATATTTGTGATTTGAAAAACAGAAATCATAATAATTTTAATGTAAATGAAGTTACCTCATTCCTTCTCCATCACTGCACAATCAAATAAGTGGCAAAGGAAATTACTGCAATTCCCTGAACTTGTTTTGCTATGCACAGAAACTTCTGAATACATATCATATGAGACAGTAATTAAGTTCCTAGCTAGCTTACTTCTTCTATTGGTGCTGCATCATCTGAGCCACAGCCTTTTGGCAGGAAACCCACATATTCCACTATTATGAGATGTATAATGTCCCGAGCTATTCTGGCTGCTCATGTTTTAATTTGGAGATTAACTATAAACACACCTGGGATTAGACATTACCTGGAAATAAAGAGGCTATAGAAACCCCTGTGAAAAATCTCTCATGGAAAGAAAAGGTTTATTCATGAGAAACTTAAAGCCCTCTTCCAGAAGGATTTGAAGTAAAAGCAAGGTAAAAGCAGCAAAGGCTGGAGAAGAACTGTTGTTACTTTATACAAATCACAAACAGGGATTCAAGAGAGTGAGTGGATTTTGCAATTCCACAGGCTCTCGGGATTTTCTGGAAGACTTCAAGGTGGGTATTTCCAGGCAATAGGGAGAATAAGATATGTAGCTGAGCATGATTATCATGACCAGCCACGTAGTCTGAAGAGGAATAGCAGCAAAGGAAAAGAAGCAAAAGTCACTGTGTCACAGCCACCCACCTGTGTACTAAGCTTGAATTCTCCCAAAGGCCATATGATATTGAAAGCTATACAACAATAAGACCACAAATTTGATGTCATCAACTTTCACTGGATGAGTGATACTTTGATAGTGAGGGCTTGTAATTTTTCTCAATTGTCTTGCTGTTTTGCCAGCTTTTTTGTATGCATGGGCTGTTTTTAAGTAGAGGTTCTGCCTGCAAATCATGCACAGACACTCAATACCTGTCCAGAATAAAAAAATATGCAACAGTGATTCCAGATGTGTAAACACTTACTTGTGTTTTCCACAACTACCTATACTTCCTTTCTACTGCAAGTGTCAAACTCTTTGTTGATGCAAAATTTGGACTTCAAGAAGAAAATAGTATTTGTCTTTAAAGGCAGCTATAACAGCGTCATGATTTTACAGGCTTGTCCAGCCATATCTCCTTTATTCATTTTAATTCAAAAGGCTAAAGGTGAATATAAGTTTATTAGTGTCATAGTTCATTGTTTTCTTTTGTGCTTATATTTGTGCTTGGGTTTTTATTGAGGTATCTAGAAAAAAAGAGGCTAAGAAAATAAAACTTGAAAACTCACTGATACATAAAATGTTACTAACCTAAAAGTATGAAGTGATGATGCCAAACAATCACGAGTATTTAAAATGCAACTTGTTATTCAGTAGTTTCCTTAGTTACTTTGCTCCCATTACAGATGTTCTAGGCAATTTCATTAAGAAACTACCCTGTTCTTCCATTGTTTAGCTCTAATTGTCAAATGTGTGTTAGCTGCTAAATTGTTAGACTGATATGAATGAAAATGTTATGATAATAAAGTATCCTCAGGCTGAAGTCCAGCAGTATCAGGGTAAATACCATCTGTGAAATAAAAAATCTGAAACAGGAGACAGTATTGTGAACTTGAGGTTTTCAGAACTCAGTCAACAGCAGAGCCATGGTCTTTGGTCTGTCACAGAAAATGTCTTCCTAGATGAGTATTTAAAAAAAACCCATAAACTGCAGTAAGCTCAGTGGACAATCACCAAGAGGGAAATGGGGCTGAAGTACCAGCCCTATCAGAAGAAGCTGAGGGACCTGGGCTTGTTCAAACCCTGAAAGAGAGAGTCTTTGGTGACCTAAGAAAGCCTCCCTGGAGGGTCTTCATAGTGGTGCATGGTGGGGCAATGAGACATAATAGGTTGCCACAGACAGGGCTAGAGACAAGGCTACAACACATGTTCAAAGTCACAAGGACTGGATGCCAAGGTCTGAGCTTAAATGGGGCTCTCAGAAAGGACAGGAGTGTGACTGGGGGTCCCAGGTGAGGCCAGTCATGGGGATTAAGGCCTAAGAGTGTCCTCAGGGCTCTGACACATTGAAACTGGAGGGTTCAGACTGGATACAAGGAAAAGTTTTTTCACTGGGAGGACAGTCAGACAGTGAGATCAGTTGCTCAGAGGGGCAGTTCCTGTCCTGCAAAGGTTATCCAGACTTGACTGAATAAATTCCTGAGCATTCTAGTCTTACCTCCCAGCTGACCCAGTTTTGAGGTAGAGGTCACTTCCAATCTGATTTCATATGAGGTCCTTAATTTCTGTAAAATTTAAATGACACCACTTAGCTTTATCTTGGTTGTTATATTTCATACATGAGTACATATACGTGTATCAGTGGCCTTTTACTCACACAATTAAAGACAGTGAGAGTTAGACACTGCTTCATTTGCTTCAAGAGAGGTCTACCATGCATAATTTCTGCAGTCAAGAGATGAAGCAAAATGGATTACAGACCAGTCTTGTATCTTAATATTAATTTGTCTTGCCTTGTGTAACCTGTACATGATACAAAGTGCTTTTATCTGTCTTCATGTTTTGAATGGCTTTATCCTGTTGCATCTAAACATCTTTTGTATGCCTTTTTGTACCCTCCATAGAATATTGTTGTTTCTTTAACAATTCAGTACACCCTGAGATGCTTGAAAATAACATGTATTTCCCTATCAAGTCTGTGATTTTTCACTTGGTGAGACAAGTGTTACAACAGTTATTTAATTATAGCAGAAGGTAACAGATAGAATTCTTTGCATTTACCAGCAGTGAATGAAAATGCTTTTATTAATTTGCTGCTGTGTGTTCTGCCATTGCCACTGATGCATGCGAATAACTCTGATAAGAATACAGAGGAACCTACTACTTCACTGGATGGAGGGAATGTCACCAGGGCAAGAGAAATGTGCTGCATGCCCACGATTTTTGTTTTAACAAAAAAGCATAGCAGATGAATATGTGGTTCTCATCAAGCAATATTTTACTCTTAGTGTTGCTATTTAATTTCAGACATGTTCAAATTGATCAGAACACCAGAAATATTTCCTCCTCCCCATGCCCACTCCACCTAAATAGGCATTGGTTCACCTTTGGTTATTCTTTGCTGGTGACCTGGATTGCCCAAAGCAAAATCTCTCCAGAGACCCAGTTCACCATCACCTGCCTCAGTTTACCAGGCCTTGCTTCTTCTTGTGGCCTCTTAGAGCTGCCTACAGCTCAGAATAGCAACTTTTTCCACCCATCCTGTGGAAGTGCAAATGGGAAGCACCACAGCAGTGAGTCAGGTCTTCGGATGGACTGAAGGGCTTGCAGATCACCCCTGGTGTTAACGGGAGCTAAGGAAACTTCAACGGGCAAACTCTATGTTTGCTTGTACAGCTAAAGCAAGCAATTTCATTCGCTATATCTCAAGCATGGGAATCCTAAATAGAAGACAAACAACAGCTGTTTAATAGAGTCAGAAAGGGCTGGAATTTTTCTCGCACTTATACATGTGAGACGCAGAGGTAATCTTTTCTATACAAGGTCACTCTATCTAGAGCCACATTTATTCAAAAAGATTATTGTGATATCCTGCAATAGACCAAACTGAACTTTTTTAAACACTTTGACAACAGCTAGTTAGAAAATTTATTTAATTTAAGCCCTTTTCTATTCAATCACTTTCCTTTCCTAGGTGACAACATTGAACTCTTGTACTTGCAACCATAAAACAGTATTACATGAATACAACCTTTCCCTATCACTTTTCTGTCTCATCCTCATCCCTTAACATCAAACCTGATATCAATTTACAACTTTCTTTAAGACTTGTCCAGTACACTGCTAAGTGTTGAGGGAAATAATGTGAATTTATTAATATGGCAGGTGGAATAAAATTCCTATATGCATTTTATGGCAATGTATGCAGCTAATACAGTAAAACCAATAACTGCAGTGTACGATGTAAAATAAAGAAGCACACTAGATTCATTATACAGGTTATCAGTCACTGAACTCAGCTGTATCTCTAAATTTATATATGGGAAAATAAAGCTATATATTGTTAAATGCTAAATATATTCTTCTATCTCTGATAAACTAGGTATCTGAAATGTGAATGACACAGAAACATAACCAGTTTATCTTCATGTGTTGTTTTTCTTAATCCTGTTCTATAAAATAGTATCTTATTTCTTAATGCATTAAGAAAAGACCACTCTAAATCTGTGCCTTGCATGTAAGATACAAAACAGAGCTTCATCTTCCCCTTCTCTACTCACTTCCTTGGTTCTTAGTTTCATATATGAGAGAGAGGGGATCTCTGGAGAGGGGGAGTAACATAGCTTCTACTTTCAATTGCATTCCAGACACATATTAAAAGATTTTTACTATGTTTCTTTTCTGTTTTTCTGAAAGTAAGTAAATCCTATTTTTTTGCATGTTTTTTCAGAAACTATGTTCTCTAGCTTCACAACCTCTGTAACTGCTCTTGTTGATATCCTTCCTAAGTTGTGCTGTCCCGGAATGAATACATTACTCACTAGAGCCCAATAAAGCAGAAGGATTTGTTTCACGACATTTTATCAAGGAAAAATGTTACATTTTTTCCCAACGTACTTGTATCATTGATTCATGCCTGATGTGCAGGCCACTTTATTTGATGGATCCTTTTCCTGAGGACATTCATGCTAGGTATATAGGGGACTATTCCTGAATGGGTGCAGGGCTTCATCCTTATCAGATTGCGTCCTGTTCCTTACTGCTTCCAAATCAGCTTAAATACTGACCCAGTCATCCAGAGAATCCACAAGGTGAGAAAACATCATTTCCATACTATCATTCAGTTCATTAACAAAAGTATTAAATAGCATCGCAGCCAGGACAGATCTCTGAACATCCCCCATGATACAGCTGTGCACCAGTCAGTGCACACCTCATATATACTTCTTTGAAAAGTTTAGCTAGTTTTGCACCCCTTAGACATCTTTCTGTTACAATTCTCTATTTCAAAAATAAAAGGGCTGAATTTTGAAAACAAATGGGACGGGGAAAGAATTTTGAATGAAATTTGAAATTTAGAAAAATGAAAGGCAAGTAAAATTACTTACCAGTCACTTACACAGTAGGATTTCAGGTACGCTATTAATAATAGATATCAGTTGTACAGCATTAAACCCTTCATTCAGTAAATAAGAGCTGTTTTTCTCAACCCCATAGGACACAAGTTTTTAAAAAACAGCTGGCTCATTAAACATTATAAACACTATAAACCATCTTTTTCAGGTGCATTTCTGAAAAAGAAACCATTTACCTCCTTTGTGATTCTATTTACAATAAGCACAACTATTACCATATTTTATCATTAAGCTATCATGAGATTTGGAAATAAAGTCTGCTTAATGGGAAATGAGGCTTTCATAAAGAAAAGGCTTATTTAAAGTTCATTATAACCATACAAAGCTATTTAAAATTTTCAGGTTCAGGCACTCTGAAATGACAAGGGTCATCTTTGGAGGAAAAGCTGTTGCTAGGAGACTTGAGCTACAAAACATCACAACAGCTTGTAATTTACTCCTTTTGTCAGGGGATGTTGAAGACAAATATACTTGCTAGAATGTGAAATCCTTTCACCAGGTTTGCATAATTTCACAAGAAAAAAGGGGGACTGCAACCTTACCTCATTGTCCCCTACTCCCCAAATCCCTGAATTCACAGTGTAAAGGGAGTTGCACATTTTTTTTTCCCTGGAGCAGATGAAGTATTTTGCAGTATCCCTTTCCCAGGTCATCTCACTCCACTAAAGACTCCCAAATGTAACTGGCCCTAATGGATAAGATAAAGAGTTGCACAGAATGAGGTCAGCTATTTAAAAGGTTGCCCAGCGTAGGAACAAGGGGATGGAGTAGCTTGTAAGGTAAGACTAAAGTGTTGCCTAGCTTGAGAACAGCCCAAACTGAAGGAGAGAACCCAGTCTCTCATATCTGGTGGAAAAGAATTTTGGGGATTTTTGCCTGAATGTGGCTATGGATCAGCCTCCAGATGCATAGGAGCACCAGCTGAACGTACTGACCTCTTTGCAGTTGTTGACCTCAAGAATCTGGTATCAGAACACAATCACTTTTCTTTAAGCAGTGCCCACTAGTGCAATACTTTCAACTCCTAAGGTGCAGTCCTAGAGCACTGTCAGCCTCAATGAACAATGACCTTCAGAAGTTATTTTTAGGAAGTGAAAGTGTTGAAGACAGTCTGACCTTAACACTGAAATGGCTGCAGAGACTTTTGGACACCTTGACTGCAAAATTACTGAGATGGTTCCAGCACAAATGAAGTAATATGAAGTAGAAAACAATGGAACCAGGACATCCTCATAGGGACGGATTATTCAAGAGTCTCTGTCTGTACCTCTAGATGGACCAGTTCCAAGAAAATTATAACTTGGGGGCAAGTGGGGGGGGAGGGGTGGGGTAGAGGAGAGGAAGGAGGAGTGGAAAAGAGGGAGAGGTTCTTAAAGAAAGAGCAAAAAAAGGCCAGAAAACGTTGCACCTGCAACAATACCAACTGAGATGGTTCCATGCCAAGATACTGGCAACATGATACTGGAATAGTGAAGGCCCAGGAAAGGCCTCCTGACTGCATGAAGAGGACTGAAGGTACTACAAAATTAGAGGGGTGTGTGCATGAAGGAGAAGACGACTAAATACAAGAGACTCAGCCTAAATATGAGTTGAAAATAAGTAGATTTCAAGTTTTATTCTTTTGAAAGAGCTTCTGCCTCTGGAGTTAGTTTTGGATGAACTGTCAGAGTCTTTGCTGGCATAAAAAATTTCAGTAGGCTGATAATAAGCTTTTATTAAAGATCTTAATTTTGGCTAAGCAAATAACTTGTGCAGTCTAGTGTCAGCCAGGGAGCTTCTTTCAATGGTTTCCCCATTTCACTGAAAGTTTGGGATTGCATTTCTTCCCATTACAGCTAACTGTGAGAAACATGAACACATAAACCACACTAGCATATGAAAAATATGACAGCATTTTCTTAATATTGCCTATATAAAGTTCTTCTGCTGAATCCAAGCAGGATGAAGTCAAAATCCTCAGCAAAAACTGTGAAATAAAAATCAGTGGAATTAATATTGACTCATGCTTGTTATCTCTTTTGTCCTTTCTTTAAAGAAGTTCTTCCTCTTTCTTGTCATTTCTCCAGCTGTTTTAAGTCCAGCTCACAGGTTAACTACTTTGCATGTCTTGCCTCTACTCCTCATTATGTTGGGCACTGGGAAGCCATATACCAAAATATTGATTTTGCCCTAATGGCCACCCAGATGCAAAGCAGAACACAAGAGGCTCAGAAAATAACTTCTATCAGGAATTCTGGATAATGCAGAGAGGAACAATCTGCACACTGGACAGCTACATAATTCTCTAGCCTAAGCTGGTTGAAATATAAATAATCAGGGTGTTTATTGGGTTAATAAAACCATCTTATTTTATAAGTATGTGATGAATGGCATTCCTCATTAAATGCTCATTATTAGGCTTTAATAGCTTATGTAGGCTGAAGTCCTAAAAATTAATGATGCATTTGTTCTCTAAGAAAATGCTTTTAAAAATTATTTTTATTTTTTTAAGCAGTGAATAATGTGAATTAATTAATAGCAAATGATCTCATTTTTTTCAAGGATTTTTTTCTTTTCACACTGAATCCTGCCCCTGTAGTCTACACACAGGTGATGGAACAGTTTAACTATGGCACATCAAACAACAGATCTGCTGTGACAGCAACAGAGACCCATGTACCTCTGTGCAAGCTGTACAGTCTGTAGCTGTGCTACAAGAACTTTGAAGTGCTAAAGTTTGAAGCCAATTCTCTGACATGGAAAGTACAGGACAGACAAAGAGCCTAAAAAAATGTTCAGGCTGGATGCAGGGCTTGGCTTAGCCTTGACAAATAAGTTGCCTGAATTGCTATATTCCATAACAGCGTAGGAGCCAGAAGCATCCAGTACAGAATGAGATATTTGCTGTTAGCAGCTCACCTTTGCAGAGGCATAGCCAGCTGGTCAAAGGGCATGCTCCTGAAATAGAGTGAGGGCAGAGAGGTGAACAGACATGGAGGAGAATGGGACAGGACCTACAATGATCAGCTAGTCCAAAGAAGGTGCCCTGAAAAAGAAAACTTGACATAATCCTTTGTAATGTGATATCCACTCTACATGCTGCTCTAGAAGCCAGTAAATGAAGACATAAACACCATACAGCTACCAGATGGGTAATTTACTTGCTGCACTAAAATATATTAGGACTCCATAGGACTGAGGTTCAATTCCAGGAAGAAAACAGCAAAATATCTGATTCATTGTTCAACGTAATAGGCTTGAAAGATCCCTAATAGTTAATATTGAGAAAGTCCCCTATGAGAACTTAAGAAGAAGGCCTATAGGAAAACTCTTTGAAATAATGGGATAGTGAGCTCTCTTATCCACTTTCCATCTTACAAATGAAGCTAAAATATATATACTCAGAGCCAGACTATAACAGTCTGAAGCCCTAACTCCATCAAAATAAATAGGATTATCTCACATTTCTTGCTGCAAAGCTATTCCTAGAATAGTTTCTATAATACAGTCATTGTTTGCTCTTTCAGAGTGATATCTCCAAGTCTTTGGTGAGTGCCTACCCCAGCACCCTCATTCCCTATAATCATCATAAGGCTTTGCAAGACAAATTCCTGAACAGTTAACTGACTGGACATTTGCTGTGTCTTCTCCTGTGCTAAACAGCCAGGAGTTCCTCCCCAAGGCAGGTAACATGTCATTGCCTATTCCTCAGGCATGGCAAATTAAATGGTTTGACTTCCATCTCAATGTTAACCCAGCCCTGGCTCCCCAGCTCCAGACAGACATCCAGAGCAGGAGCAGAGCAGCTCTTGTTGCTCTTGTCGCTGCCCACCCACTGCTGTGGTCTGCAGAGCACAGCACATCAGCAATAGGAGGATAGTAAATTCTTGCTTCCAGGGGATGGTGTCCATACCTCAAACTTGGAGTCCGACTCAAAAGCTTACCTACTCAAGCATATGACAAGTTACATTTAACAATGCCCAAGTTAGAAAGGTGTTCAACACTAATTCCAATCACATGCTCTGACAAGGTGAAAAAACACTTGAAACATCTATTGAAGCTTGGTTCCTCATACACATCCAAATCTCTCAGTCCCTCACTGCCATTCACATCTTGGGTCATTTGCATCTTAAGCATAATTTTATTCAGAGTAAGATCACAGTGCATGGGTTCATTCCATATTTACCTTCCAGTCTCAGAAAGGTCATCAGTTCACCTACTGGGAGCAGCTTTAAAAGTGCTGGTGCTTCAGCATCTCTGTGTCAGGTTTATTTTGACCTCATAGAAACTCTGTAGGGACCTGGGGTTTTGTCAGCATGAGTTTCTCTGTCAAACATCTCTGCATAGCTGTAATTATGAAGCCATTTACTTAGTACAGTTTTTGACATGCATTTTCTAATTTATAGATGCCTTGAAGATAATTGCTTAATTTCCTTAAAAGTAAATCTGAAATGGGAATACACTGGACCGCTACAGTGGACCTGTTACACGTCCATATCTCTTTTCATTAAAGTGATTTAGAAGTAAACAAACTGTGGAGATTTAATGAGTATGGCCACTTAGGCTGATTGAAAAATGAATGAATATTGGTCACATTAGCGTGGGCAAAAGTGGATTCCCTCTTGAAAAATAATTATGTTTTTCTGTCCAGCTGCAGCAAAGTAGGTGGGGTGCTCATATTGTTT
Source organism: Brachypteracias leptosomus (assembly GCA_013401335.1). Taxonomy (NCBI): domain Eukaryota; kingdom Metazoa; phylum Chordata; class Aves; order Coraciiformes; family Brachypteraciidae; genus Brachypteracias; species Brachypteracias leptosomus. Next base: position 24,583 of record VYZX01006898.1, read on the forward strand.
TGTTTGGTCAAAAGATGACAGGAAGATGGAGGTAGATCTCTATTTTTAATTTACATTCATTTGTAAACAGAAAAATGTCATTTTTATACAAAACTGAAGTTAACTTCAAATTCACTGAGACACAATAGTTGGATACTTGAGTATTTTCCTCCACTTTGTGGCCTAAACTATTTACCAAATTGTATTTGAACTGGTAAAGCAGCTTAGCTCTCCCCCTACAGCTCAAGTTTTAATTGAATGTATTTCACTCACAAAATACTATCATTTTGCCTCTATTGGGAGTATAAATAAATCATTTAAAATTTTGTGCTCACAACCAATCATTTTCATCAGTTATACAACCATGCTGCATTTTGCCTTGAAAGATGTCAGCTATTAGTCTCCAAATATATGGCATCAAATGAGCAGGCTGTCTTGAGAAATCAAAAAGCAATAATGGCCCATCCTCCTCAAGTGGATGATTATCTGTGTTTGCCCTTCTGTTACCATCATTTTTCCATCATACTTGTTTCCATTCCAAGCAGCTTACAAAGGGAATATTTTATCTTGAGGCTTCTCTTTTTCTACTCCCTGAGCAAATGCTGAACAAGATTATGCCCTGCTTCAAGAGCTTACAAAACAGATGAGACACAGTGGAAGGACAAATTGCACTAACAGACACAGCAGGTCAATGGCTGAGAAATGAGTCCTTGTGCCTCCTGACTTGCAAACCTGCTAACCCATAGCCACAGTGTCTTCCTGCAGGCTATCTTCTTTCCTATTTGTCAGCGCTGGGCCTAGAGGATTTCAGGTTGAAATCCAGGTAGCTTGGCTCTGTAATAGCTATAAAGAAGGAGACATCAACCAGGAAACCAGGCAATGAACACACTGCTACTCTGCTGTCCCAGTGCTGTATTAATGGCCATTCGATGCACCATCTCTCAGCTGCATCAGAAGTTCCTCATTTTGAACAGGGTTAAACCTGAATTAGTTACTTTAAATAGAATTGAGTTTGAATTAGGAATGAGTTTGAAAGATCCTCTAAGGCAAACATACCTGAAAACACTGGGAAAGATTTTAAATTGCTCCAAGCATAATGTGAACTTTGTGGTGCTGTTTGTATAATGGTCATGATAGTAATCTTACATTTACAGTCTGACTTCCCAAACCAAGACCCATTTAAAATGCCACAGAGGATCTGAGATGTTTTAGTTTAATATCAAGAGAAAATGAGCACTCAGAGGTCACTGGAAGTATAGAGCTGTGGCAGTGTGCTGTCCTCCAGAATATGTTACTTGAAGCGATCAGGCAAGTCTTTGTCACTTCAGAATTGAATGTCCAGTTAGTAGGGATGTAAACAACGTAAGCATGCTAGAAAAAAGGTTATTGGAAGAAGCTGACTGAGGCAAGCTGCAACTCCCCACTTGGAGATATTAATGCTATCTAACTATTTATCCGCTGGGTTCTATATGGTAGCAGAGGCAATGCCTCATCTTCAAGCAGCACCCCAGAGGTTGCTGATTTTAGAGAGCAGAGCTTTAGTCTTTCATTATAGGACCCAATGCAGCATAAAGCCTGATCCAGGAGGCACAAGTGAAAGCAAAGCTGGAAAAAAAAAAATTCACAATAAAAAAATCTGACCTTTCCAACCCACTGGCCATAAACACCTGAAAAGCCAACAACAAATCTCTTGGCCAATACACCCCCTAAGCACAGAAGCTGGAATCTTCTCAAAGGAAGATGAAGATGATAGAACTTGTCAAATTGATGTTGAAACTGGTACGTGTTTTGAAGGGGGAAAAAAAAGTAATTAAAACAGTATCACAATAAATATATCAAATTAAGCGTTCACATTAAGTACCACATTAGCCACATTAAGCTTTCATGAGTGGTTTTAATTCTGGAATGTCCTACATTTCTATATTTTTATTTGCCATCTGGAAATTCTTTTAGTATCTTTATTTAAAGCAAAACAATACTTTTCTTTATACATATCTATCATATAATTAAGGCTCTATACATACAAAAGCTCTCCATATTTCAGTATCTTCAGTATCACTGACTTAAGAAAAAAATACATTGTTACAAATATCTTCAAAAACTGCCAGTGAAGTCTCTGAAGTCCTAATTTTTAGAATTCTGGGTAACTGTGACCTTTCTGAATTGAGTGGGGCAATGCAAATAGAGCAAGATTGGAGAACACTGCATGTTTTGTAGGGTTAGAATTATTTTTTTTAAATTGTAGATTTTTAAATCAAGAATTAACATAGAAAATAAAACCAAATATCTTTTGTATTGGTCTTGATAGAAGAACCTGAAAGTATTGAATGTAAAAGCACAGCTAGATTTCAAGTCCCTGCTGAGCAGACACTGCCTGTGAAAGGTGCATGGCTTCCAAGACTTACAGTAACATAGCAGAAAGGATGTCTTGAAACAAAATAGCTTCCACTTCCATCTTCACAGAGGTTCATGAAGCTTACCAGGATGATCACGTGTTATGGAGTAGCAAAATTCCTTCTGAAGCAGGAAATGCGGCTGTTTTCAGAATATATTCAACTTAAAGGTCCAGAAAAACAAGAATAATCAAAATGTTACTTCTCCATGGACACAAGAATGGAAGGAGATCATATAGTAAATTGTCTTTTAGTTTTTAAGTTGTTGTACAGGTATGAAATTAGTAACATTCATTTTAAATTAAAAAATAAACTGTGTCTTTAGACAAGTACATCTGGGTCTCCTAGAAACAAAGTTTAGGAGAAAATATGGATGACTTGTAGATGGCAATTCTAACTACATCAGTTAATTAGCAACATCACTGCTGCCTAACAATCTTTTTCTGCATATAGGTCACATCTGACCATTGGGAATGATCCTCCAGTAAAAGAATGCTGTTGCCCAGTTCTGTGAAAACTGTGACTTAATATTTCTGAACAGAAATTCCAAAAGGCAGATACCAAAATACTTGCTGAACAAATTTATCATGGCTATGAATGGTGGGTTACGTAACACTTCCATGTCAAAGTTACCAAAGGGTTTTACTCCTGAAAGTCAATGCTAAATAGATGATTTTGTCACTTCATGGCTCACTTTCTACAATAGAAGGTGAACACCAGTGGAAATAATATTCTGTTCCTCTTCAGGAGGAAGATCTCCTTGTCTTAGAGGAAACTGGGATTGTGTAATGTTTTGCAAGCCTCATTTGAAAATAACTTCATTTTCAGCCCTTTCTGACTTCACAAATAATAATCAATGTTGTATATCAATCACTGATTTCTTCATACGAGGCCATAGTTGTACATCAACATACCAGTTGTTCTGGCAATTCAATCATAAAAAATTGTACATTCAAAGATGCACAATAACATACAAAAAGTAAGATGAGGTGAGTTTAAAATGGGGACACCAAGTCCTGATTTTAGGCAGTTTTCAGATCTCATATTACCCCCTTAGTGCTCCTGATGCTGTGGGTACCCTGACAGTTTGGAAATACAGCCCTCTCACATTCATCTCAAATAAGCAGCCAAACTGAGTGGAATCAGTAGCAACAGTTTAGTGTCCAGTGGGTTTCAGACATGAGATCAGAACTTGGGAACTGATAACTCTTCAGGTTCATTCCATACATTTCTAGCACTTCCCCAGCTGATGGTTACACAACAGGACAGACATTTATTTGGCTGAGAGACTATGGCAGAGCTGCACTTACTCAGTTCTCCAATACAGTATGTCAACAGGGCTTACAACCGTGGATGCTACAATCCTAGAGTGACCGTATTAGAAATAAATACAATCTTTAGCACCAATCTAGCATCTGAAGACTCCAAAGTGAAACTAGTCTCAGCTGGCCTCTCTTACATCTTACAGCACTCTCTGTGAATGGACACAAAGTAATGACACAAAGCAGATAATCGCAAATGTCACTGCCTTGTCAGAACACAGCACACCCACAAAGCTGCACTGCACTCTGTTTGAGTCTTAACATCTTGAGAGAAAAAGGTTTGTGCCTTGTGAAAGTCAGAGAGATGTTCTTACATATACAAACCTATCAACTGATTTACTTAAGTGCATGTTACTGATCTGAAGCCTGAGAGCTGAAATACAGCAATATTTACTGAATCATACCTGGAAGAGGGAAAGTGTTCACACTTGCTTGTTTTGCTGACAAGCCCACGGGTTTAAAGGATGATCCGAACTGCTTTGTAAATTAAACAGCAGCTGTGATTTGATTGAAATGGCTCGAGTAATTTAACCAATCACTAAAACTGTTTATTAGAATTAAAAAGCAACAAAGATAATCTTTGGTTGGCAACAGGCCATCATATTTTAAAAGATTCAGCATGGCCAAAAGGCCAGGACCCTGTGTCAGGCATATTGTCCCTCTCCTAAGCTGCTAGATGTATACAGTATTGAGGCTGTAGAGCATCTATTCAGAAAACATCTGATCTGTTTGCATCAGCCCTGAAGATCCCCTCTTGTTTCACAAATGAGTTTTCCAGTTCAGTCAAATAAAGAACATTTGTGAAATATTCATTTCTAAGGAAAATAGTCCTCTACATATCACTGTGACAACTAGAGAAATGAGAAACGAGCAATAGATTACCTTGGTAAACCCCCACCCCTCACCATGTAAGGCTTTCCTAAAATACTTCAAACGTCTCTTCACCCACACTTATAAAATGTGCTCATTTTGATTAACACCCTTTTTCATTTTGCAGTATAATTCATTATTCTGTTCATGTTTGAGCTAATACATGCAATATTTTACAGTCTTATTTTTCCTACAATGTACAAGGACTGATTTTTCTATCACTTCCAGGTGACTCCAGTGGTAACTAAGAAGACGCTCCTGATTTTTGTCCTCAGTATTATTAGATTTGTGATTTCCTTGCTTTTCTGAATATTTCTACTTGGCTTATATCCATTATTGCTACAATATCTATTATTGCTACAATATCATCTCTGCAGGAAGACAAATAGAAGGGAAGCCAGCGATGGCCTGTTTGGCCATTCACATGAAACTTTAATAATTTGTTCTAGTTTTTGCTCAATATTTCCATTAAGAGTATAGTTTCTTGGATGTAGGTTGCTTGTAGAAAACAAAGTTAAAGTGTATTACAACATGAAATGATTTATTTTTTGCTGTAAGTCAGGGTACATAAAATATTTAAAAAGTTTTTCCACTCCAAGTGCTAAGGCATTTTGTTAATCTGCTACAGTTTTGTAGTAATTTTAAAAGGTCACAGGCTTCTTTATAAACTTTATAATACAGTGCACTGGCATCCTTCCACCAACCAATACAACACAGCCCTCTCTGAAGTCAAGTGAGGCAACACCTATTTCTACAAAACACTCAGGGCTCTCTTTTATGAGCACTACTGTTCTTTATCACTCTGATTTTCTTATTTCCTGCTCCATTTTAATGGCACAGTCAGGAAGATACTGTCAGTGCAGAATATCTTTCTAATACTAAACAGAAAGAATCTGTCATTTCAGTTAGCTATTATGCCTTGTTATTTCTGTGCTGAGGGAGTAACAACAATTTCTCCATATGGCCAAAGTGTCTCTTTAATAGAGATTGCCCAAGAAGAGATCTTTCTTACTGGGATTATATTGCCTATGAGTTTTGTTTTCTCTTTTGGCTTCCTGCCAAGAACTTTAAAGACAGAGTGAAATACCACAGACATACATGCACAAAAAAAGCGTATCTAACACACCCTCCACTCGAATATAGAGGTATTTTACAACAAAAATCAATGCAATCAAGTAAAATGAAACTCTGTACGATGAGAGCATACGATAAAATATACCACAAAGCAAGGCCTAAGAGGTGAATTATTAGATTACTTTTGCAGTGTACTGTCAGCCAGGACTCTGGGATCCTTATGCTATATACTGCACACACAATGAGTTGCTCGGAAGCCCTGACTGCAAATGTTACATGAGCTGGTACCTGGCCACCAACCACCAGAGCTCTGCAGCTTGCTAACCAGCACTTACTTGAGTAGACTAGAAGGAGGCATTTCTAGAAACCAGGATTGTCTCCTTGCAAACCTGCTACCCCTTTGATCTCTCAGGAATCCCCCTGCAGCTCACATGGCTATAGGATGAGGCAATATATTCTCAACCTTGGCTCTACCAAGCTGTTGTACAGCTGCCCCTCATCCAATGCAAGGCTGGGTTTCTCCAGGCCCTCTGAAAGAGAGGACAGAGGTAGGGCAGAAAATGGAAGTTCCCTAAAAAAAGGCACTTTGAGAAGGATTATCACAGAATCACAGAATGTTAGGGATTAGAAGGGACCTCAAAAGATCATCTAGTCCAATCCCCCCGCCGGAGCAGGATCACCTAGTTGCACAGGAACACGTCCAGGGGGGCTTTAAACATCTCCAGAGAAGGAGACTCCACAACCTCCNCTGGCAAGTGAAAGCTTCTCAGCACTTTGTGGATCAAGCACTGCTCCTGCTGAGAACAGGAATGTCAGCAAGAACAGCCCTGGGATCCCACTGATCCTGCTTTGATGAAACACGATGCTTTAATTTCCCAGCTCTGCTTCTGTCAATAACAGTGTCTGAGCAATACAGGTGTCAATTCAAAAATTCAATTCCATTATGGATCTTTGTCTCTTATTTCGTTCCATTCAGATTTTTTTTATATGTTATTTAAAGGACACCTGTCTATGAGTGAATAATCCCATAGTACAACTGTAGAGCAATCTGCATTGAATAGAATATGGATAAAAGATGTTGTATTTAATACAAATTATTTTGTTTGTGAAGTTGCATACATATATCACTACCTTTTGTCTGCTTTTTATATAGCAGTTAATGCATTAATATTTACATGAAAACATATTGTACCTAGTAGCCTTGGTGATGTGTTGAGACTCCTATTTTCTAAGGCTTCAATAAAAATGGGAAAGATGGTCACAGCTCCAGTAATTTAGAGCCAGAGAGTTAGATAAGGAATAAGAAACACAAACACTCCTGGTACAGATGGATGGAAACAACAGTCAGCAGAGGAGATGGTAGCCTCTGTCTGCCAGTGGTTCAAACATCAGTGGGTTTCAGGAATAAAGAATTGAGATGTGTTCATGATAGGTCCCTGGGATTCACCTCATTAGGGGCAGTTTAAACTACTTAACTCACCAGCAGCTCAGTATAAGTGATGAATTCTGAACACCATGTTAGAAATACAGCTAAGGAAACTACTGGGCTGGTAAATACATGACAACCATTTTGCAAAAATCATGACATTGGTTAGAAAAGCCTCTGTAAAAAGTCAAGGTTTTTGCAAATACAGCTGTGGGGAGCTTAATATTAAAATCTGCACAGGGGGACGGACAGGTCAAAGCAAGCTGTTGCCACAGACCTGTTTCCAAGCTCCAGGAAGGATCATAGGGTTTGGCTGGTTGGTGAGAAATGAGTTTGTAGGCTATGCTGACATAAATATAAAACACAAATGAATCTGGGAGACACTTCTCTGAAATGGCAGAAGGAAATGCAGTGCCTGCATTTCATCCACAAAAACCTTGCTTAACCTTTTTAATTAGCAGATAAGAGAGGCAATGAGCCACATGCAAAAAAAATAAAATTAAATTTGGGGATTATATGCTCTGATAGTTAACCATCTTGCTAATTGAAAGAAAACCTATGGTTGACAAAGAGTGAACTCGCCTACATCAGTGGCATGAAAGCAAGAATGTGAGGGAATTCACATATCTACTCTCTGACATTTTGCTTACTGCAAAATTCTTAATGCCACAGAAGGTAATGACATTTTTAAAAATTTGAAAGCAAAAGCTATGCAGCAACTTCTAGAAACAGCTGAATGAGATGTTTGGTGGGTGATGTGTGAATTCTGTCCCTCTGGTCTGTTTATTAATCTGAAATAGAAGTTACAGAACTGAATGAATCCTACAGAAATAAGTTCCTGAAGGGCCTAATCAAAGCCTATCAAGGTGGATATGAAAACTGCCATTTGCTTTAGTAGCCTTGCCATGAGGCACTAAATGAATTTGCTCCGGGTGTCTGTTTCTGTGTTTATCTGCTACAAATACTCTAGCTGTTCCAGGACTGAAAAATGGAGTAAGTTAATACTCAAAGAAAGCAAACTTTGAGTCTATGATAATAGAGGCTTTTTTATATTAAATTTTTATACTAAAAATTGTACTTTTCATCTAGGACTGGGGAGAAAGTTTGAAATATTGCTGATGATCTCAAACATGTACTAAGAAAATCATGGGCCAATTAGTAGCTGCCTCTGGGTAGAGCCTAATATTCAAATAATTTTATATTGAAATGGAGGCAAATATGTTTATATACAATCCATAAACAGAAAATAAGTTCCTGCTTACTCTGACCTATTTTCCTTCTTTACATAATGTTTCAACCTGACCAGTTCACAGACTTAAATCTCTAGATTTGTCTGGTATGACTCACATTAAATTTCCATGGTTAGAGCAAGTTTACATATTGATGCTAGCACTTGTGGCCCACCAGATCACACATATCCATTTTAAGACCTTCTCACTGAAGGTATTATTGCAGATGAAAAATAAAGAATTTACCTCATAATTATGAACCTGAAGACAAACATATGTCATTATATCCCCTTGTGAAAAGGGGAGATTTAAGAGAATACAGATTTTATAAGAAAAGTGAATAAGTTCTGGAATATATTTAATAGCTTACTGAGTGCCTGGTTGAGGGATGAAGGTTTGATCCATATTTGAGTCTGCAGCCCAATTAATTTCTATGGTAAAAAGTATATGTGTATCACTACATAAGTCCAAGAGCCCATAGATTGTAGAAAAATTCTACATATATAAATAACACACCTGGAACACCCCTAAAGTGATTCAGCACTACTCTCTAGCCACTGAATTATTTTAGTGTCTTAATATCTTACTTGCAACACCAGTAACTTACTTAATTGGAGATTATTTTTTCCTATCTATTATGGAAATAATAGATCATCCTTTACTGTCCTGGAAATAATTTTGCCATGAGTGCATTGGGAATAACACTAGACTTATGAAGAAGATGAGCGTTCATGTTTGTTTAGCATACAGAGAATTCCCAATCAACATTGGAAAAAGAAACAAAGACAAGATTGTGAGGTTTAATTTAAAGAATTTTTCTAAGAGGTTCTGTGTCAACTCTTGTCCTAGCTTATATCAACATAAATCAGAGCAAAATACATCAGCTGTAAATAAAATTACCCTGAATTTCGTGTAAATACTATAACCTAGTCTAATAATCTCTCCTAAAAAGTTTTTTCTTTAAAAGTTTTTGGCATTTTGTTGCAAAACAATTATCAGTACTAGAATCTCCCAACCATCCTCTCTTCTGACAGCCTTCATGTTCTCCACATTACGTTTACTAGTTCTCTTGCTGGGAATATATTTGCCTTATAAGTTTTACGAATTTCTATACATAATAACATTTTCTATATATGTTTATTAATTGTTTCAGAACTGACCCGTGTAAAACAGGTCAATTCCAACAATCAGGTGACAACAGACTCATCTGCTGTTTCAAGTAACTGATTTTTGTATTTCAAGATTGTTTTTATTGTCTTGGCTGCTGCTTATGATCAGAAAGAAAGCCAGTCCCCATCAAGCACTCAGTGTTTTTTCAAAAAGCAGTTGCTTCCAGTAGTGTTTGAAGTCATTTACTATAGATTTAGATCACAATGCATAATATGCCCCCTGCAAATGACAAACCATGACCATAATAAACCTATTCTTAAAATGTCATTTGAAGTGGTTTTCTAGCTAGACTCACTTCGGAAAGGTAATTATTGCTAATAAAATGCAAGCTTCACTTTCAGGGTGTCTTGAACCACTGAGAACTTTTTTTTAGTAATATAAACTACTATAGCTTCAAAAGGCTTTTGCCTGTTTACCTCTTGGAGCTGTACCTATTTACAACCACGGAGAGTCAGGACTACAGCACTTCTGCTACTTTCATTAGGAAAGATTTCTGCCCTCTTGTTTGCTATTCCTCATTTTCCAGGAAATTATGCCTGATACAGATATGCACTTTGCTATTCTTTGGGTTTTCAGCTTTCCTCCTCTCTGCAGATCCCTTCCGTGAACTGTGATCTTACTTTAGATGTGAGTTATCTTTACCACCACATTCAAGCCCTCTAGCCATCATTTTCCTCCTGGATGTAATCATTAAAAAGGAAAATAATCGATCATGCTCAGTAGCAAGTTTATAAACGAAAGAGGACATAATTTTAAAAGCCAGCATTCTCAGTTCAGTACCTTCCAAAATCTCTGCTGTGCACAGGCTTCCTTATCTGACCATGACTGAGAATCTTTGTCCTCTTAGTAACAGCACAATAACATGCAGTAAGGAAAACAGACCCTGGTACTCCAAGGGACTGTAACCACCAAAGGAAGAGGTCATTAAGGGATGGGGCTTTTCTCCCATGTTTCAAATCCCTAGAGAATTGAAACAGGCCTAGGTAAACCTGCACATGTGTAATATACCACAGCTAATAATGCAAGCTCAGGGAGACAGCAAGTTCAGTGCTTCATTGATTTAAGTTCGCACAGCTCCAGTTTCCTATTCTGCAGAAGAGGAATCAAGTCCTAGAAAGTCCCTTCCCCAACCTTTGCTCCCTCTGGTCCTGTTTGATAAGATGCTGCTTTATGGAAACCTTTAGGCAACTATGAAAGCACCTGAAAACAAACATGACACAGGGGCCAGTGGAGACCAGACTCTCTCTGATAATTCCCACAGTGCAAAGTCTATTGGAAGAGGATTTTCCAGACCATGGGAAGGAAGCTGAGCATTCTGCACGTGTCCTTCCTCCCTCTATCTACCATGCAGACACTGGTGACTGCATCCCCTTACACACCAGGATGAAAGGGAAGATTGTTCTTGTTCACACTCACTTTGAAGTAATGAAATAGGAGAGAAATTAAACATTTGGAAGCAAAAGCTGTTAAGAAAATAAAATCACTGTATAATGAAATTTTGTCATCAATTGGAGTCTCAGAAAAGACACTAAGTGACTTTGCACTACCACTGAGACCGCTGGAAGCAACGAATGACAGTGCAAAACAAGCAAGAAATCTTATGTCAACTCAAACAAGAACAAAAAGATACCATAGAGGATGTATGCAAATATATTTAATCTTGTGATTTTTTTATCTAGGAGGAAAGCATTGGGGAGTTTTATCTACAACATAAGACCAGAAAAATAATTACAATAAAAAAGTCAACCAGAAGAAATTTAGTGCCTGAAATGTTCTTTCACTTTGGTATGAAAGCTTTCTTCTGGTAAAAAGATTCCATGGCACGGAGGGTGCCTATTTCAAGTGCCCACAGTGTTAGGAGTTGAAACTTTTGACACTTGAAAAAAAAAAGAAAAAAAAACAGAAGGAAAATTTTCACTGGTTTGGAACTGCATATTACATATACCTATGCATTATTCATTAGCAATTGCTGGCCTGTCTTTGGGCTGCAGTGGTCTCAAGTGGGATCCTAATCTCATGCCTGCAATTATTTGTTAGAACAATCAAAGGTCATCAGACTGAAATAACAAATTTGATGTCCCAAGTTGTTCAAGCAGAAGTGGAGGCTTTGGTAAAGCTGGTACATCCTCTTCCCAGGAAGGTCTGGTAAATTAGGTCTCACCTCCACTCCAGCCATATCTGAATTTCACAAGTAACCAGGCACCTGGTAATTACTCCAAGCCAACATCTACTGTGATCTGTGAAAAGAACCTGCTTCTGAAATACCACAGTCACACACCCTCTTTCCACAGTAGAATAACACTCTTCCCATTCCCTGCATAATTTCACCAAGGTATCCACCTTCAATGCTTGCTCCAACTGCCATGTAAGTGGTTGTACTCAGCCAGACTGCCCTTAAAAACCTGTGTGAACCAGTTACAATTGACTACTTCAGTTCTCTCATCTTTCATCTTTTCTCCCACCCACAGTTTTCTTCCAGATGTAATGCAGTAATTCACCTACAGGGAGTGACCTCAAAGGACAGGATAAGCTCATGGCACAGAAGTGCACCATTAGTAGTTTCCTGGGTGGACATGTCATTGAGGCAAAGAGTGGCTGCAGTTTCTATTATAGCTTTTCTAACTACCTTTGCAAAGTGCTTTGCACTCAAAAAGCACTGGATAAAATATAGGTGTCATTGCTATTATTTTCTGTTAGCTGCCTTAGGGTGAGTACAAATGTGGCCCTAAATTCAGCAGCTATCACTTCGTACCCTCAGTATGTCTTCAATTGCTTGTTTCTACCTTAATACCTGTTAAAGATCCCACCTGGAGATTTCCATTCTCATATAGAACAGCTTATATGAACATAGGAATGAAGGTAGGAAGAAACAGTGGCACATGAGGTACGCAGTACACCACTGGCACAGACACAGATCTGCATAACAAAGAGCTTTGTGCCTCTTATGAAAAGTGAATTATATGAAGCTCATACAACCCTACCAGCTATGACATTTCTTTTAAAGCCTGTATGTCAGTGGAAAAATGACTTTGGAGAAGTGGCAATCTTGTGAGTCTCACCACTTATTTCTGGGAGTGTCAGGCTGTAAGACACTGCTGTGCTACAGCAGAGTAAAGAATGTGCAGCTCTTCACCACTATGAAACAGAAAATACATTGCATTCAAATATAATTTTCATTGAAGATCAGTAAGCTTACAAGATAACAGGACACTTGAATGTGCATTTTAATAGGGTAAAGGAATAACTGGTAAATGTCTGGTAGAAAACAATTTTTGCTAAAAATTTTTTTAAAAGGAGAATTTAGGAATTGCCAGACTGTTAGTGAATCTTTTCCAGCGTCACTTCTCTGAAAGGAGCTTTTTTCAGAGTCTTCAGATTAAAGACTAAAATTTATCTACAACATGATATACCTAGATGCTATGCCATGATGATATACCCGGTTGATACACATAAATGATATAATTATACCATGATACACTTAGATAACTAGATATCAGGTAGATATCTATGTACAGCAAGTAGATAATCAACCCCATAGGATTATCTGCTCTCAAACATCTGTATAATCTTCTACTGTGGGATGTTCCATTACAGACTCCAACAGAAGTTAAATTTTACATAAGAAAAACAAGAAAGAAGGAAGGAAGATGCATCATTCTAATTAGCAGCCAGCCAGCACAGTGCCCAGGCTCAAAAATTCTACCAGATTTCTCTTGGTATGTAAGGAAGAGCTGTCAGATGCCATGACATGCAGAAATCACAACAGTCTTCTGGCTTATGGAGAGGCAGTGATGTGCTTTGCCGCTGGAAAAGGTGAATGGAAGTATTATCAGAGTTACTTGAGCCACTTGGATTGCTTTGGTAGCCACAGCTGTAGGGTCAGACTCTGTTCTAGCTCTTCCACACTACACTTCTCCACATTAACAATATGATCTCAAGACACTTAACAGCCACCAGCACTTTGTGGCATTACCCCTCATTGAATCTTCACCTTTATCTAATGCCATGTCTCTTCCAGTGTTTTCTGATCACAGTTTCCTATTTAAAGCCACTTCACCCTCTGAAGTATGTATTTACTTATAGAACTGTGTTTATTGCCTATACCTTATTTATCCCTACCTCTGAGCATGCTTACCAGTGCTTTTACTTGGCAGCTAGGTGTACCTTTTTAAAATTAATATCAAAACCCAAATAGCTGAGGCAGGAGAATGTGCTGGCAAGATTAAATATGATGAACTTAGAACTGATAGGACATTGTGACAGACTTTAAATTTTGTTATAACATATTTTAAGCATAGTACGAAAAAATTATACAATTAAACAATTAAACCCAAAGGGAAAACAAAAATTACTTATTCTGTTTAACTACCTCACTTAAGTATCAAAGCTAGCAATTTTAAAGCTAAAAGAAATACTTTTACTTACAGAAATTGTTCTGGGAGCTGCTATGTTCCATGGTTAAAATAAAGATAAACAAATAAAAAAACACACTTTATTTCTTGCCTAAAACGCTCTAGTTCCAGCCTGCAAATCTTGGATCTTGTTAAACCTTTCTCTGCTAGATTGAAAAACTACCTACAATCAGACTGCTTCTCACATAATTAAAGCTTTAGCCTTCTTCTGGATAAACTGGGTACACTGAACTTCTGAATCCTTTCACAGTCAGCTGTTGTGAATCAATATATTGTAAAGGGACAAGGTGAAGTTGTAAGAGATGGATGAAAGGTGATTTCTGAACATCGCTAACAAGAAGCTTGCTAAGGAAACAGGGGCTGCTCCTTTTGTCATTATTCCTGTACTGTTGTAACACACATAGTCCTGTTTCTCTGATGTGGCCATGACTGCACAGCTCTTTTCTGGCCCATTCCCACTAAAACTGGCTCTAACTTATTTCCCAACTGAGGCTGGTGGATCCTTGCTCTCCCCATTAACTGCTGACATACCACTACAGCCAAGTCCTTGCTTGACAGATATGTGATAGAATCCTCCTGGACATGTCAAGCACATTGGATTAACGTACAGAAATATCTTCAGTATTGGGAAAAATGCCCAAGGAACAGCAGCCTGTGTAACTCTTGTGTATAAAACACATCACAGGAAAGGAGCATCATCTTGGTTGCTTATCAGTCACAGAACCATGCATCACACCGCTTCTTCAAGCTTATATATAAAGCACACCTATATTGAAAATATACATCAATGTGCCATATTAGACCCCCATTCATGTCCCTCTGAAGCCAGAGAAAGTGGTTTAGGTTTGACAGATCTCATACAAATGTTTGGGCTCATGCACATTGACCTGGAGTAGCATTCATTTGAATGCACATTCACACAAAAACTAAAATCTGGAATTAGAATCTCTGTGAAGAACTGAAAGCCTTATCAAATATAAAGGAAAGCAGATGACTGTCTATAGTGGGAAGTAGAATTCTGAAGCCTCATAACAAAAATACTGCCAAGCCATCTAAAGATGGCTTTTCTTTTTAGCAGTATTTCTATTGCCTTCAAAACTGTTGAGGTAGAAATAAACAAACCTTTTTTTTCCTGACTGATGTTTCCATCTTATTTTAAAAGGACAACTAAATTTCCAGACACAAAGAGAATAATTTATTCTGAAGTATTTATTGTAATATACTTATTGTCTCACAAATAGTCAGATTTCCTGATATTTGTATACAGTGCTTCTCATACGGCAGGCTCTGCCCTTTGACAGGGTTACTAAGCACTGCTCTAGAACAAGCAAACAGCAGCAGCTTACTTCACTATACATACTTAACTATATAAATCATGGTTTTACGGTTCTCTGTAGAGGATTAACTGGAAAATTAAAGTCCTACTCTGGGCACTCAAATATTCATGCATTTTCTCTTGGTGTCCAAGCCCTATCCGGGAACTGATGCAATTTCATTACTGCAAAAAGCTTTAGACTTTTGCAAAGCATCTAAATTGCCTTTAGGTGAGCAAGCATTTTCTTGTATTAAGCACAATTTTTAGCACATTCGTACAGTATTTGGTTCCCAGCACCCACAGGATGTGGGTACACAAACACAGGCAGTGTTTGTGCCATATGGTTATACACAGATTTTTTATCTTCCTTAGAGGGAAACTTGGTTATGGCTCTGCAGGGGATCATAGTGGAAACTTTAGCGATCAAAGTCAGAATCGGAACAAACATACAAGGCTGTCACACCTCAGGAACACAGAAAAGGCTTTTAGAGCAAAATTAAGTTAAACTTCCTGGGGTGTATTAGAAGGGGNCAAGTTAAGTTTCTCCATGCGTAGCATCATATCTATCTCCTACAATAAAACCATTAAAAGGGCAGCAGCGTCAGCTCTTTGAAAACCATTTCCAGAATCAACTGCCATTCTCTGCCCTAAAGATTTCACTTTTGACTAGAGTCTTGTAAGTTTCTTTCAATTACTCTAATTCAAAACATGAATGTGGCAATATTAGCATGGTCTGGTCACAGCAATTTTATTTTCATGACATTGTTATTTCTAGAATAATGTTTCTGGGCTTTTGGGAGTAAGCATAAAACTTCAATGTTCAAATATGATAAATTAAAATATTACTCTAGTTAAGTCCTCTATGACAGTCATCATTCTGTACATTTGTTCTGTGCATTTGTGATAATCCGATTAACATTGTGCTGTACTTTGAAGCTTGCACTATCTACTCTGAAATTTCAACATCCTGGCAGGCTTCTTCAGTGTTTGCTTCCAGGAAAATTTATTGTGTCTGAAGCTCCTGGAATGAAGTGCCCATCTATTGACGTCAATGAGAAAGTTGCCATTGTCTTCAACAAGCCCAGAATTTTATATTCATCTATTCCAAAGAAATAATACTGGTTTCACCTGGCAAAAAAGCAGTGTGCTCATCTGACTTCAGGAAGAAAGGAAGTATTGGGTGACATCAAAGGTCTATGTGGCCTAATGTTCTATCGCCACAAACCACTAGCACCAAAATTCAGTATAAGGATGCTTTACCCTGACTTCTCACCTTCTAAATATCTCCTTTTCAGGGGATTCCTGGGCTATATGTGCTTCTCTGTGTATTTAGTTACACTCAGTGAAGTTCTCTTCCATAAGAGCTTCCAAGTCTAGAGTCTCTCTCTGAGCCCATAGTAAATTCCTTTGACTCCAGCAGACACAATATCCCAGACAAGGGCATTCACAAGTCTACAACCAACCATGCAATGAACTGCTTCCTCCTGATTAAAACATGGTTCACATTATTTTTGTTCAATACTCCTACTTTATATAAAGCTATTTCTCTAAGCTTGCTCTCTCTTTTCCAGTCCAAAATTCCAAATTTACACAGCCATTCCAGAAGTAATTTCACACCTTTGAACTTTGCTTGCCCTCCCTAAACTTAATCATGACAAACCTTGACCTTCCCACCAAGGGGTAACACTAATTTGGAACCCATTAGGTGAAGTTCACACAACTTTTTCCTACATTCATCAATTTACCTACACTAAATTCTACCACATACTCTGTTAAAGGGTCCTGCTGGTTCTTTCTTATTGCTCCTCATGGTCAGCTGTCACTTTTACTACCATGAATAATTTAATACTTCTGCAAACCTTGTTAATGTGCTCGCTCTCTTCTTCCTCAGGCCACCACCAAACTCAGCAACATCCCCTCAGCATAACTTCATCTTTTATTCTTCATCTGTTTGCTCTTTGTCTCAAATCAGCCAAGGGGGAACACACCACTGAAAGAGAGCTCAGCAAACTGCCCCTAACAAGAACTCTCTTCCAACTGATTAACTCCTTGTTGTTTGCCACAGATTGGCCAGTTCCTGGTTGATATAGCTCTAGTCTCACCCATTACCCCAACCATGATCACCTGGGGGCAGGCAGGGTCTCACACAGGTGGGCCAAGTTCTGCCTCTGGGGCCTGAAACCACTTGGGGAACAAAACATGTTGCTGGGTTGTGAGTCATCCATAGGTCAACTCCAACTCAGAGCCCACAGCCCAGGCCCCAGCACTTCAGTTAACTATATTGTTCATGTCTTTGTTCACGGCCAAGAAGACGAAACCCCAGTAGCAACCTGATGGGAATGCATAAAGGACCAAAGTTTGGTTTGGTTTTGGGTTTTAATATACTGTGAACATCAAAAGGCAACTGGCAAGATTTTTCCCAGTAATTCCATGCACTTGACTTTGTTTGCCTATTGCCACCACACAGGCCAACACGTCATTGTGAAAATATTGTATTGTATAAAGAGATGTGTTGTATATAAGGTATAAAAAAGAAAACCTGAAAGGATTGGGCCAGTTAAGCATAGAGATCAGTGAGAAAACTTAATGTTCTTCTAGCTTGTTAAAGATTGCAACAAAAATGAGAGAGCAAACTGTTATTCATGTCCACTGAGGATAGGACAGGGAGTAATGAACTTAAATTGCTGCAAGGGAGAAAATGCTTTATCATTCAGGATAATTAAAAACTGGAAAAGACTGCCTAGAAAACTGGACTTGACATCTTAGAAAAAGCTTAGACAAGTATCTGCTAGGAAACAGTATAGCTGTATTTTTCATCTCAACTTGGGGCTGTGAATGGAATGGTATTAAATAAGCAGGCTTGTCTGAACTCATCATCTTCCTAGTGAGGAAATATGGCAGAAGTGTTCAAATTTCCTTGGGTAATGGAAGAATTTAGGCCCTGACTGTTTCAGCTTTCACTAGCTTCTAAAGAACATGTAGATATTCAGTCTTTGACACACCTACACTTGTTCTCCTGCTTTGAAGACTACCTAAACCTGATTCTACCTTCAGCTACAAAGGAATTAATTATTTCTTCTCTATTAATGTTCAGATAGGCAATTCATTTTACCTGTGAGAAACAGACACAGAAACTCTGGCTGATGTGGTATTTGGGGTTAGGGAAGAGTGTGTTCAGTGATTTAGCTCCTGAGACAGAAGGGGGCTGTGGTGTGTCTTGTATCTCTCTCTTGGTTTTATAGAGGTGTTTTTGTTATTTTTTCATCCTATTTAAAATCTAGAGCATAACGTCCCTTAAGAAGATAAGGTAGCCTTCTTTTTTATAAATCAGTAGTTTCTGTGGTGTGGGGAAGCAGGCAGCAAGGATGTATCTGCCTTTGTGGGTGTATTACATAAATAATGCTAAATGGAAAACGTGTAGATTGTGCTGAATGGTAACTAAACAAGGACTGAAAACTTCTGTACCTCCCAAGCACTTGTCAGTACTAAGGCATGGAAATACAATTACTTCTGTTCTGAATATCCCAGACAAATGCTAATGCTCAACCTGGATATCTGCATGTTTATGTGATAACGAGTAAATAATACCTATAAATGTTAGACATAACCATAAGCAAAATGCAGCAGAGCATCTATGCGTGAAGAATAAGATACCACAAGATGCAGTGAGTTCCTCTCAGAGATTAGGATTCAGTGCAAGGAAGCAAATAATTTAATGTTTGTAATACCTGCATTTGAACACCTGCAGTTCCAGGGCAGGGAGAGAAATATTCTAGATGAAGGGTTTAAATGAGGTAAGAAAATTAAAAAAGAAGTGCAATCAGAAGCAGAGCCAAATACCCAGACAGTGCAAACTGGAACAATGCCGTTGAAGTCAATCAAGCTTTGACAACTTGCAAAAGCCACACTGCTACTCTAAAATATGCTCTGAACAGAAATCTTTTGTAATGTGCTGTCTCCCTTTATCAAAGTAGAAATTGCTCAGAGAGTCAGAAAATTTATTAGCTCTGAAACATCAGCTTTGGGAGGATTTTGGACGAGTGCATGCCCTACAACTCTGAGAACCCAGCAGGACATTTCTGAATCAGGACTTTTTTTGTAAATTGAATCTTCTGACAGATATCAACAAGAGTCTGCAACATTCCTCTGCCTCAGGTAGCAATCAGGATGGTCCTAGAGCCATGGCACAAATGATGTATGTGAAATGAAACTGCGCTCCAGTTCATCTCTCAGTTGCTGAAGCAGTGTAAAAAAGTCTAAGCTTCTGCAAATGAACATGCCATGGATATAGATACGTAAATGAATGCTTAACTCTTGGGAAGGACAGGTTAATCCTTCAGTTGACTTCAAGCATTAAACTGAAATGTTATCTTTGATTTTTTTTCCTCTTCACTAAAGCTGGAAGCTGTGAATCTGATAGAAGGCAGGGTCCCTGATAAGATTTCAGTCTCTCTGATAAATGTAATTGTGTTGACATAGTATTTTCAGATCTCTACAGGGCATTTCACTTAATGCTATATAACAGTCTGATTTTTAAAATTTGACCTTACCTAAAAATTAATGTTGTCTTTATCAAACTGATTGAAAATATTCAAATTATGGTTAATGGATTCACCAACACATACAGCTGTTTGCAGGAGAGAGACAAAAAAAAAGAAAGAATCCTAGATGACGTTACTCATTGTTACAAATTGTTACAAATGGAAAATCAGTTATAAGTGTGAAAGTGGCAGAGTTTATTAGACACTAAGCCAAAGTAATTAACATTATAAAGAATCACTTCATTACAGATGCAGAAATGGCTTTGCTTTTCGTAATGACAAAAAGGTGCTCCTATTCTGAAAGACCAGAAAGGACCTTTTTTGAAATCAACTTCTAACTTTCTGCATAAGGTAGACCAACAAACTTACCTGATATTAATCTTGACTGAAGCAGAGCACACCCTTTAGAAAATCTGCATTCTTGACTTGCAATTGCCAGTGATGGAGACTCCATAAAACACTTCATAAATTGTTCTATTGACTAGTTGTCCTCATTTGCTTTAGTAAAAACAAACACGTACTCACTTAAAATACAGCAATGATCCTCATATCTAGCCTAAATGGAAATGCATTTAAACCTCCAGCCTTCTGGTCTGGCAGAATTATTTGCCTCTTTAACAGAAGAGTCCTGGACACAGTCAATGGTGTTTGAGCAAAAGTGATAGAATAAATATGAGGTAAGTGATAGAAGTGCAAGGTAGAGCACAGCAGCCTCTGTAACTTTCAGGAGTCCCTTGTACCCTTGTTGTCTTCTGCAAGACAAAATAAAATGGGAATGAATGAATCTTATGCTGTGCAGCTATGGGACATTGCTTCTTGAGAGGTCTAAGTCACATTATAGAAAAAAATCCTTCACTTTGCTCTCCCTTAGTGCCAGAACCCAGCATACATCGCCAGGAGTGCAGAGGTCTCATCTGATGAGAATTGGTTTTGGCACCTGCATAGACTTGCTCTTTTCTTTGCTTGCTATAGAGGCAGAAGAACTAAGAGACTGAGTATATGACAGTCAAAATATATGCCTGCTCTTAATAGAGGAATATATGCCAAAACAACGTAAACTTTTTAACTGGACTAAATTATATGAATACTTCCTCTAAAGCATCATGTAATCTGCTAAAATCCAAAATCTATACACTCATCTCAGAGAAGAAATGTGCTGTTGTAAGCCATCCTTTTCAGATAAGGAAATAACAACTATCTGACAATTAAATACATTAACAGTATAGCAATGCTTACTGGGAACTTATTGACTGAATCTCAAGATGGCAAAAACAGCATATCAAAGCAAGTGGCTCAAAAGCCTAGGAGAAAGAATATACAGAATTATGTTAATAGCTATTGACAGGGATTAAGAATTTAATATTGCGCAGAGATTTTCTAATTTGTTAACTCTGCCTAGCAGAACTGATAAAAATTGTGTTCCTAGACAGCATTATCTCATGAAATGTCTACCTGTGTTGCTTTGAACCTTATACATTTGAATTTTCCATTCTACCTAATGACAAAGAGGAAATTTATTTAAAACTTCAAATACAATTTTGATCTTTGTGATACCAAGTTAGAAGAACTAGACTACATTTCGGTAAATGATCATATTTGCATAGTTATTAGTTATTGGTTAAAGCAACTATAAAGCAATGCACGTATTTTAAGCATTAAAGCATATTTCTGCAAATTACATTTAATACTTCAACAATAAAAAAACCTTTCACTTGATGCAGAACAGCTATTGTGATCTAATGTGCTATCATTGTGACTTTTCTCTCTTTTTGAAATCTCTAAACATTCCCAGAGGTCAAATTCTTTGGTGTAAATCATGAGTATATTTGGTTTTTATGTTGACCTTCAGCCTTTTATGTTGATCTTGTTACCTAAAAGAGAGTACAATCTAAAGCCTTATGAAGAGTTCATATATACCAGAGACCTCATTTATTAGCTTGTTAAATAATAATAAAACAAATTTTAATGATTGTTGCCTTTCTAAAATTGTGATGTACTTAGACTTGTACAGGTTGGTTACCAAGGCTCTTACAAATTTAATAGGCCCCATTTCTGTAAGCTGTAAACTTCTGCCTGAGTTGATTTTTGGCATGTTGTTCTGAAATGGTAATAAATTGGCTGGGACAGGATACAATAAATGATAAAATGGATGACTTACCAGGAGGGCAATTGCTCATAATAGACACGCCTAATATTTCTGCAAAGTTAATACCTCTTAATGCATTCAAAGTGTCAGTCACCTATATTTGCTGCACATTTTTACTCTGAAACCTGCTGCTTAAACTTCTCTTGTAAGAGCAGGGAATATTAACACATAAACCTGAATCTTTCCTCAAGGGTCTGGTTTTAGACATGGACTGGTAGAGTTAGTACAACAGAAGATAGCACAATGTGCCTCAAAATGTTTGCAATTGCCCATTTGATCAGTAGCTCACACAGCTATCTGACACTATCCTGAAACCTTCAAGATTTTTTATATGTGTTGTTTCATACATCTGCCAAATAGCCTTTTTAAAGAACATCTGTCAGAGACATGGACCTGACAAGAAGCAAAATGATTGCAGGTTCCAGTTTGTTCCAGTCAAGAGGTTGAAAATTGTATTTTTGAAGCATCAGAGGAAAAGCAATACATTCACATATCTTATTTTCAACACTGTTGAATCCTCTTTAAAAAGTCAATATAGCTTTCTAAAAGCTGTCTTTATGGCATTTCTTCCTTCTTAAAGGAAGCCTCCTTGTACAGCTTCATGATATCAGTATGTCTTCTGGTCCTCCCCAATGAATTCAGGCAGGTCACTTACCTAGACAGAAGGAAGCTTTTGGTTGGATTTGCTGTGTCTGATTAAGAAACCACCCTTCTCTCAAAATTGCCACTGCTACTGCCCTCCAAATCTTTGAAAGGTATTCTCAAAATTCTGTGACACAGAGAACAATCACTTTTGTGTGCTGACCAGTCTGAGGTAATGCTGTTTATTAATAAATAACCTGCTCTGTAAGTTGAATTGAGCACTCAGTCTGTAAGGAAAAAAAAAAATCTCAAAAATCAGAATTGTTTGACAGGTTTAAGTCAAATTCCTTATTCCCACATTTCCTATAACAATCTAAGTATTAATACTGTTGTGTTTTCTCTAGCAGCACTCACTTTGAAGTAAGAGCATTGAAATATATTGCTTTTGTATAAAAGATGATTGCTGTGCAGAGGCATTCGCATACACAGGTGGGAGAAAGAATAGGGCAGCACCTAGGTTTGTTGTGTACTGGTATACAAGAAGTAGTTGCGAAAACCTGTGATCAGCTTGAAGCTATTAAAGGAATCTTGAAATATTATGTTGGGGCTCATCAGCTGGGATTCATTTAGGGTTATCTCCTTTTGGAGATGTTTATTGAAAGAGACCAAGCAAATGTATTATTTGTGACTTCAAAATTGATCAAGTGGACCACAAAGTTATGAAGGACTGCGAAGCAAGCACCTCATGATGGGCAGCACAGAATTAGGATTTGGAATACCTCAGTGTCTTCCTAGCTCGGAGAGCATGAGACAAGATGCTGGACACACAAGCTCTCCCTTGGAATAGTCTTTAGACAACATGCTATAATCCTCCACGTTCTGAGCGTTCAACTGATAATATTTACAAAAAGCTCTGGGACTGTTAAACAACAGTGGAAATATAAATGTAGCTCAGGAGCTAACCTTTTATGTTTTCTTTGTGAGGATTCAGAAGCGTCACATAAGTACCAACAAGTTATTACTCATCAACCCTTATGATAAGCATTAAATATTATGTCAGTTTTGAAGATGAGGAAAAGACAAAGGTTAGGCCTGGTTTATATTTCACTAATACTGGTGTATAAAGAGTTTAATAGGAATACAATGCCCTTTATAGAACCAGGACAGCTATCAGTGTTGCTATGCAAGTACACATTCAGATGAAATCAGGAGCACATGGAAACAATGAAATATTTAGGCCTGGACTTCTCTGCCCTAATTTCAGAAAGGAGGATCCTCAAATTAGTTGGGTGAAATTAGTTACAATTCATTTCATAGTACATGCAAACAAAAATTTATTTTTTCTTTATATCTGAGGCTGAAAAATCTGGAGTCATCTATATTTTAATTGCTACATGATACCAACTTGCTATGGTCATTCTTCTTGCTTTTTATGTTTAGTTCTACCTGAGCCTGTTTATGCTCTCTCTCCTGTTCTCTAGCCTTCTCTGGCCTAGATTCTTTATTATACAGAAAGGAGCTTGGCTTTTAGAAAAGAGGAGACATTTCCAGCTGTACCCAATTCGAGTTAAAACCTGTAATCCAGAGCTGAAACAGTTCCAGCTGGCCAAGTAGTTAAAACTCAATCATGTTTTCTAGCTTGCTCACTCACCACAAAAAACTAAAGCTATATGATATTGATGTAGGGCAAGACTGATATCAGTGTAATACAATTATTGGTATACTTCACTATCATTTTGTCCAAAGAAGAATCATGCAGGTCTCTTATGGACAGAGCGTGTATATTTTGTGACTTGACTAGATAAACTGTATTTTCGATGGTAATTCATTAAAACTACAGGTTCAGATTTTTCCAACCGGGATTGACTGAGGAAAGTAAAAAGAAGACTTTTGCTACCAGGCCAGCACAGCTGTGGGGCAATATCATATCTGAAAAATGGAGGAGAAAAATTCAAGGTAGTGAAGCCCTGGGGATTTCAAAATCATTGCCCAACATGGCAAAGAAGACCTTTCTTAGAAGTATCATTGCCGAACTGAGTATAAATTGATGCGAATCATTCTATGAAACTACATCAGATGTGGCCATAAAATCTGCAGTTGCAATTTAGGTTGAAGCACTCTTTGATTGTAATTAAACTCTAATTCCAAGACGGGAAAGATGAATTGTGATGTTCTCCACATGGTATTTAATTCTCAGATGCTGTTCTTTCACCTTTTTCCACTGGAGACAAGACTCTGGAGTACAAATTACCGAAAAAGAGCTATAATTTTGGATCTGACATAAAAAAATATGGGTGACTCACAGGCACTACGCATCTCTTACCATAACCCTGAACACGTTATTATC
Organism: Brachypteracias leptosomus; assembly: GCA_013401335.1. Classification (NCBI taxonomy): domain Eukaryota; kingdom Metazoa; phylum Chordata; class Aves; order Coraciiformes; family Brachypteraciidae; genus Brachypteracias; species Brachypteracias leptosomus. The sequence goes on from VYZX01006898.1 coordinate 49,389, forward strand.
TGATAGATTGAACTTAAGAGTTTGTAGAAGATAAAGTTGAAGTTTTTCCTTTGCTGGTTGGCAAAAAGCTCAGCATGAGCCAGCAATGTGCCAGTGCAACCCAGAAAGCCCGAACTGTATCCTGGGCTGCATCAGAAGAAGCGTGGCCAGTANCATTTTAGCTTTGGTAAATAATCACAGGCACACTTTTTGAGTTTATGACTATAGTCGAGGTAAAGCATAAAGCACTTGGTAAGCGGCAGGTGTCTTTTAAAGAGTAATGACCTGAGGTTGAGAGTTAAGACCCAAGAATTTCACAATAAGATATAAAATAGATTTAACCTTTCAGTAAATCATTGAATATGATACTGTCTTAAAATTGAGACACAGAAAATGAGGCAAAATTTCCAAGATAAGTAAGAAATTGGAGAAAGCTTAAATGTTAATAGGGATGACAGAATTCTAGTTTTTCAAGTTTTTAAAGAATCAGTCTCGGAGCTGATGTTAACTAATGTTTTCAAAAATTACATCAACCAAAATAAAAGTATGCCAAGTATACACATAAAAGTATTATGTTTCCTGGTGACACAAAATTCAGACGAGTACATCAAATGCAAGGAATAGCATGAGCTTGAAGAAACAAGCAAAATACAAGTTTCAGACAAAATACAAATTTAATTCCACTAAGAATTAAAGACTAAGATTTTACAAAAGACATACATTTCCGAAATTTCCTGAGCTGCAGACAACACAAAAGGAAGTTTGAAACTAGTTAGGATATGTACTTGGTATGTACTTGTGGAAGTAAAATCTTTCTTTTTTTAATATTCTAGTAGCTGTTATTGATATAATTTAATAATATTATGCTGTGAACCAGTAACAGAGCTTCATACATATGCACTGATTAAATGTTTTTATCTAGTTTCGTAACAGGGAATTCAACATTCTTGATCACACTTTATGTCTATTTTTCAACTGATTTCCCCTGGAAATAAGACCTATGTGATGACATTGTCTGAGTGTCTTCCCTAAAAAACTGTGGCGCTATTGGTCATTTTTCTGTTCAAGACTAAAGAAGAGCTGGCATTTCAAAGATTATTATGTTCTTACCGTTGTCACAAAAGATAGGTGGCCAGGAGAACAGTTTCTTGACCTATGAACCATGATCTCACACTGGAAATCTGCAAGGCAGAAAGATCTGATAAATTCTCCAGCTGTAGGAAAAGCTTCATGTAGCACTTGCTACCAAAGGACCTAAGACTTCAATACTGGAGAAATATCATTCATGTTGCAAAGGATATGGCAGGTATGTTAAAACCCAAGAAGACCCTCTGTGGATTTAGTGTATGAGTCATGCGAATTCACCACTAACAGGTGAGTGCTGATGCCCATTCCTGGTTAAATGGATAGCCTGTGAAGCTCTTGGCTGTGAGATACATTTAGGAAATTATTATTTGATCCTCACTTGGAAGAGAGCACTTCAATGTCTTAGTTGCCTTCCAGGGAAACAGTAGCAGCAGACTAAACAATGCGTATCATATATCAAGACATTCATTGCTCTATTTGTATTTTGTGTGTTTACCTGCTTTGCATGCTGCTTTCTCCTAACCACTGAAAGTGGTTGATCTTCTTTTCTTCCCACTGTCTTTCCATGGCACTGAAAGCAAAATATGGGAGGGAAGGGAGGATGCTGCCTAACTATCCTGTTATCTAATCCAGTATTCATAGTATTGACTTACACTGTTTGCATAAGAACTTCACAGGTACCATAAGTTATACAGTGCTCTGGGATTGATTTTTAATTATGCTTAATTTTTAAATTGTGCAAAGCTAAGAAAGAGATTTTTGTAATGCTCTGACACCTGGATAGGGAGGAACAAATTAAAGACAGTTTAATGTACATCTTAATTTGGAAGTGAAAACAGTGGGCAGGAAGGGTCAGTACTGGCTTATACAGCCCAGAAAATATGAAAAATAACCATCCAAGTTAATACCTGAATCCTTTCTAAGCATCCAAACAGCCTTCAAAGTTACAGTACAAGTGACTGCCCAAATCAGAGACTGGGATTACCAGGTAGCATTTTAGTAAAGGGAACCTTCCTAACTCATTCTCAAATGCCACAGAGGAGATAGGAAAATCTCATTAGTGTATTTTGTGAGGTCCTTACCCAGAGACGTGAAAAAAACGACAAATCACACAGTGGAGAGTTCTTGTAGCTTACCAGCCAAGACAAATTTCTACAAGTTTTTAGAATTCTCTGTGGAAGACACAAGAACAGTTCATGAGGATTTGTGTTCTTTAATATATTCTATAATTGTGTTTATAACCTGTAATTTAACATTTTGCTTTCCTGAAACAAGCATTATCTTTTCTTCCTCACGTCTGCTGGGTCTTGAAGGAATGTCCATGTAAATCTAATGAAGTTTCAAAACTGTGGTTATATTTCAATGCTATGAAGGGAAGGTGGTGCAATGGTTATGGTACAAGGCTGAAGTTAGGAACCTGTGGAGCAATTCACAAGTTTGTGACAGATTCCCTATGTTTGCTTTGGGACTGCATCCATAAAAAGACTGAGGTGCCTTCTTGCAAAATTCTACCCCTCAAAACTCTTGCTCAGCTTCCATTTAATCCTGAGGGTACTTAAAATGTCTGGGACTACCTAAGTCTTGATGGACACATGAAGGTTAAGTATCTATCCCAGCTCTCAGCCCCGTTCAACTCACAATGTAGCACAGCCCCCTTCCAGTCTCACAGTACAGCTGATATTCACAAAGAAAACCAGTCAAATAACAAAACTGAACCAGAGAAGGATGTGATCTCCGTTAACTCGCTGGTCTGACTGTCAGAGTATTCACCCAAGCTATATGTAATTTGTCTTCCTTCCCCACTCCTGTATGAAGATACTTCTAACACATAGTTTACTGAGAATTTCTTTAGAAAATAAGGGCTTCTTCAGACCTTCTTACTAAATCTATTGTTTTCAAGGAATAATTTAGAATTCTGTTGGAAAAAGAATATCCCTACCCAGCATGTTCCCAATATTTTCTATTAGGTACTCAGTGACAGGAGTCTAGCACTGACCTCTCTCAGGGAAACACCATAGCTACAAGGCTATAAAACCATTCTCACACATATTTGCCACAGTCTAGTAAGCACTTCATTATTTTAAATACAGTGGAAGTGCTCGGGTCAGGACAGCTCTTTCAAAATGAGGGCTTCTGTTTCCTCATGAACAGCCCTTTCTCATGTACTACAGCTTAAAGTAAACTTGGCAGCACAGAGCAGCTAGCTGCGGTAAAGCCACACAATCCCCTGCGCAGATGGCAATGACTCCAGCTGACTTTGCTGGAACAGGACTGGGGCACAGGTAAACTTTCCTGTATTTGCTGCCCTGGCTAGCAATATAAATACCTGATAGGTATTGTCAGACTCCACTGTGCAGCTGCATTCGTTACAAGAATCATACTTTCCACCAAAAATTTTTGGCTGGCAAAAGAAGTAAACCTTTTAATTCTGACTTGATACCTGAAGGATTCATGGCTGTTATTTTTTTGTTCCAGTTGCCTCTTTGTTCAGCACAAATGCAATGAATAGGCACGAGGCTGCCAAAAAACCTTCATCACCTTCAGTAATTGAGTACTATCTCTTAGGCACCTCAGGACCAGTCACCTTGGGATTAACATTTAGCCCACAACAAAGTAGCTGAACTTTAATTCCCTTGCTCATGTGAATAAAGCCCCTGAGTCCGTGATTAAATCAACCTGCTTTCCAAACACTCAGGAGCTGTGAAGCACGTTTTGTAACATCAGCTAAGCAAACTACGTGAAGGTTTAATTTTCAGTTAAAACCTCTGCAGTGTGGTGTTTCTTTCTCATGGGGGAGTCTGAATTGTTAGCTATCCCATCTTTACTTGCCAGTGTCAATATTTTTTTCGGTTTAGACACAACTGCAGCTCTAACAAATTTGGCAAATCTGATGAACATCTCGTGTGTGTCTCCTAGACTAGAGCCAAATAAACATTTCTTTTTTTTCTAATAAAATACATCTATTAAAAAAGATAACTCTGATGTTTTCAAAGCTATTGAGAGATTTTTCTGTACTTTGGGTAGATTCATGATCAGGCATATTCTTGCAAAATACTGCTACTTCACTGTGTCTTTGCACTTCAGAAGACTCTGTACAATCTGTAATTTCTGATAAACCAGAATTAAAACTTCAACTTGAAATAGATGGAGTTATTTGTCTGTGGCTGTAAACATCTCCCACAGTGAATGTTGCCTGCTTAAGATGATCCAAAAGTCATCATGAAAACCACAGCTGTACTTATTTTTAAAAGTCCGAGAATTAGGTGATGACACCTGATCTTAGGTGGATTTGTAAAATGAGGAGTTCATGAACTGCTACATTCACAATACAAACTTAGAGGACTTTTCCAGATGTTAAACTACATTCTTCATTATTTTTCCAGATATTAAGCTATACTCTTGGGTCCTAGTCTTTGCACTAATATCTCAAAGCAATAATTCAGGAGTCAATAAAGCCAAATATGATCACTGGAGATGATGTAGATTCCTTCTAAACTGTTTGTGCTAGGAGCACTTTGTTTTTCCCACATATACAACACCCATATTTCTAAATCTTCTGCTTGTCTCCAGAGAGCAAAGCCTTCATGTTCTCAGAGATCCTGTGGCATATTTAATTGGTGAAATATATATTTATATTATGTTCTGGTGAAGACCCCTCTTTACTCTAGAGTAACCTCTACTTGGTCTGCAGGTACACTATATGCAGCACAGCCAGAAAGAATAGAGTAAGGGTAGGAATTTCTTGTCTATATAATTTCTTGCACAGCTATAAGTAAGTGATTTTTACTGATGATCTTGTACAAGAACTACACCAATATCTTTGAGTCTTCATTTTCAGTCAGTGTTCTTTGCAAAATCCTAATGTCAGCTGAATAGTTATTTCACTTCATGGAAAAAATATTCTTTGTTTCCCTACTGTTATATTTAACTAGACTGTAAATTTCAACTCCAGACAAATCTTTCTAGGGGACAAACAAAGTGCAACAAGAGAGTTCAGCCAATTATTTGGCTTTGTTATCCCAGGCATCATTCAGCACCTTGCAAGATTTCTTCTTTTGTTTACAGGGAACGGACAAAGTATCTTTCTGTGTACCTGATTCTCCATGGTCCCAAACTAATAGGGGCAATGTCTCACAAATTGTCTAATTGGCTGAACATTCCTAGCCTTCTGATTTTAATCAGGGACACATGGTGCATATCAATAGCCTTGCTTCATTACTCTTGAAGAAGATCCAGGCTACTGTCCATTTTCAATTAAATTTTATTTAAAAAGAACAGCAACTTGACCTTTTGGAATATTGCATAATAGGTTTAAAAACGTAAGCATCTTTTTTTTTTTCCTTCCTGGAATAACTAACAAATAGAAATAGGCATCTCTTATTAGAGTATATCACCAAGCAACAGCCTTTGACACAGTGTTGGATCCGTTAGCTACATCTTGTGATGATAATAACACCTGAAAAAAAATCAATTGCAAAAGAATACAGAGTTGTGTATCTCTACAGCCTTAGAGCTTCCTGTTAGCATTTTTTTTTAATATAGAAGGACCTAGAAACCACAAAAAAGAGTGGGCCTGACCAAATTGCATAACATGAGAGAGCTCCAATCCAAAAAGCCTCACCCTTTAAACCGACAACTGTGGGCAAGAGGAAAATTATGAAAGGCCTTGATAAAGGTAAAAAGTAGATCAGTGACACAGCTAGCAACAGAACATGCATCTCCTAACTTCTACAATGCCAATTCAAACGGTCAATTCTATTTACTTCTCCTTAATTCCAATTCTGATTGAAGCCTTTGTTATTCTAAGACTCTCAAGACATCCCTGAAAGGTCATGAAATAGCCAAGAAGACTTTACCATCAACACAATTCAGTATAATCCTCCACTTCAGATTACAGGGGTTCTTTTCGTCTACCTGCAGTGACAGCAGTTGTCAGACAGTATAGTTCTGTGCACGAGCCAAAAGGAAAATTGAATTAGGAGCAATACATTAGACAGCCAAAGACATCACTGCTCAGGAACTTTTAGTTACTACATGAGATTTATCAAGCATCCTGTTAAAGTCTGAGTAGAAGACATGAAAATTTTTTACTGTAATATATCAGCAGTTCTGGGAAGGCTGAGAAAAAGAAAAATCATGCCTTTCCAGTATGTGCTGGCCGTGTTGTGGAAAACCTCTCTGATCTTTTAAGTTGAGGTTGTGATGAACAGCTGATGGACTAAAGAACACTATTCTTTGTAGCAATAAAAATCTGTAATTCATGTGCCCCAATGTTTAAGAATAATATTTTTCTCCAGATTGAATGTCACTGTGGCTTGTGTAAGTAAAAAATGACAAAGCACTATTATGTTTCTAGAGCTTAGGAACAGTCCCACACACAGTATGTTTTTTCATAACCAAATGAGATGAAGACATAAAACAAAAGCAAACATGACAACAAAACTCTGAAAAAAAGATCAAATTATTCCGTAAAAACAATAGCCTTAGCAAGGGGTACACAGCATCTCTCCAGACTGATGTCAGAGAAGATTTTAGTTTATGTAATTAGTTATTATAAACTTTAAATGTCCTTGTACTATATCAACACAACTGTACTCTCACCTATAAGAGTAAGCAATCACCTACCACTCTCCAGTTAGGAATACATTTGGCAGACACAAGAAAACTACCTTTAATTCAGGTCTAAATGAATTTTTCTTTATTGAGAGGTTATTCAATTAAAGTCAATCCATTCTTTTAGGAAGCACATTTCCTTCAAACAGTCCCCCACATGTAGCTAAAGGACTACTAAAGAAAGGAGGATCAAAATTAAACCTCTCAGAAAAGAAGTGTACAATTTGGACCCTACAGGATACTTACAGAGCATCCTCCAGGGTTCTGAGTAATCAGAAGCCTAACTTTAAATGTTCTAGCTTGGGTGCTTGGAAGAACTATCCCTTTTGTTGCTGACAAAGGGACATTTGGACTCTTTTGGCCAAAGCTAGCCTTTCTGAGTGCTAATTCTGTCCCATCTACCTTCAAAACACAGAACTTTAAAATCCTGGCATGGATATCAGGTGTGGTTTTCCCAAGCTGAGACCAAATATATTTCTGGATACTTCACCTAGACTGCTAAAGGCATCAGGATCCAGTAAAAACACGACAAGTTGCTCTGTTTTGTTTTTCGCAGGTATTCTCTCACGAACAACTAACCAGACATATCCAGATCCCACAGCAGCTGCTGATGTATCCAGGCTAGACAGAAGATGCAATTTTTAAGTGAAGGTAATTAGGCATTTCAAAGACTTACCAGATAATATAGTGAGCTTGTTGTCACTGAAAGTCTTGAAACAAAATATAGTGTCTTTCTAAAAGCCATATTTTCCATTTCAAGAAGAAGAATTTATGCTGGGATTATGGAGTTCAGTTTTCTGGTTTGGCTGGTACAAGAGGTCAGATGAGCCAATTCTAATGGTGTCTTCTAGCTTCTGAATCACTGAATAAAGAAAGAGCAGATATTTCCAAGATTAGCCAGAAAAACAGGTTATTATATTAAAGAGAAAGAATAAAAAGAATGAAGAAGATTGGGTTTGCCTACTAATATTGAGAAGTGGGACAGAAACAAGCATTTGAAGTAATAATCATTGTGAATTATTTAAAAAGCAGAAGAAAATTATAAGCATCAATAAAGCAGAAAAATTCTACCAATCCTTGGCCATCTTTCTCATGCTCATGCAGGGCATTATTTACTGCATTTTTTATTGTTTTGGCCGATTTGTCCTAAAATTAAAAAAGTATGTTTGATTTCTGTGTGAGGCTACTGAACTCTTTAATAGATTTCATTTTAAGGGCCATTTCTCTGACACTCAGTTGACATTTGACTGCTCCTGACTTCTGCTGAGCAACTTCTTGTGACAGAAAATACATGCAGGTCTATCTAGGAATACAGTACATGTGTAGAGAGTAGAATAACACTCAGAAAGAGGTTACACTGGAATCATTTTCATGTGTTTTCACACTCTTATGCCTGGGTCCTAGTAAAGAACATGTCCTCAGCCATCCAGGAAAACACATAAACTTTCTTAAGGAAGAAAAGAAAAAAAAGATCCACTATTCCCAGCTAAATACTTCTACTAGTATTAGTGAGAGTCACACAGTATCAGACTCATCATTTTCAGTTAAAATTCTCCTTAATTCAGTTTGAAACAGCTGCAGGACAAGGGACAAAGAACCCTCCACCAGCGCCATGAGGGGCTGCCATATTCACTGTTGTATTGCTTGTGCCACCTCCTTGTTCTGGCCTCCAATTCAGGGTGTGGAAGGACGGAGGGCATAAGCCAGTACTTACCTAAATCGAGGATGGAGAAGCAGTAGTTCCTTAAACCTCATCACAGCACTTGGGTTTTGTGCTGCAATTGCCTTTCTGAAAAGAAGGATGAAATTCACAGCAGCGTTGAGAGGACTATCTGGTCAATACCTGAAAACATAGCTAAAGGTGTAAATCTACTTTCTCATCAATATGACTTTGATGGCTGTTAAACATGATCAATCCCATTCTCTCCTCAGGTACCTGTTTGCAAATCAGATTTCCAGTAACGTAGGCATGTCAAATTTATTATAGAACAGTATTGCCCCCCTGTGGCCAAAGTCTATTCTGAAGAATTAATCTCAGGAGGGTTCCCCTTCAGTTATTTGTTTCTGCTGTTATTTTAGTTACCTTTATTCTCAGATACACCGGGCAATCTTTCTGAAAGGAACACAGAACTGGGATTCTGACTTGCAAACCCCTCCAAAACCTAGATCCAAAGCTGGGTTTGGCATGTTATGGTGTGGTAGCTGAACAGAAAATAAGCAGTAGACATGATGCTAGTCCCTCTGGCTCCTTATGTTTCTCCTGATGATGTGATTCACAGAATTACTATTATCTGCATTCATCTTCTTTGGTCATGTTTAATAGTGACAGCATTTATTTCCGTGCACCATCAATTAATCAGTCCTCTTCTACTTTAGATTTACTACTTTTTTATTAATCCAAAAGCAGAATCATATCCTGCTCACTTTCAGAGTAAGAGGCAACCCTCTACCCCTTCACAGTAAGCAGGCATGAGCCTTCCAGACCTTACCCAAAACCCATGTAATTGAACATATTTTCTCTCTTAAATGTTTTTCAGATCAGGTCCTTAGTGACTTAGCCAGACATAATGTAAGAGTTTACAGACACGTGCAGCAATAGCAGAGACTGCAACGCAGGTCAGGGACTGACATGAAGCTCCCCATGGCAAAACCAAGGTCCCCTAGGCTACAGAATTGACATGCAAAGAAGAAGAGATCATCCCACCCCTGAACAAATAAAGTATTCTCTGAAATCCCCGTAGCCAAACAGTATACCTTAACCAACACAATTACAACTTTTTCAAGGGTAAAAAACTTGGAGATAATAAAAACTTCTTAAATATTGGATCAGACACGCACCCGAGAGAAAACTGTTGCAGTAAAGGATTTATATATATAAATGACAGGATGAATGTAGCTTAAAGCAGGTGAAATTCTTCACCATTATGTCAAAGTGCTGTTGAAAATCAAGTTACAGCTTCTCTGAAGATTAATTGCACTTGACATATTCCATGGAATGTGCTTGACCTGATCTATTTTACCTGCCAATAGTCAGTTATATGACTCAGCTTTTCTGTCCTGCTGTCAAGACTGGAGAAATAAGGATAAGCATCTCTATCTTTCTTTTATGATTGCCAGATATGCAGTGCAAGAATGGCTTACCTTTTCCTTCTCACAGATGGTCTTTTTCTTACAGACACTGTCAGTGCTGCAACAAATTTAACCAGAGCATTGAAAGTCATCATGGTGATGGAATTTTAAAATTTAACCACACCAAGGCATGTCCAACCCTCATGGCTCTTCTGAGGCATGGAACAGAAATAATCCCATGTGCTCAATATCCCTGATACAGCAAAAGAAGAAGAGTCAACTCTTATCAGTAACTCTAATTTAAAAAAAAGGGGCTAAGACCCATATTCTAGAACTGATTTATGTCACCTTTAGGGTGAGATTCATAGGGAGGAAGTCCCCTATGAACCTTAATAGGTCAGAAACAACTCCAAGGCAACATGTGTGGCTTTAATCAAGTCTGACTTCAATTTATACATATTTCAATATTTTCTACAATGGGATTTTTTTGTTATCCATTCAAGTTGGAGAACCCAGTCATAAATAATCCATACAGCTAGAGAAAGTTAAAGAATATATCTGTGCTCAAAATATTCAAAAGCATTTTAAGTTGTTTCTGGAAAACATACAGTCCAAAACAAACGATGAACAGGAATCCTGGGCCACAACTAACTTACTCAGCCATAGCCGTAGTTCTACAATGCACTGGAATGCACTTAAAAATGCATTCTCCATAACAAAATTTTGTTCTGATTAAAATAAAATCAATTTTTCTTTCAGGTATCTATTGACAGTAAGTTTTCCCTGCTAATATTTATTTATGATCAATGAATTTTAATGATAACCTCAAGAGAAACAGTATCTGCTTAGCATTAGGTTCCAGAAGGGCCTGTAGAACATGATGGAAAATGAGGACTACATACCCATCTAGAGGGTAGGGTTAGAAATAACTCATTCTCTTGGAAATAACTAAAAGGTATTTTTATCTATCCTCCTGTTCCAAGAACATTAGGCGAAGACCAAGCATATAGAACTGCAGCCTGGAAGGAAGGAGAATGTTTGAAAAGATTTTATTAACAAGAGCATAGTGAAGACTGCTCACTTGTTCACTAATTCTGTGTCATAAATGTTTATAGATATGTCCCAGTTAAGATGACAGTAGAGAAATTAGGCTTGAAAGCATTTGGTTTAATTGGGCAGATCACCAGTGTCGTTTGAATGGAGGTATAAAAACAACAGCATTTTTCCAGCTCAAGCTCCATTGCTGTGTTACAAGGATGTTCACTGCCTACATCTTTTAGCAACGTGTCCTTTAGTGCAGGCATAGACAGACATTCAGATTTGTTCTGGGAACCCAGAAGACATCCTCCATTTTCTTTTGTCTATCTTCTTCCTAACCCCATGGCAGCAAACAGCCACATTTGGATTTTGCTACTCGCTCCCAAGTGCAGCAGATTTTTTGATTGTTCACTTTATTTTTCCATCTTTCCTGATCGGTTTTTATTTTGGATGGTATCTAGGAAAAACAAATAGAAATGATTAAGTGGCTGGCATTTAGATTTCCGGTTATTTATATTTTTGGCTGCTAGATTTATCATCTGTAGTGCTCAACATCAGTTATGGTATATTTAACACTATCCAGAGCCATTCTTTTCATTTAACCACTTTTCCCCAGAAAATAATTTTCTTGACAATTTCACTTGTAGGTTTTGTTTGTTTTGTAGGTAAGTAGTTCATCTTGCAGAAGCATCAGAACCCAACTGAATCAACCAAGTACAACAGCAGGATGCCACCAGCTAGTGTTGGTTTGTCTGACTCTCTTACTGTTTTTTGACCCAGACTATAGCAAAGAAAGTCACCCCATCATCCCTCCCGTAGCTCATGCTCACCATTTATCTTGTTTTTGTAAGCTCAGTACTTCTTGCTCTGTGGTATAACACTACTTGCACTCCTTCACAGCACGTCTCTACTTGGATAGCGTGTATATCAAGCAAGGAGCAAGTCTTTTCTTGTGGCTTATAAGTTATTTTGCAGGCTGTCACAACACTGCAAGTTAACAAAACAATGAAAATTGCTCTTATTCTTGAGACTGCTGTGAACTCATCTCCCTCTGCAAGTATTGTCCTTTTGGGTTCATTCTTCCTGAGCAGATGTTCAGCCACTGCTAGACTTTTTACATCTGAATGCCTCATAGCCAATAAGGATAACAAAATATCCTGAAATCAGTGTTTGGCTGGTGAAGTCCTTCTAACTCAACTGTGGTCTCCCTCCTTGAGCAATTTCTCTGTGACATCCACTGAGAAGCATTAAGATCTCAGACATAGCAGAGGATGATTTTTCTACCCATGAAATCCTCTCTTTGAACCTTCTGCAGGAGGTGTTCTTTCAGCTGGACTAGAAGATCCCATCTGTTTAGTCAGCTCAGTTTTCTACAGCTCCCATGACCATTCTTCTGCCTAAACAGCTGAAACTTCAGGAACAGTAATGAGAATGAAAACTGCTCTTTTTATACTCTCGAGTGTTCATGTAAGAGCTTGTAAAATCAAAAATTCAATCCCCCATATAACAGTAACTTGAAAAATATTGCTTCTTCTCTTCAAGAGTTCTGATAACAAATATACCACAAAATAAAATGTTTTCCGTACATCTCAACAGATACAAAAAAGATACTGAGCCACATCTGAATAAGGCAGAGCTGTGACACACAGCTCTTCTTTGCACATCTAGGAAGAGTGCCAGTTCAAATAAGTTTTGAAAGATATAGGTATTGCTTGGTAAAATCTGAAAGCTATATACACAATGGAAGAGGAATGGGAGGAAAATAAAAGCATTCAAGCATGTTTTATGCAGGTATACATAGAAAGTTGTGATGTGAACATTAAAGGAAAAAATGAAGGAAACTTCAGGAAGGTATGTGAACAAGGAATGGCACAGCCAAAGTCAGATGGGAAGAGGAAGAAGAAGCAACAAAGGCAGAGGAGCAAGAGGAAGAAATGGTTCAAGGTGGCAGGTGTTGTGGTTTAAGGTTTGGGGAAGGGGAGGGACAGGTGGAGCGACTATTCCACTNGACAGCCAAACATGAACACACACATACACTTGCTCATACTGAAGACCTCCTATTTTCACATCTCACAGTGACCATCGGCAGTCCAGAAGCCATCAGGATTGCTGTACTACTTTTTTGTGGGAGAAAGAGAGATTAAATTAAACTGCAGCAACACTTTTAAGGAGTCCTTAACTAAATTCCCGACAAAGGAAACAAAAGGACACAGTTACTCTGACAGAAAACTGATGCAGCGGAGCACACCTGCCAAGTTTGGTTCTACACTGCACTGCTGAATTTCAGAATGGATCATTCAGGAGGAATAGAGTTACAATTAATTAATTGTAATAGTTTTATGAAAGAAAAATACAGCCCTTAAATATATGGTATTCAAGGACATGGCATGTGGCATTTTTCAGAATCTTTTTTGTTATTTCATGTTCTGTTTCATTAAACTGCACTTAGATATCTTATTGAACTAGACTCAACAATGAGTTGCTCTGATGGGCTTCATCCCAGAGAGGAGCTGCTTTTCACTGGCAGGTGAGATACCTGTTAGCAATTTTTTTGTTTATTTTGTGTTCATTGCTTATTTATACTAATAATTTACAGTCCAAATTCTATTTTTAAAATTACCTATATAGTTATTATTAAAAATGCAAGTAGTCTCATAACAGTAAAGCCCATGCTGGTACCAGGATCATAAAACAAAGATGATGTCTGGGATTCTGAGTGCTTGAGGAACCACCTCTCATTTCAAATCTTGAGCTTATTCAGTACCTAAACTCTGCCTTATTGAAACAAGTCAAGATTCCACCTACAAAATCCTTATTACCCCTTCCACACTTATGAAGAAAGAAAGAAAGATCCTATAAAAACTTGTGTTGGGGACTGGATAAAAAGGAAATCTGGATTCACCACAGCAGCCAGAAGTCATTGACACAAACAGCCAAGAATGCCAGTGAAGGCTTTGTTTCTTCCCAAAACAAGTCAAGGTTCATTTTAATCAGCCACAAAGATCATTTCTAGAAGGGCAGAATTCATAAGCTTGTTTTCATACAGTTTAGCTAAGGATGTAATTTCAGTAAGATAATGGCAATAGAAAGCTGCTACCATTTATGAGAATTAGCTGCTCTAGAGACATGTTTTGCCATAATATTATACCGACACTTGCTTTTTTCTTTCACTACTGCATAGAAGAAAGGATCCACTTTATGAGAATGCATATTTAAAAATAAATCCCAAGCTGGTTAGTTCTCTTTGACATTCCAGTAATTCACATTAAGGAAATAGGCAAGAAGTTAATGTAATAACAAACATTTCCCCAGTTCATCTTTTTGGCACATTATGCAATTCATTTTCTCCAGGTTTTCATTGTTTAACTTTCTGCTTGAATGCACAGAATTAAATCAAAGGAAAATAAAGAAGCTCTCTCAGAAAAAGAAAAGTTATATAGATTAACTTAAATGGACAAACTTATAAAACAAACACACCAAAAAAATCCAAAATGGTTTCATGCACACTACAACAGAGTAGTTTTCCTATGATTCAGCCATGGAACATGGTAGACCTAAAACTTTCAATGCTGGAAAAGGACACGTTATCTGGGTTTGCTTGGGCAGGGAACAGAAAGTTACCCATGCAGAGAATCATGGAGACAGATGCTGTGATGACGACTGCTTCTCTGAGCTGAAAACAGAGTATGCACAGAGAAGAAAGGTTTACAGTGATGTCTCAGGCATAACTGTAAGCCTCTGGGCCATTTCAGGAATGAGTATGTAAAGTGCTTTCCACCACAGTGAGTTGTCAAAGACTTCTGAAGGGAATATCAGAGGAATCCAGGTCCTGTTAGCCCTGCTGAAGTAGCCAAAATGGATGTCTAAAAGCTGACTCCAACCTTGATCTGAAATTTACAGAACAGCACACAGTGAAGGAACAGTCTTAATCCCTTGACAAACAGGACTGTGTCTTTGATGAGAGATATCAGCTCAGTTAGTCCAGATATATATCTCTGATCATTTTGTCCTGGAAAATCTAAAGCACACCTGAACAAATACTCTTTAATTTAAGGTGAATTAGAGCGTAAGGAACTATATCTCTCTGTTAAAATGAGTATATAAGATCCAGAATGATGCTTTCTCTTCCATTACTAAAAGAAGAAATAGGATCCCTCCATGTTTACAAAACCCTACTGAGAGGCAAACACTGGACACAGAGAATGTTTTGTGTCACCAAACAAGCAAAGACAATCAGGCATCTCCAGTCTCCAAAGCCACCTTGATTTGGAAGGTTCTTGTGCTATCAGTTCCTGACATTAACTCAGGCATGTTTTACCAGCATGGATCTAGAACCTTATAAGGCCAAATGGACTTTAAACTATTAAGACATAATGCAAAATATAAATAAAACACTGTAGAGGCAAGTAGAGCCAGTAGGATTATACATAGCATTAAGGCACATTTGTGGCTCTTCACAAGATCAGGCTGTAGCTAACTGCAGTGATATGTACCATATGAAGCTTTGGTTTGCCACCACCACTAAAATGGGACAGACAGATGCTTTCAGGCCAGTTTTGCCTTCCCATCACACTTCTTCCACTTCTTTGGGACCAAACCTTGTCATTTAAGGAGACTGTATACTCTCTTGCAGAACAAGACAGTTGATTTTAACCTGCAGATGGAGGATCACCAGTTATCTTAGATCGACCTTGGCTAACCTCTACTATTTAACACAAAATCAAGAGGAAAAGTCAAGATGTTCAGGACGATGAGAGCGGTTACCACCAAAATGGTATTATTTACCCACTGTCAAAAATTGGCAATGTACCTGGACTGATGTTGGTATGCAAAGGTACTGTGGTATCTCAGCTGAAGCTACAGGCAAACCTTGACTATTTGGAAACCCATTTATATAATGCTTCTATTTTTATTCTGTAATATTTAATAATCACAAAGTTGTGAGGTTGTTATAGATATAAGGCAAACTGTTAAAACTCCCCAGTCCAAAATCCAGAAAGTAGAAAATGCTAGACTTCACAGATGAGAGCAGAACTGTATAGAAATCTGTAACTTGGTGAACTTTTGAATTAGATACTACCTGAGCTTATTTTTCTTGTTTTCTAATACATTCTTTAGAAAATTATTGTTTCTCTTCCAAATGGATAGGGAAGTAAAAGTTAATCTTTGATTGAGCACCTGTTCAAGATATCTGCTATAATGTGCTCAATTTACTGAAGTGCTAAACACTGCTGGAATTTAGATTAATCTTCTTCTAAAGGAGGCCAGGCATAGTTATAGCATAGACATAACAGCACCTGATAACTAATCTTAATAACAAAATTCAGGAATCATAATTTCTTGTCACTCTCATAACTTTCATTGAGTTTTGTAGTGCATCTTTCTGAATGGGACTACAACTACATATATATATTATAGCCAAGAGCCAATAATTATTATTTCTTTTATAGTTTGGACACGCCCAATTTAGACAAGCACAATGGATCTACTTATTATATTATCTCAATGAAGATAAAAGATGAGCCAAAGGGCTGCTTCTCTCTTCACTAGAAGGGAACATGACATCAAAAGCAGCCTACAAACAAACAAACAAACCACAGATAATGCAGTTTCAAAATTATTTGCCTCCCCTACAGAAAAATATCCTATACTTATTCAAATTAGAACCAAAAGACAAGCGTACATGTAATTTACCAGAACAGATAAGAAAGAGAATGTTTAAGGAGATGGTTAGTGGTGGTTTACAATTAGTGTTAGTTTAAAGAGAAGTAGTAGAGCATGATTTGTTGCCCCGTATACTATTGGACATTCTCAGCATAGACTAGGGTATATTATATTAAAATTTGGAACATTTATGGCTCACCTTGCTCAGGCTTCTGCTTCTGCTGTTGTCTAGTTAAATATTTAGGAAAATAAGAGTTTCTGATTTGGATATATTGTTGGAATACTGCAGACTTACAAAACCAAGGATAAAACCAGGGTCTGCAGATACTAATAGCTATTTCCATTTTTTGGTCTTTATAGTGGTCCTAAGATCATGTTCTGTTAAATATCTGTAAGAGCTTTCCCATGTTTTTAAATATGGAGAAGGAGGCAAAAAGAAGAATTCAAGTTACCCAGACCACAACAGCACATAGTGGACCATTAACCGTAAAATTTAGGTATTATTTATTATGTAGGTATTTAAGACTAAAGCTGTGGTTAAGTTTAAGGACAGGAGCAGGAACAAAGAGAACTGGGAAAGCAGAACTCATATTATTCTGAGGGATCTTCTAACCCTCAGAACAAAGAGAGGGAAGGAGTGATGAAAAGAACTGATAATTATATTAAAATCTGATAAAAGTATGAATCAGGTAATTCAGGCTTGGGGTAGGAACAAAGGGGGAAATTAAAATTTTATGAATTTAAATTGGTGGATGCCGCATAACTCAAAAACCTGAATGGGTGATAGAATTGTGTGGGTACAATTATGTTTCGGAGTTTTCAACTACAAACTGAATTGCAGCTGGTACTGCAATCTTATCTTGGGCTGCTTCCAAAGAAGCGTGGTCAGCAGGTTGAGGGAGGTGATTCTGCCCCTTGCTCTGCTCTCATGAGACCTCACCTGGAGGACTTTGTTCAGCTCTGGGGCCCCAGCAGAAAAAAGGCATTGACCTGTTTGAGTAGGTCCAGAGGAGAGCCACAACGATGATCAGGGAGCTGGAGCAGGTGCCCTGTGAGGACAGGCTGAGAGAATTTGGGTTCTTTAGCCCAGAGCATAGAAGGCTCCGGGGAGAGCTCACAGCAGTCTACCAGTACTTAAAGGGGGCCTACAGGAAAGACAGGGATGGACTGTTGATCAGAGAGGGTAGTGACAAGACAAGGAGTGACAGTTTAAACTGGAAGTGGGCAGATTTAGAGTAGATATTAGAAAGAAATTCTTTACTGTGAGGGCAGTCAGGCACTAGAACAGGTTGCCCATAGAAGCTGTGGGTGTTTTCTCCCTGGAAGTGTTTAAGGCCTGCTTAGGCGAGGCTTTGAGCAACCTGGTCTAGTGGAAGGTTGGTGTTGCAGTTGGTTTGGGCTCTTGCCAGGCACACAAATGGAATCAGAAAGCTGCAGTCCTGAGATTGGCACTTCTCCTTTTGCAGTTTCCTTGTCTCCATTTCTCCTGACTAAACAACCCCAGTTCCCTCAGTCACTCCTCACATGTGTTGTTCTCTTGAAATCTGAAAGTCGCAGCCCCATGGCCATCAATTCCAGTTTTTCAGGGAGCTCCAGTGAGTGCAGCCATCTCACAGAACCAGATTCATGGCAGGGCAGAGGAGGGCTGGGACTTAGCTGTCACCTCCCTCCCGCAGGTCCTTCTGCTGGAAGCACCAGCCAGTGCAGCGGGTGAGCGGGTGCAGGTGGTGCAGCAGGACCAGACCCCCCACCTCATCTGCCAGAAGGCAGAGGTGGGACAGCCGTGCAATGACACCCTGGTCTGTCCCACCAGCACATGGTTCCGCCACCACTGAATCCAGGTACACAGCATTACCCCCAGCACCTGACATCACCTCTGTCACCAACTTATCTCCCAGCTCCAGGGGAGTGAGAGGGACCTCTCAGTTGCTGAGGCCAGCTCTGCTCCAGGGCCAGGCATTGTGCTCTGACACCACTTCTACTGCCAGCTCTGCCAGGACATGCAGACCTTCCAAGCACAGATGTTTTGTTTCGGCATCAAAATTCCAGACATGTCAGCACCCTTCCCACCGCATCCCTCCTGCTTCATGATGGTTGGTCCCCTCCTGCATCCATGGATGCCAGCTGGGGGTCCCCCTCGCCCCTGTGGCTAAGCACTCCCCAGCTCGTGCAGTGATGATGCCTGGGAGGAGGACAGGGCCTTCAGTGACTATTATCAGGAGCACAGCTCTTGCAACATCATCCAGTGCCTGCGCCCAGCAGGATGGGAGCAGTCAGAGGACACTGGGTGAGTGCCGGTTGTCATGGTCCCTATAGTCCCAGTAAGAACCTTATAGCAGTACCAGTACTTAAAGGGGGCCTACAGGAAAGGCATGGATAGACTCTTAATCCAGGATGGTAGTGATAGGACAAGGGGTGACAGTTTAAACTGGAAGTGGGCAGATTTAGAGTAGATATTAGGAAGAAATTCTTTACTGTGAGGGCAGTCAGGCACTAGAACAGGTTGCTGCCCAGAGAAGTTGTGGGTGTTTTCTCCCTAGAAGTGTTCAAGACCAGGTTCATAGAATCATAGAATTGTCAGGGTTGGCAGGGACCCGACTCAATGGCAGAGGAGTTGGAACTAAATGATCTTGAAGGTCCCTTCCAACCCAATCCATTCCAGGATTCTATGACTCTCTGACTGAATTCTGTTGCGTGGCTGCAGGGCTAGAACAGAGGTCTCAGACTACAGCCTGGCCTGCCACCTTCCCAATCCCCAGGGTGAACAGAGGATTTACAAGCTCTGTTTAAGGATTTTAGTTTTTGCTGTAGTCTGCAGGCTTTTGACAGTCAAATTGTTGCAGTTACTGATTGTCCACTTCTTCCCAAGCTAGATAACTTCATCCAGTGTGGCTCTTTCTACTGGCTTAGTCCCAAAAAAGCAAACACACCAGTGTCAAGAAGATAAGGCATTAAGAGTAGAAGCTGGAGGGAGGAATCTGCTGCTGCCCACTGAGATAAGCTCATTGCAGCCTTGCAGATGAAACCTCGAGAAGATCATAGCATGATTGAAAAGGGTCAGCATTTGCAGTCCCAGAGGGTAATTCCCAAATGCCATCACCAGTCTATGCTCAGAAACAAAGTTGCAAAACTTGCCTCTTCTTCATTTTTCTTCCTTTTACTGATTTTCCTCAGGGCTCTGGTTATGGAGCTTTGTGCCCCAGACTGACTCTTGGCCAGTGAGGTTATTGCAGCAGCAGCGGGGTTGGTGTTGCAGGGGTTTGGGCTCTGGCCAGTCCTTGCCAGGCACTCAAATGGAATCCAAAAGTCGCAGCCCCATGGCTGGCATTTCCTCTTCTGCAGTTTTCTTGCCTTGTCCAGCTCAGCAAAACTGGCAGATCACAGATCACAGAATCACAGAATGTTAGAGATTGGAAGGGACCTCGAAAGATCATCTAGTCCAATCCCCCTGCCAGAGCAGGATTACCTAGACCAAGTTGCACAGGAACACGTCCAGGCGGGCTTTAAACATCTCCAGAGAAGGAGACTCCACAACCTCCCTGGGCAGCCTGTTCCAGTGCTCTGTCACCCTCACTGTGAAGAAGTTTCTTCTCATATTTATGTGAAACCTCTTATGTTCCAGTTTATACCCGTTGCCCTTTGTCCTATCATTGGATTCCACTGAGAAGAGCCTGGCTCCATCTTCCTGACACTCTCCCTTAATGTATTTGTAAACATTAATAAGGCCACCCCTCAGTCTCCTTTTTTCTGAGCTAAAGAGGCCCAGCTCCCTCAGCCTTTCCTCATAAGGGAGATGTTCCACTCCCTTAATCATCTT
>VYZX01006900.1:11051-45858 GCA_013401335.1 Brachypteracias leptosomus
TAGTGAATCCATGCTGACTACTCCTGATGACCTTGACCTTCATGTGCCTTGAAATGGTTTCCAGGATTATCTCCATCATCTTCACATGGACTGAGATGAGGCTGACCAGTCTGTAATTCCCTGTGTCCTCCTTCTGGATCTTTAAATAGAAGTGATCTTTGCCTTCCTCCAATCTTCAGGCAGCTCTCCCATTCACCATGATTGATCAGAGATTATCAAGAGTGGCCTCACAAAGACATCATCCAGCTTCCTCAGCACTTCTGGGTGCATCCCTTCTGTTCCCATGGATCTATATATGTCCAGTTTGCTTACATACCCTCTATCCTGGTCCTCTTCCATCAAGGGTACATCTTCCTTGCTCCGGCCTTTCCTCCTGGCTTCTGAGGCCTGCAGCTCCTGAAGTCCAGTCCTGCTAGTAAAGACTGGGACAAAGAAAGCATTCAGGACCTCAGCTTCTTCCACGTCCTGCATCATTCAGCAGTGGGCTCCAATCTTCCCTAGCTTTCCTTTTGCCACTCATGTACTCAGAGAAGTCCTCCTTGTTCCAGGTAGATTTCAGCTTTCCTAAATGCATCTCTGCATGTCTAGACAGTATTTCTGTATTTCTCTCAGGCTACCTGTCCCTGCTGCCACCTTCTATACATTTTTCTGTTTATGACTAAGTTTGCTCAGGAGTTCCTTGTTCATCCATAAAATGCCTTCTGGCATTTTTGCCTGAGTTTCTGCTCATTGGGATGGCCCAATCTTCAGCTGAGGAGGTGACACTTGAATATTAACCAGTTCTCTTGTGTCCCTCTTCCCTCAAAGCCCTCTATTCTTGCCACTTCAAACCTCTTGATAAACTGAAGTCAAGAGTGGATACACGGGCCACATCTCTTCTACACATGTTCTCACAGCACTTCTCTCCAGTTTGTGCCTATGGAGAGTACTCCATCTGCATACTCTTTCAGCTGAAGGCTTGGAGGTTGAAACTATTAAAAAGGCTTACAAAGAGTCTTCAAAATGCAATTATTTGGAAAGATTTGAGTTCACTTTAACAGTGATTCTTAAGGGCTTCCTTTCCCTTTGAGGGCCAGCACTACTGACAGGATAATGTACTCATGCTGGGAAGAGGGAAGGACACCTGTATGCTCAGCAGGGCCAAAGCTAGGTCTGGGCTGTCTTACTGGTTGGAAACCAGGGGAGAATGTCCTAAAAAACACCAACACCTTCCTTTCTACAGGGTTTTTTTTCAGAGTTATCCATTTGAGCCAGGGAACTGAGCACTTAAATTTTAAACTGTGGTTTAAATATATCACTTTTTACTCAGATTACATGCAAACAGTCAGGAAATTGTACTTTAAGATGGCCCACACTATGAATTTCTCAAATCAATGAGTATTTAAGAAGATTAAAGGAGAAGCTCACTTCCCACCTGGAATCAACAGAAAGCATTTTAATAGAGAAATATCAATGCTTATTTTGCAATAAAGATCAATATTGTCAAGCTGTCTCACTAAATATAACAGGAATAGAAGTAGCACGAGTCCATTTTACCCCTGGAGGTTTCCTAAACAATCACTCCATAAAAATAATAATAAAAAAGTGTTCACTGCAAACTCAAATTATAATTCCTGTCCCATCTTTTCCTGAGTTTTAGGTTTTTTTACCTTTTCTCTAGAGGAGCTGAGGCAACATTTCATATCCAGCACTTAAAATATGCCAACATGAAGGAGACAAGACCTGTTCCTTAAACTGCATAATTAAATGCACTATTTCGCCTCTCCCTGCCAGCAGGAATCCCAATTTACTTAAGTCATAAAATGGGCAAAATTCACTTAATAAGCAGCTATTTAAAAGCGGGCTAGAGCTTATTTATTCAAGGCACAGTAAACACTTGCCAGCCTTCTTATAGTCTTTTCCTTTGCATTTATTAACGTGCCATCAAAGCCACTGACAGTTACTGTTCAGCAGTTAACTATCCCTTACTGGGCAAGGAGAAGCTTATTAAAAGTAGCAAAGACAGATTCTCCCTTCCTCATAATTCTCTGTTCACTTCCAGATTCACTCATTAAGGTTTCTCTCATAGTATCCACTCCCACACCCATCTCTTAAGACTTCATTATTTCCAGCCTCAACTTTTAACACAAGTGATTTTCCCTCCTCTTTGCATTCAAGCATTATGGGGGGAGTAACGTTACTAATGGCACAGGGACACCCAAGTTCCTCATACACAAGCCTAGGTGTAACCTTCACCTGCAGAGAAATGCTTCACTTACACTGGAGCATGCTCAGCCAAATGAGTGGTGTAGAATGCAACCAGAAATGTGATGGGGGCCAGCTGATTGCAAGTGCTATGTTCAGAATTTCATCTCGTGAAATTTCAGCTATTTAAGAAACAAATTCAAGCTGAAACTGCAAGAAGTGCTTCTTCAGAAAGGCAAATATTTAGGAAATTCAAAATTTCTATTCTTCAGCAAAGAGGAGATAATTCTTATTAGACACTGTGTTAACATTTGGTTTTTATGACGTTGTAAGAAACCAAGGACAATACTTTTTGTTAGAAAACATCAGTAACCTCAGTTATCAGTGGTGTACACAAAGCATTAGAGATAGATTACAATATTGATGAGAAGAGCAGTCATACCCATTAAGCAATCAGGGCTTGCCTGCCTCTTACTCTCCTTTTCTTTAAGAAGAGGAGAAATATATATGTCTAAGATTTAAGATTCTGAAGTCAAAGCCATCAACAGCAGCAAATATTTTAGAAACCATACATCACAAATAAGGTTGGAATATCTCTGGCTATTTGGCACTGCTGATACCAACTTTCTCCAGATACTATTACCTCAATAACTGGACAACTATTGTTTTTTGAAGGAGAGATGCACATTTCTTCTTGTCCATGGCATGACAAATGATGGTATTACAGTTTTCCTCTGTGAAGAATATATTACTTCACCGATAACATGCAGTTTAAAGCAGAGCAGACTGTTTTAGAAGATTCAGTACTTCTTTCCCCCAGATGTTCTGCTGTTGGAGTTAATTCTCCACTTTAATGATTATTTTGCCTAAAGAGCAGAGACTTCATCACAAAGTTTCTAATTATGTCAAGCAGAGCTTCCTTGAACACTGGCAAAAGACCATATGCTTAAGGGCAAGTGTGTGCTCCACAAACAACATGGAGCTTTGTCATTTCCCACTAGCAGATACCCTCTGTACACCATGGTAATAGCAGACATGCTACCCTGACCTAAACAGTGTCTTCACCAGAAAAATCTTATGTTTTATGATCCAGAGGTCTTCAATTCATCTACCACACATAATTCCTCCAGGGTCTTCACGTGCATTGGGATGTTACTGTATTCTAACAGCTTTATGCTTAGTTCAAATAGAGCAAATGCAACCAAATCCATTTTAAACGAAGCAAAATCATCATTTTGGCTGGAATTGCTACCTCAGAGTAAGCTGTCCCCATTCGGACATTAGATAAGCTCATTTCAATCCCTCAAGGTTGTTCTTTCAAAGAGCACCTGACTTTGCCTGCCGACCACTCCACCACACTAAGCCCTGTTTTTAGCCACTGCTTGTTGTTCATTTCCTAGAGCTGCCCTAGGCTTGAGCACTGGTTTATCAGGAAAGCAGTGGAGCCAGTCCCTTCACAGGTGGTGGTACCTGCATTTTCCTGCACCAACTGACAAACCAACAGCATTGCTTCCTTCTGCTTTTATTTGTCCCCACAACCCTTCAGAAGAGCATTGCTTATATTCAACTGGGATTAGAGGAAAAGGGTCTCAGTCACTCAGTAAGAAAGAAATTAGATGAAGAGGAATATATTTCTAGAAAAAGACTCAATAACCACTAAGCATGAGTTTGCACAGTAAACAGAGGGAGAAGGAAAGCTACAATATTATTGTTCGATAAGGGGATATACTATTCAAGTACAAATTGCAACTAATTATAAGCAGCAAACAATTCATTACAGCATGGTTACCACAGTAAACATAAAAATCAATTCATAATAATATTTTAACATGACAAAGTGAAACCACTTTAGAAATTTGATCTAATTGTTCATAAATTCGTATTTGTTCTATGAGAAATCAAGACACCATTTTCAATATTACTCTCAGAGATGGAAATGAAAACAGAACACCTCCTTCACTCAGTGCACAGAAGGTAGGAAGGTTTCAATTTATGCTCTCAAATGCTGAAAGAATAGCCAAGTTAACAATTTCTTTCAAATATAACATACTACCATTATGTTTCATTATGAAATACATAGAAGGTCTCACTCACCATTATTCCAGACTCCTATCAACTTAAGCCTGACCACTTAGCCATTTTTTCCATTGAGATGCCTGGATTTGCCCAGGTATAGTTTTTATAAAAGCACACACATATATGTCACCAGCAGCACAAAGCTTCATTTTGTAGGTGCTTGGGTGGACTGATAGCTGAAGCAGGACAACCCATAACAGCACCTAAAAATGTAAGAAAGAAACAATAAAAGCAAGTACACCCCAGATAATGTGTGTTGTATTTGGATTAAAGAAACAACAATCAATCTGTTTCTCTTCTACAGGAGGCAGAAATGAGAAATATGAATCTCTAATTTAATAGGAAACTTGAATACAAACCCTTAAAAGGAAATATCTGCCTGGGCAGAACCCAGGACTTATTAGCATACACCTTCAATTCCTCAGTCTTCCTCCATCCTCATGGAATTATGATCATAGTTCCTCAGGGAATTATAATCATAACTATGGTTTAACTTACAAAAGTTTAGTTGAACTGGTAAAGGGGTTGGAGTGCTATTTTTCACTAAATAGCATTAGCTCTCAAGAGACTAACTCTATTTGAATAAAAGTGTGGCTAAATTGGAGCAGATCTGTGGAATAAAGCTGTTAGTGCTGATGATACTTAGTCTACACTACATACATTTTTAGGGCTACAGTATCTTTAGTCTGGCCCCACAAACTAAATGTCTATGAGCCACTGCAATACATTTTCCAGATCAGTTCCATGTTGAAAAAAACCACTTTGCACAATCCAAGGCTACTCCAAGCTACCCAGCTACAAACCAAAGAGAGTTAAGTGTATCAGCATATCTACTCCACATGCACAGCTCTGATCTGAACTAAGACACTTATGCACTTCAAGCAGTGATAACACTTACAATACAGGACAATAGAAAATAAATTACATTGGAAATAGGATAGTAGCTGAAGTACAGGTAGAAAAAGAAATAAAACAAGGCAACATAGAAAACAGAAAGATAGTATTCAACAAACAAAATTTTTCCGCTATTTGAATCAGAAGTTTCCCTCTAAGTTCCCCTTAAATAATCATATCTACATGTTCAGTAAGGATATTTAATTTGTTTTAGAGATAGTAGGGTGCATCGAAGCTTAAAAGTGGGGGTGTAAGGAAAACAGAAACTGCTGCCTAGAAACATACAGAGAATTTTTATTAAGTCGTACATTTCTATGCTAAAGTATTTTTTCTTATAGAATGGTTACAAGTGAAAGGAAGATAGTGTGAAAAAAGTGTTCTGAGATGCATCTGGACCAGAAATCTGTTCGATTCAGTTAGTAAAGAACCAGGCAACCTTCTACCACTTGTTTGCAGAGAAGAATACAAAAACAGAATCATAGCTACCTATATACTAACCCAGTAATCTTCCTTATTAGCCTACTGACAACACTGTTATAATGATAGAATTAGGCTCGTTTCACACCTATTGTCCATTGCTGTAATAATTCTAATCTGCCATTAACTCATGTAACCTGGTAGAATTCAGTGCTATTACACTAATTTACATGACCTATAGATCCTGTCTTTAGAATTTCTTGTGTACCATAACCCATATCTCTTGTGCATCTTCATTACAATCCCACTCTCAATATGGCACTTCTGCAGTGAAGTCCCTGACTTCTTCAGCATATTAAATACTTTATCTTCCTGGCATCTTTTTCATATTTTGTCTTACAAAATATATATCAATCAAAGCAAGTACTGAATAGAAATTATTACTTTCCTCTTAAGTAATCTTAATGATGATCTCACCAAAGTTTGTGTATTGTTTTATAAACACCAACAGGAACATAACACCATGTGACTGGAAGTGCTTTATTTCCATTTTACAGAATCAAACTCAAACAAAGTGCCTAAAAGCCTATTTGTTTCAGAACTACTTGAATGGACTGTGTGCAACTCAACTTTGATCCAGAAATATGCATAATAATTTCAAGGTCACTTCCAACCCTGGCTGTTCTAATTATGACTTATCCCAGCTTAATCATGCAAGCTACTGTACTTCAGCACTACAAGTGGCAAGTGAAATTAGTAAATTGACTGTAATATAATAGCTAATTTTGATCCTTTTTAAGGACAAGTAACATGTATGACTGTCTTCAAGGCCTCAATTTCTTTGGAAAACAAAGACAGCAAGTTGTACTTACCTCTTTTTAGAGACTGTGGTATTATACAAAAAAGATGAGCACAAGAAGAAAAAGATGAGGAAGAAGAATAAGAGAAGGAAGAGAAGAAGGAGGAAGCAGATGAAGAATAGCACACCATTGACTAAGTTAAATAGAATTACAAAATAATTTAGGTTTAAAGGGGTCGCTGGAGGTTATCTGGTCTAACTCTCTACTCAAAGCAGAATCTATTTCAAAGTTAGATCCAAATTCAAAATTAGATCATACTCATAGACTCAAGAGCAAAACAAGCACTACTTGACAAAAGCATGCTACAGGCTGTCATGAAGTAGTCTAGCTTCTGTGATAACTTGCAGGCACATTGCAAAAAGAATATACTACCCTATAGTAGTTTTGTTTTAAAAAAAAAAGGAAAGAAAACTCTCACATACGATACTGTAACAACATTTAGAATTTCAAAGAATTTTCTTTTTGTCTTAACTTTAGCATAAATTTTTCTATATCAGCTTCTGATGTCATCACCATATCTAAGAGTGCCACTAGAAAAATTTTCAGCATGACTTGAACTGACCTGCTGTCACTTGGATTTTTATTCCACTTTACATTTTATAATGCTTTTACAACTTGAAGGTGCTAACCTGTATTCTAGAGTATCCTATGTGCTTTGAGAACTTTTTTGTGTTAGGAAAAAAAAAGAAAAAAAAGGACAAAAAGATGTAATGATCAAACAACACTAAAAGATATGATGTAGATACATATTACAGTTATAGCTAAGATGGAACTGCCAGTTTTTACAAGATCAGTAGTTAAGAAACAAAAATACCAGCGAGTATATTACTGTGCCCTGCAGTAACTCATCTGAATGTCTAGCAGACCATAATGCTTATCCTTTTATGAAAACAGCACCACATGATATATATTGCAAAATGTCAGGATATTAAAGTGAATTTACTATTGGTTAAAGTTTTTCCTCAGGTTAGTTAAAAAGAAGATACTGAACTGAAAAGTATCTGTGAGGCTATTTATTATAGGAAAGAGTTGTAGGAAAATATTTCCCTTACCCAGAGAATGCTTAGATCAAAACTGAAACCAAATTTAAAAAAGAAAGGAGAAGGGGAAGAAAAAACTAAGCCCACAATCTCAGAAATTGTGGCAAACATACTCAGAGACATACTCTGGCATCGGCCAAAAATAGTATCTGTTAATATATGCAAACATTGTCTATTCAATATGATGGTCCAATTATAACACCAGGAATTACATTGCCACACAGGGCAACATGCTTTTTATTTTCATCAGTGAGAAATTCTGGTGGATGTTCTGAATTAGTATTTTTTAGTGAAGAAAGAGTAACTAATATAGATGAAACAAAATGAAGAAAATCTGTATCTATACATCACCTTTATACAGCAGATTAGCACATCAAATCATTTTTACTGGGACCTGGAAGACTGTCATGTTTTTAAAAGTCTTCATATTGTTTAACTAAAAGAAAGTGATTGTCTGAAACACCTTTAGAATTTTGAGGTGCAAAAAATCACAGTCTACATAGTAGTAGTCTTTACACGTACATTAAAAAAAATGCAAACATGTTTTCTACAGAGGGAAACGTATCAATAGCCACACACACAAAAAGTGTGTTCTCAGCCATTTCACAAACTGTTTTTCTTCCTGGTCAAAGCAAGTATTCACATTTAGTGTGATATCAAAAAGATGCTAATAAAAAGTCTTTTTGACATCTAGTTCATGAAGGTTCTGACATTATGTCTTCAGAATTTGGAATTAATATTTGCTGTGCCGGTTCAGCCATCATCATTTTATGCTGCCATCAGTTGCCAGATCACACAGGCCAACGCTGAACTCACCAACAGCCCTTCAGGAGTCTCCTCTCAAACCCTCCTGCCATAGGTTCCTGTGGGCCCAGCTCGTCCACTGCCCACTGTGGTGCCAGCATGGCCTGCTGGACACAACAGACAGAGATGGCTCCTCAGGGGCTCTTCACATGGAAGGACACCACTGAGAGAGCTCAGCAAGACTCAACCAGCCCCAACAGAACCACACCCAACAGGGAGCTCCTCCTGCTCCGCTCCTGGCTAATACAGCCCTGGCCACACCCACCACCCCTCATGTGAGTGATCATGTGAGTGGGGGCGGAGCCACAGAGACACAGGTGGGGCAGGTTCTGCCTCTGGGCCTGAAGCCAGTGGGGGAAACAAAACATTCTGCTGGGCTGTGACCCATCCACAGGTCAGATCCAACTCAGGGCCCTCAACTCAGGCCCCAGCACTTCAATATTGTAACTGATGATCGCTTCCACATGGTCTCCTGCTGTAATTGTACAGTGTGAGTATAATCATATTAGTGTATCAAAAAAGGTGTTTTAAGCTCATGATGCACAAGCACCATCTGCCCATGGCAATATTTGGAAGCATTTTAACACCAGCATAAGGACCACATGAACAACTGAGCTGAACAAAAGCAGATAATGCATTCAGTTCACCCACCTCTACATTAAAGATCCTGAGCTTGTTAGAAGATGCTGAGGGATACTCCTGTGCATGAGATGATGTGAGCAAAATCATCCCATAAATATCTGTGATTTAGGGTATGCTGAATGTACCACATGAACTCTCATTTTCACGTTATCTTTCTGCATGTATCACCCTCTTGATTTTGTCCTCAAGCTACTTCCTAATTTCTTTCTTTGAGACTTTCACATATAAAGAGTACAAGTGCAGGACAATGTAAGACTATACATTTTCTAGGTGTCATCTCTGAAATATTACTTTTTCATCTAAGCTACAATTCAAGCTGACCGTAACTCTATAAATCATAGCCTACCAAGCAAGAACTTTCCCTGCAGAAGAACATCTCCATGTGACATATATCGGTATATGGCAATGGTTCCAAGTGAAAAAAAGATAAATGAAAAGGAGTGGGGAAAAAACAAAAAAGGGAAAGGAAAGGGGAAAAGGAAAGAGAAAAAGGAAAGGGGGAAAACTATCTGAAATAATGCAGCTTAATGCACACAATCAACTATTTCTTTTTTCACTTTATCTTTTTGACTTACGCTGTTCTTTATTCAGTCTCTCATATCCAACCAATAGAAAAGAAAAAGCACATATACAGTCTCACTAAAAGTTTGTGATGAATACTAAACATTTCTACAGTCTACGATTTGGCTGTTTCTCAATCTGAAGCTTCATATTTAAAATTAGGTTTACCAAAGGGGGAGTAAAACAAAGCAAAAACTGTATAGCATGACTTTATGGGGACTGTCTAATCTATTAAAGACCAACTTCTGTGCCCATACAGTGAAACTTATAGCACCATTTCCCCCACAGGTCTTAGTGTGGCAGAAAGAGTTGCAGACAGAATGATTTATTTCTCCTCATTTAAAAAGGTCGTATAACATATCTTAATCAAAATAAATGGTGACAAGTTAAGCCTAACAGTAAACACAGTAAGAAAAGATTCATGGGATAAATGACTTTAAGAAATAAAAGGCTAAAAGGTGTTTCCTCACTCCCTTTTTTCGCTTGTTCAAATTAATTGTTAATTAAGACTAACCATGGATTACTATAGCTTTTGTAGCTGAAAAGAAACATTTATGTATGTATGTGGATGCTAAGATATTGTGGACTGGCCCATGAATGCCTGATAAGGACCTTTGGACTTAGCACATACTGTCTCTTGAAACACTATTATGTGATTAAAGCAGTGTGGTAGGGAAGAAATGTGTTTAAGAAAGTTTACAGTGGAGTTCCATAGCCACTGATACACAAACTACCCCTGGGTACTGACAATACCTTTTATCTACTTTCTATTGCACTTTTGAGTAATTTGGAATTCCTTGGAGTGATCAACTGGTAAAAAGAGCCCTCTATACTTCTAATGTGCTTTGGATATCTCCTGAGCCATTTAAAAATGGTAAAATCCTATGTCAAGAGGAGAACAAAGCTAAGAAAGGCCACTGCAATACTGAAATACTTTAAATATAATGCAGTGTATAGTTCATTATACACAATGTATTATTAAGCAGATGCTTCTAGCACAAGCTTGTTATGTGATGCATACTATGCCATCTAGAGACAGAAAGGGAGCAAAACATTCTTGTATTAGTATCTGACCAGGGCAGTTCTAGGGAGATATCTTTTAGATGCTGCTTTATGTTTCATTTCTAGTCTTGCTGGATTTTGCTCTATTTGGGCCATCTGAAATCAAAAAGAAAGGACAAGATAAGAGCTTGCTCTGTGGCACATCACAACACATCAGTGTGGAATCTTCCCACTCTTCACCCACCTTCTGCCTACAGGGTGCTGCTCAGTGATACAGATACAAGAAATAAAAAAATGCTTCTACTCCTCTTCATAGACTTGTTGAATGGAGAGAAGTAACTGGAGAGAAACACCACCAGATAGAAAAGATTAAAGCAGAGTGATGAATGCCTTAGGAGTTTATGCAGGAATGAAAAGAGATATCTTGGGAGAGGATATTGATCACTGGTAATAATCTCTGATGGTAGATGAGGTAGGGTAGGATGTGAAACAGAAAAAAATGGTAGGAGTTCAGACTGAAAAAGCAGAGTTTCAAGTAAGTGAAATGAGAATAGAAAGAGGGATTTAACACATTGAGAAGAAATCATAATATAGAGATTGTATCAGAAAAAAAGGCCTTACCAAGTCTGTTCTGGTTTTGATAAGGTTTTGGGGTAGCAAATGGGAGGAAAGTTTATCAGTAGCCCTTCTTTCAGTCTATTCTTCTAGCTTCTTTGGTATATTCCACTAGTTTGCAGCACTTTGTATGTCATGGACTTCCTACATTGTATTCTCATGTTTACTGTCCTCTGGTATTCTCTTTTCCCTATGAATTTCTGTGACCTATTTTTAGAAAACAAGTAAAATTTGGTGTCTACAAAGTAATGACTCAACAAGTTAACTACATACTGCATAGAAAAGTACCCACTTGCATTTGCTTTAAACCCATGACTTAATCCCTTAATTAGATATGTCTGGTTCTTGTACTCCGAGAAATAAGAAGTTATTCTCTGTTCAATGTTTATTCTTTTCAATATTTTACAGATTCCTTTCCTATATCCCATGACTTTTTGGGGGGTCAATTCTGAGATAAGTACAGAAGTATAAGAGGAATTATGGAATGGAAGATCCTTCAATTTTTTCTAGAAAATGTTTTCTTCCACTGTTCTAGCTATACTTTTCCTAGAGCATATCAGAACAAAGTAAGTGACCTATTCAACTTTGGCTGAGGTATTTACATTGGCTAGATTTTACAGTCGTTTAAATATGGCCCTCACACATCAAGCCAAGTATTAGAGTTCTTAGTCTCTTCTAAGCTTAGCAATATTGTGTCTGATTATATATATAAATATATACATATGTATGTGAATATAAAATATGCAAGTCTCAACAACAGAAAAAATAAAGTTGCTAACAAAGAGATGCAATTTCTGGATTTTTGTCACATATTTTTTACACTAGGTTTGGCAAATACAGCAACGGCAGTATTGGAAATGTTTCTGGCATGTACAAGCAATGACATTTCTCAGAGCATTCCATAAAAGAGATTTCATACCCTAATCTCCTCATGTCAAGCTCTTCAGAAAAGAAGAATCCATAAGAAAATATAATTTGACAGATAAAGTGCTCCTAGCAAGTTTCTGAGGAAACAATGTTTCTTCTACAGCTGAACTTCAATAGCAGAACTGAAAAAGAAATGCAATACTTACATGAAAAAAGAGACTAATGGATTGATAGCACAAAACTGATCCCACTACACAAGTAAAACTGGTTTAAATCTTTCAAGTGGTGACCCTGTGGGACAAATATCAACATAATGAACTTTCACAACCTCTACAACAAAAAGTAAGCCAGTGATACCTTCACGATTTTGAAACAGTAGGACAAAGTGCACTCATCTCGCCAACACTATTAGACCTGCACAGTTTCCAAACACCAAGAAAAAGAAAGTTTGTAGCTTGGCCTTCAACTATGCAGCTTTTTTCAGTTTATACATTGTTTAGCTGCTGGATCAATCACTGATAACAGATATTACTATATATGATATAAAGAACAACATGTCTTTATTTTCCTGAAGACTAGTAGATAGAAAGGTCTAGTTCAGGATTTTTTAATTATTATTTTGGTTTGGCTTTTAACTAACTCTTTTAATGTGGGGGACATATACAGAGTGGAAAGCATCCTTCAAAACAATGGTAGCAGATTCTCAAAATAACTTCAGTGAAGTACTTCTCTTCCTAATTAAGAACTTTCTTTACTGTCATAGACCAGGAACTAGTTACAATAGGCTCTGTAAGTAACCAATGACAGCACAACATATAAAGGCCCCAGGTTGCACCACGGGAAGTTCAGATTGGATATTAGGAAGAAGTTCTGTACTGAAAGAGTGGTCAGGCACTGGACCAGGCTGCCCAGGGAGGTGGTGGAGTCACCATCCCTGGAGGGGTTCAACAAATGAGTAGATGTGGTGCTTCGGCACATGGTCTAGGGGTCAGGGAGATGTTGGACAAAGGTTGGACTTGATGACCCTAGAGGTCTTTTCCAACCTAAATGATTCTTTGGTTCTAATGCAGAACAGCAGTCTGGATGTCCCAAAAACTTAGTGCAGCACACATGTTCTAATGATGTTCACACAAGTTACTGAGTTTTGTTTTGTATATCAAGCAAAACCCTGAAATGTCTAAAATACATCCAGAGGAAAAATAGAAAAAGAAACAAAGGACATAAGAAAGGAAAGAGACCTTTTAATTCTTTGATGAAGAAAACTTCATTCTCGAAAGTGAATAATTATCTTCCCATTTTAGAGCTTCCAGATGCAGAGTTCTTACTCTTGCAATGTCTGGGATATAGCCATGCACTCTCTAGGGATCTCTTCCTAATTCACAGCCATGTCCCATGCAGTTTTGACAAATATGTACAGAAAGACCAATTTTGCAGTTGAACAACTGGGAGATAGATGGTATTTAAGGCACTAAGTCCTATTGTGCATTCAAGTTTAATTATGTTAATAACAAAATTTTAATTTTAACATTAGTATTGATCATTGTGCTTGTCTTGTGATTTAATCATAATTATGAAGCTACAACATGTCTTCATCTTTCATATTTAGATGAGGGTGGAATCAAGGATTTGCAGAGAAGACTGGAACTTTAAATCCATTTCTATCTCCTTGTGGGTGGTTATCACTCCTTCCCTTTAAAAATGAAGTTTCCTTTTTGCATATCCTCTACTTCTCATTTACATATGCATTGTCTCTGTGTTTGAATTACAATTTTCCTAAAACTTTTGATTCTGGAAGACTTACATATTTTTAATGCTATACAAGACCATTAGGAAAGATTCATAAACACAGTGATGGGGAGATCTTCAGAGTGATATATTTCAAAATAATTAGATTAGCTAAGATTATAGTAGAGAAGAATTCTTCACATTACTTTATAAAACTGAACAATTGCTATCTGCTTCTTTAGACAATCATGTTCCTTTTTAGCAGAATAATTTTGTATAGCTCAGTCAAGTATTTTACTGCATTTCTACTAAATTTATTTTTACCTTACTTTTAAGGGGGTTGAGCGAATTAGAAACCCCACAAAACAAGGTGTAGGGATAGAAAAGAACCTTAAAAATCCAACATATATATGGCCACATAAAAATAAATTACACTTTGTTTTCTAGCAAGGATAGAAGGTTCAGTTAATATTCCTGAAAGTAATATCTCTATTCATTTTCATTCAGGCCAGCAGAGAAAAAGATATTGCTTGCTTTAAATTCGGTGACTCAGACCTTATTGAATAAACCTGTTGTTGTCAAAAAATCCATACACATAATAATTGTTTCTGTGGGTACAGAACTATTGTAAATAAGGATGTACATAAATATCATCAACTTCAGGCAGCTTCAGAGAAGAGCTTATAAGCATCGTTAAAAATCCATAATAGCTTTTTGGTTGTTTTGTTTCACATGACCTCTATTTACAAAGAAATCTTATTCTCAGAGATGAAGCTAACACAAGCTCAGCAAGGATCAGATGAGGTCATGAAGTAGAAAAGGTACTTCTACAAGCTCAGACCTCACCAGATGTCACGTGGGACATCGTATACACCAGGCTGTACAAGTAACTGCAGCTTTCCATGTACATTTGCTCAACACAACTCAAATCCACTCACAAATTTCCAGACTTGTTCTGAACCACGTTTACCCACTTGCCACATACAGGGATTTCAGAGCACACCATCTGCTTCTTGATATGAAACTAGCACGTGGTTCCACCTTCACCCTATTTCAGGCACTCTAAAAAGGGAAAATAATATAAACAAATAGAGATATTTATACATCTTAAGGCAACTGTCTCATCACATAGGACAAGAAAAATAACCAAGGATAAGTAATATATAGTTTGGTCTCAAAGCCAGAGTGTGATCTCCCACCTTCTTTCATTTAGATGTGTTAACATGGTTTGAGGTAGTAGAAGGCAAAAAGAAGTGCTGGTGTACTTAGTGTTGCTAATCAGTTCAGTCTGATTTAAGTGGGACAATGAAATCACAGAAACTTGTTGAGAACTATTACTCGTAATTTTCTCTTCTACTTACTTATGCCCCTATTGTTTCTACCAGCTGGCTCTTCATCAAAATAATCCCATTTCAAAGAATAACTTCATATAATTTGCATACGTCACTAAATACTGCAGAACAAGAAAATTGCAGAAGTTGCCTGTCTTCTCCCTAATTATATTTGTATTTATTCTATATTCCTTAACTATATCCATTCCTTAACCTTTATTGAGATACATCTCAAGGATGTGTCTTAAAGTATCATAAGCAGATTGGTAATAGAAGAGGAACTATCAATCATTTGACAGTGGGTATATCTATTCAGTAACTATGGGTTTAAAAAAAAAAAAGGAAGTGAAGAAATTATCGAATGTCATAATTTCATCTGGAATTAAATAAATTTAATGTTTAATTAAATTAAACATTAAATAAAATTTTATAGTAAAAATATTCTAATAATCAAGGTATGAAGAAATTGAAGATAACAGAGAGATCTTGAATAACTGTTGTAACTAGTACATATTGATAAACTATGATACAGGCAGTATCTCCCATTTTTAATTTAAGTGACTACACCTTAGGCTATCATACCAGCACAAAGTAGTTTACTTTGATCCTTTTATTAAACACTGTATGTTTGTTACTAGAATGTCAGACTGGTAACTACAGAGAAACCAAGACTGGTGCTGAATGACAGTAATGCAGATTTATGCTATAGATGTCACCCGGCCAAACAAATATCATGAGCAGAACACTCCTCCTCATGAGGTAAATAATTGTAGAAATTTTTTATGTGTTTACTGCTAAATTTCTAATATCTGTTACATGGGAAAATGCTGTAAATTAAAATATGATCCAATTAAAAAAATGTAATTTATTTTCTGGGGTTTTTTTATATATCACAAGAATTGGTTTTAATTCGAAATCTTTTACCTGCTGTCAATAAATGCAAAATATTTGATCAAACCTTTCTGTTGAGTTTTGCAGAATTATAATATTTTAAAACCTCTTTTTCACAGCATTTTAAAAAGCTGCCCAAACTTTCTACTCGGGACACTTCTCTGTCCTATTTAAAACAAAATACCTTTCACTATGCTACATTTCACTATCTTCTTTCTCAAAAATGCGGCCCTGGAGTTTACTACATAGAGAAGAGCTTCCTTTGATGTAAATGAGAATTTCTGCACATATTAGAAGGCAGAATTTTTTGCTGATAGGAAATATTTCTGTAGTACAAAACTGAAAAGTGGTAATGCATTCAGGAAGCAAAAAGGTGAGGTGAAAAAACCCAACAAAAGCTGTAATGGTATTCCACAGGAGTTCATAATTTTTGTATTTGACCTCCCCAACAAGATCCAAGACTTTAAAAAATCTGCAAATGGGGAAGAGTCAAAACCAGTATCTACAGCACATACTTTCTACTCTTAAAAGAAGTATGTGATCACATCCAGCTAAAATCATATAGAATCATAGAATGTATTGGGTTGGAAGGGACCTCCAAAGGGCACCTAGTCCAACCCCCCTACAATAGGCAGGGACATCTCTACCTAGGGCAGGTTGCTCAAACCCCATCAAGCCTGGCCTTGAATGTCTCCAGGGATGGGGCCTCCACCACCTCTCGGGGCAACCTGTTCTAGTGCTCAACCACCCTCATATTAAAGAACTTTTTCCTAATGTCCAACCTAAATCTGCCCTTTTCTAGCTGAAAATGATCAGCAAGAGGTGCCCTTCTTGCATTGCCCTGTTGCAGGATACAGTACTCACCCAAATGTGGATATATCCAAATGTGGATATAAACACACCACACAGTAACATAATTTTAAGACATATTTCCATAAATCTCTAAACTTTAAAAACAATTTACGTAGTGAATCCTTCTCTCTCTCTCAGCTGTATCAGAAAGTTACAAAAAATATTCAATTTTAAATATTATTAAACTTTTTTCTAAAACTCTCCAACAGATTCTACCAAATGCTTTTCAGCACAAATGATGCCATTTCCAGTGCTCATCCTGAGACATGGTCTTCCTCTAAATTACAAAAGTTACTGATGCATGATTTTTGGTTGCAGTATATAGTATCTCATCACTACCACTCTTCCTTATGAAGGACTTAATCATTTTATTTTATGATTTCTACAGGCAACAATAAGAAAGACTTAATATCCCCCTTGGGGAAAAAGAGGAAGAGAAACCTATATGAGCACAAAATAAAAATTACCTTTCATGGTTCTTTATACACTCTATGTTAGTTGTGAAATCTAATTTATGAGTATGGAGCCAAAATATATTGCTAACTGAATAGTATTTTAGGTGGAGCTATAACTTCTTTCTCTCAACCAGGAGAACCTCATAGTCATTTCAGAATATAAAGATATTGCTCTGTCTATCACTAAACAGAAATGAAAGATTTATTCAAGGAGTGATCCTTCCCTACCTAGGACAACCCAGCATAGATCCATTCCCAAATATTTCCCATCTTTGCCACCCGTGCTGAGAAATATATGAGAAAGAAAAGGATGCAAGTCTCCACTCCTTAGAGCCTTATCTATAAAATAAAGGATTAAGACCCTTATACAAACACAATTATGACAAAGATTTTGTTTGTTGTGAGACTATGCACACATAAAAAAACCCCAAAGTAGATTTTCAAAGATTTAAAAAAAAGAAATATACATTTAAATTTGGATTGTATACCAACCTTAAGCACTAGATCTATATATAGCTTAAGAAAATAATCAAGATATTTAAACATGTAAACATTCATATGTGTGCAACTCAGGTAGACTAATTTTATATTATAGTTGTGTTCAAGGTAGGCAAAGTCCTACAGTTTCCTACCCTATGACTGAATTAGTTCAACCCTAGAAATGAAGACTAGATAATCAGTAACAGAAGGAGAAACTGGATGCCCATAGCTGTTAGATTTTGAAAAATGTAGACCAAAGACCACTCTCCTTTCTACTACAATGCTACTTATTAAGTATCTCACATGAATGCATTGACTTGACATGTCCATACACCTGCCTGGAAGGGAATGACAGAGGGAAGGGAGAGATGAGGGAGAAAGAGAGAGAGAGAAAGGAATAGAAAAAAAAAAGAGAGATAAAGAAAGAAAAAGAGATGGGGAATGATGTGAAGACAGAGGAAAAAAAAAAGAGAGAAAAATGGGGAAAGAAAGGGGGAAAGGAAAGGGAGGGAGAGGGGGAAAGGGGAAAAAAAGACTCCAATTTTGGTAAAGAATATTAGAATAAAGAAAAAAAAAAAAATCACAGGGGGCACACTTGTACATAGGAAAGCAAACATACTGAGTAAAGTAGTGTGAAACTCAGCTCTATGTTCCAGTTTGCATGAATAGCTGATCCACAACTAAGCCTATTGTGGCTTTTTATTTCCTTTTTTGATGCTCCCATCATGTTTTGACTGCATAGCACTAGATTCGGAGGAAGAACATCCTAATATGGCAGTCATGTATTTTGATACTGGACAATAAATACTACAACATTTGTCCTTTAATTCCTATCAAAACATGTGGCTAATGGATATGTTTTAAGGACCAGATGTGAGCAGAACAAGCAATTCTTACAACAACATTTAAAAAAAAAAAATACACTGAAAGCAAATTTTATATACAAAGGGCTCTTTCTAGAAGGAAATGCTGATTATTTCCATTTGCAATAATGCCAGATCATGCAGTTTTCTAATGATACTCCCCCCCTTTCATTTTATTCCCTAATATGTTGAAAATATTCCCAGCCTTTTAGAGTTAGTTACAAAGGCACATTTGGCAGCCTCACCATCTTTGGTAGCACAGTTTTTAATCTGCTTCTGTAACCCAAGAGAATATTTTAATAAAGAGATTAAAGTATTGGATTTTCATTCTCCACACTCAAGAGGACAGTGTTTGACTCTGATGACTAATTGAAAGCTAAATTTTATTGCGTTTTACTGGACATTAATTACACCAGTTGGAACACTTTTCCACCCAATGTAATGGTCACCAAAAAAAAGTCCTAGTAGGAGTAGAGAGAAAGGTACAAAGAAAAGAAAAACGCCTACTTAAAACAATCAGAAACAAATGACAAGACTGTAGCAGAATTAGATTAAAAATAAAGAGGATTATAATTTAATTGAATTGGTTTGTGGTAGAGTTAGAGCTCATCAGATTTTTTTTTTCTGTTTGTTTTTTAAGATCGTATTTTGAGATAAGAGAGGGTTTCAGCAAGAACAGGGGTTGTTTACAGAGACGATGCAAATTTGTGTCTTTGCAAGCAACAGTGATTACTCAACTTGCAGCAGCACTAACCACCATCCTCAGCCCTTCTAACAACTGCACTTTGGTGTAAACTAACAATTTCCCCCCCAACAGAGCCAAATTCTTGCACCACGAAGCTGTGTAAATAAGTTCTACTGCTTTCATTAGATCCATGTCAATATTTGCACACGACAGCAGCACTGATACTTACCCAGGGCATACTAAACATTTAAGTCAGTACTTCCATATCTAGTACTGCTTCCCTGGGTGTGTGGGTCTCATTTATTTTGTTTTTTTTTAACAAATGACAACATCTGGCTTGGAAAAAAATGATACCTTCATAGTTCTTCCATTACCCTTTTCTTTCTTTAACTAACCTACATTTCATTGTCATGCTGATAGTGATATAGTGGAGCTCTGTGTTTCTAAGATGATACTTTGTGTTTCTAAGATTATACTTTCTCCTACTTAATTATTCAAGGAAGAGAGTCCATGGATGGTGTGAGCCATGGTAAAACTACACAGTCAACTCACCCTGAAGCCCTAACAGTAGCAGAAAGGAATATTCCCTCTAAACTAGAGAGATCGGGATTTGACAGATGGACTGTTCCGTGGATAAGAAATTAGTTGGATGCTCATATCCAGAGGGTAGTGGTCAACAGCTTGGTAACCAGATGGAGGTCAGTGACAAGTGGTGTTCCTCAGGGGTCCATACTGGACCAGTGCTGTTTAGTATCTCCATCAATGACATAGACAGCGGGATCAAGTGCACCCTCAGCAAGTTTGCAGATGACACCAGGCCAAGCAGTGAAGTTGATGTGCCTGAGGGACAGGATGCCCTCCTGTCCTCAATACAAGCTTGAGGAGTGGGCCCATGTGAACCTCATGCGGTTCAACAAGGCCAAGTGCAAATTACTGCACATGGGTCAGAGCAATCCTCAGTACCAATATAGACTGGGTGATGATGTGATTGAGAGCAGTCCTGCAGAGAAGGGCTTGAGGGTACAGGTGGATGGAAAGTTGGACATGAGCTGACAATGCTTGCTCACAGCCCAGAAGGCCAAGAGTTGCTAGAGCTGACACAGGAAAGTGTGAATTCATACCTGGAAGACAAAGAGAGAGAGAGAAAGAGACAGGGAGGTGGGCACAAGGAGAAAAAGGAGATGGAGAAAGGAGTGAGAACACAAGGGTGGACAAGCCTTTACAGCAACAAAACTTTGTCATCACAATGTGCTGATGAATTCAGTATTTTGATAAACTGCCATTTGAAAATGGTCATTGCAAATTTAGTTTCTAAATTACTGGAAATTTGTCGATAAATACAAGTTAATCACCAAGTTGCATCATTTTGTTTTTAAAGAGAAGATAATGGACAAGATGCCAACAGGCCAACATGATTTTCTACAGTGAACTGAAACACTCACATACTTGAATCATAGTCAGTAGTGAGAGATGAGTATCTAGCATCTGAGTAACTTCCAGAAATAATTAAATCGGGATTAAAACAGATCAGTAAATCTTGTATTCTAATTTTATAATTGTTTTAAGTTTCATGTGCACCAATATTCAGTCTTGCATAACTCAGTTTTCTACTTCCTAGTTTCAATTTAGTTTTTTGATGATAAGTTGCTTTATAGAGCTAGTATTATAAACATACTTTTAAATTCTTAAGACAGCAGTACACTTAAATCCTTTCAAAATAACCTAAATCACTTTTTGTTGTTGTTAAATAGAAAAAAACATTCCTTAAATAAAGAAACCAGAAACTATTATTCTTTTTCTGGTCACACACATACTTGCATCTTCTAAAAGTAAGAAAAATATTCCACTCATTTACTTCATCATTCAAATGGTCGGCACTAAAAATTCAAATGAGCCCTAATTAGTTATTATCTTAAAGCTTCAGTAGGACAGTTCTCATTTATATTAAAGAAGTTTCTAGTTCAAAGGAAAACCCTTTGCAGTGAAAATCACGTTACAGATAATTTTTTCTCTTGTCAGAAGTCAATCATATTTTTGCCATCATTAAAGACAAGAGTGGCCTTTTTAAAATGA
Organism: Brachypteracias leptosomus; assembly: GCA_013401335.1. Taxonomy (NCBI): domain Eukaryota; kingdom Metazoa; phylum Chordata; class Aves; order Coraciiformes; family Brachypteraciidae; genus Brachypteracias; species Brachypteracias leptosomus. Next base: position 32,369 of record VYZX01006900.1, read on the forward strand.
AGGACACAAGTAACTTTTCATGAAATACCCATACCTAATTAAAATACTTTTACTAATAGGGTTCTATTTAAAATCATTAAAAAACCCAGTCTTCCTCATTCTTCAACTGATGTCAATGAGCAACAGAGGAAGAATAAAACAAATAAGGAAAACTAAACAGCACGAAAGTATGGATATAAATTCTCCTGAGTCTCATGTTTTGCTGTGACATTCGTGACAAAAAAGGGAAGGTGATAATTTTGATGCAGATGAAATCACTGTATAAAAAAATCCCACAGAAATAAATTGCCTTACTGTAGACAATGGAAGTTTATAAGTCACTTATTAAGTTCAAGAGGTCATGCACCCTAATTTCCCTAAAAATAGTGACTACCTAGAAATCCAAGTAACTTCAATGCACTTTTGAAGATCATTAAGTTGTTGGATAATCCAGGCTAAGGAGGTCAGCTTCACGAGGTCAGTAGTCCAACCTCACAAGGTCAGTAGTCCAACCTCCTGCTCAGAGCAGGGCCAGCTCTAAGGTCAGAGCTGGTTGCTCAGGGATCTGTTCAGTTGGGTCTTAAAATCCTGACAGAGATCATGCAGCCTCCCTGGGCAGCCTGTCCCAATGCTGGGCTGTCCACAGGGTGGGGAGGTTCCTCCTTTTATCCAGCTGGAACCTGCCCTGTTCCATTTTATGAGAATTGTGTATTGTTCATGTGCCCCAAGAAAGAGTCTGGCTCCATCCTCCTGATAACCCTCTCTTGTCTATACACACATATGGGAAGGTGGCTGTGAGAGCTCTCAAAGCTCACTTACCTCCAGGCTGAACAAGCCCTGTCTCCTCAGCTTCCCCTCATGGAGAACATGCATCCATCCCTCAGCATCCCCTCCAGACAACTTGCTCCACAGGGATAATGTTTTACTTGTACTGGGGAGTCCAGTGGTGGCCACAATACTTCACATGTGGCAGAAGAGGTAACTTCTTCCACCAGCTTGGCTGACCATGCTCCTGGGAGCTCTTGGCCGTCTTTGCTCTCTGGGGCTCAGCTCACTGCCCATCAGGCCCCAGGGCCTCTCCTTCAGGGCTGTTCCCAGCCTGTGCCACCACAGGGGCTCCTCTGTCCCAGAGCCAACATTCGGCACTTGTTCTTGGTCAATTTTAAAAGGTCTCTGTCAAGCCATTTCTCCAGCCTGTCCAGGACCTTCTGTACAGCAGCCCTACCTCCAAGCTTGTCAACTGCTCCCTCAAATTTGTTATCATCCTTGAACTTGAAGTGTACCTTCTGCTTCATCCTGCTTGACACCGATGAAGGTACAAAACAGGCCAGCTCCAAGGACACACCCTAGAGGTGCTCCACTTGTTGCTGACCTCCAGGTAAAGCACCAGCCACTAACAACCATTTTTTAAGCTCTCCTCCAGATTCCCAAAACAGACACTGGATGCTTTGGGAGATCATGTTCGAAGGTAAACAACTTTTAAGATCTTATACTTTTCTGTAGACTTTTTTCCTCTTATCACACAGTAAAGCAACAACAGATTAGACAAAACTTATTAGCTGTTGCTGCACACAGCCAGAAAAAATAAGTGAAATAGCTCTTTCAAGAGAATATTATTTCGGAAACATTAGCACAATATATTGTTTTTTTCACTAGATAAAGCAGATACTACCTTCTGTTGTCCCTTTGTTTTTGTAGCCTAAGCAGGTAGAATTGTAGCCACCACCTATCAATGCCTTTCCAAGTTCTCTGAAAGGAAAAGGCTTTTTTTCAGGTGATGTAATTAGTTGTGATATGACAGTCTGATAAAATTAAGTGATTTACTGAAGAGTACTGAAAAATACTTCTCTCTCTAGGCTACATTTGTTAATTTAGACAAAGAAGAATTTAGCGGTAAAATTCTTTTTGGATATAACTACCAATTACTTTGGTAGAATTTCACCACATTGTTACTTATTCCTAATCATGTTTACCCTACTAATTGTATTTCTTGCCTCTTTCAGAATCTTAATTAGCCAAATGGAAACAAAATAGAAGAAAAATATGACATAAGATGAAGATTTCCATGAAACCAAAGAAACAGTAAAGACTATTTTTGCCCACTAAAGACAGACCAACTAGATGATCACAAATTTTCATCTGCAACCTAAGCCCAGGACTCCAGTGAGTAAATGACCTGTTCTGAGGTGTAATCCAAGGTCTAAACCAGCTGGCCCTGGGGCACTTGAGGCCAATGGATTTGAGCTTAGATTTTACCTAGACACAGAACATTAGATTACTATCTACACAGTCTTGCTATCTTGGGATGATAATTCTGTTTCCTTTATTCAGTATCATAGATAGAAAAGTCAGTGAAAGTAAAGAGCACATAGAATACACTCAGCAAGTAAGCAGAACTGCTCATACATGAACAGGCAATTCCTGTTCACATCTTTTGCTGCACTCATCACATACGTCAGGCTGAGACATCAACAAGACACTAGATGGGCAGAAAAATGCATCATTCAGACTCACACAGAAGATGGAAATGAACAGAACTACGTGAACATCATGGAAAGCAGGAAGACTTCACAGTGCTTTGGGAGGTGTCTGTGCTGCTTTCTATGTTCTCTACCCTGTGAACAGGAACACAAGGCTAAATTCAAACAGGGAGGAGATAAAAGCCTAAAGTGATGATTTTGACTTCTGAGTAATGAGTATCTGAAGGGGGCCTACAATAAGACCGGGGAGGGACTTTTCACAAAAGCCTGGAGTGATTGGGTGAGGGGTAATGGGTTCAAATTGGAAGAGGGGAGATTTAGATTGGAAATTAGAAGGAAATTCTTCACCCTGGGGGTGGTAAGACACTGGCATAGGTTGACCAGGGGGGCTGTGGGTGCTCCATCCCTGGAGGTGTTCAAGACCAGGTTGGATGGGGCCTTGAGCAACATGGTCTAGTGGGAGATGTCCCTGCCATGGCAGGGGGGTTGGACCTAGATGATCTTTGAGGTCCCTTCCAAACCAAATCATTCTATGATCTATGCTCCTACAAGTCCTACAACTTTTTTTTTTTTTTTTTNTTTTTTTTTTTTTTTTTTGGGAGGGGAGATGGTCTTTTTTAGGGGATTTTGGTATTTGGGTTTTTGTTTGTTTCTTTTTAACTAAGCTTTAGTTCTGATCTTATTCAAGTCTCTTTTGTTACCTCAGCAAGATCAATGCTTTTCTAATTGCAATTACTTTAACTACAGACATTAAATTCACCTTAGTTCTTTAGGTATCAGTGATTGCATCATCCCTCAACCTTTTCAGTCCAACAGTACTTCTGACATTGTTCAAGAGGTGGAATTAAATCTAGCACTACCAGTATAAGTAATTTTTATCTTCTCACTCAGTGTTCTCCTTCACTCTTGTAGCCACAACATGGGTGCTGAATAGTGTCCCACAGCATTTTTGCACCCACTGGTCTCATAGCCTACAATGCAACTACTGTCTTCGGCATGGAAGTATAAAGTTTCTTTGCTTCATAAATGAAGTACAAATTTATGAGTTTTACAATTTCCAGTGATTATGGTCAAAAACACTATGCACAGCCTGGTTTCAGAAACATTTGATAAATATGGAATATTTCTGGATTTATCCCATGGTAAAAAGGAAAACATAAGCCAGAGTGACCTGTATTCCCATATTCAGTATATCACTGACATTTCAAATTAATTATATGCCTAGATATATACAAAAAGTGGTTGCAAATATATGATATTTTAGGTTAATTTCCATCCTGACTGGATGTACTGAACAAACCAGGTCTTGAGACTCCAAAGAGAGAGCTATTTAGGCGCTGCTAAGCAAGTGCTGTAAATCCTGCAGTAAATGAAAATTTATCTGTAAAATCCTTTTACTAATTAACAAAAGTCTCTGCAAGGGTATGTGGAAGGAGAGTGTCTGCTCTTTTAAGGATATCTGGTCAAAAGAGGCATAAACAAGAGCATACAGAGACAAACCTGACTGACAATTGATAAGGAAAGTTGTGATAAGAATAAACCAGCCAGTCACACTAATTGGTAAGAATATGTGAAGCATGAGAAGGTTTTTTCTTCAGTAAGGTTGTCTGACTAATGACCTTGCCAAGTTGGGATGATAAGGAAAGAGAGGGAAGGAGAGAAACACACAGAGCTAAAAAACCTGACCAATTAGCCTTAACAAATACAATAACCAGGAATGAATTTGGTCAGTCACACCAATTGATGGGGTACAAGAAACTGCCGGCAAAGTGGGATTTTGCAGCTGACAATGGTGCAAACTTGGAGGTCCAGGATATTCAGGGGGACTGGGGAACTATGTAAACTGACAACGCAAAGTGCAAGTGAAGGAGATCTGGTAGGAGGAGGTAGAAAAGGGTAGAAAAGGGGCTAGTAGCATGTAAAATGGGGCCAGTCAATACACTTCTCTGGCTGAGCCCTGCACAAGACTCACAGTCTGTCCCATCACCTCATTAAATCTCAACTCTCTAATTGCATAATCTCTCTATCCTTTGTGCATGTGTGCTGCAGGGCCTCAGTGCCAGCTACTGGGGAGATCGGTGTGAGTGGACTGGTTGCCAGCTACTGGAGTCAGACTGGGGATTGTAGACACTTCCAGCCTTGTGGTGTCAGCTACTGGAGAACGTGGGGTCTCAGCATCAGCTACTGGAGCAAGTGGAGGTCTTTAACTTCCAGCCACAGGGGCTGGAATGGTGCATGGTCCCAAAATCAGCTACAGGGGAGACTGGTATGAGTGAGGCAAATGAAGGTCTCTACATGGGCAGTTGGGGTGGGACCATGGGTCACAGCCTGTGTGCCTGGTGCCAGCTGCTGGGAGCTAACAAATGTCTGTTATCTTCCCAAACCTGATGTGTGTGCACTTGTGTGTGGCCAACTTGCTTTCAACCTTTACAAGGGACTCATGGCAAGTAGGGGGGCCACAAGTCTGGTCTGTGGTAGTAGGTGAGCAGGGGGTCCAGTGTCTTGGGAGGACCTGTGAATATGAGGTGCATGAAGGACAAGTGTGTGAGCGCCAGTCTGCCAGCAACTGGTGAGCCAGAGACCATGAAACAGGTAAGAGGAGGCCACGATCTGGGTGGAGAGAAGGTTCACGCTGGTGGGATCCACAAATGTGTACACTTGTGAACCTGAGGAGTAGTGTGTGTGTGTGTGTCTGTGTGTGTTGTGCTTCTAATATCACTTAACAAAGAACAATTGATTCTGATGCCTCCAAACAGCAGCTTACTGACTTTTCCTACCATTCCCAACACACTGAAGAGGTTTGGATTTAGAAAGTATCAGTGTTAAGATGTACTTTCTGCAGAGTAAGGTACATTTCTTGCAAAAAATAATTGTGGTAAGCACTTTGATATTGTTTTAAGAATTAAAGAAAATCATTTTATGTTTCTGGAAGTAACAGAGCACAGAGCTGCACCTGTACTTCTCCTTGTCACAACTGTACACAAAGATGAAGGATGCCCATGCAAACAGATAATGACTAGTACGTTTTCTGATTACTCTGTTCTCCTAACATAAAATTAGTTTCAGAATGAGTATATAAACTTCTAGCTGTCCTTCTGAAATGTTTAAACTTTCCCTTATTTATAGTAACAACAAAATTCTTTAAAACCTGCTTCTATTTTGTAGATAGCATAACATTATTAGATAATTAAAGACAATTCTCTCCTTTCCCCCTCCTTCCCACTTACTGGGGGAAATAAAAGATTCAAAACTAACAGTTCAAGTGTTCAGCAGTAACAAAACCAAAAAAACCCAAAATATTAAATCCATGCTATTTGCCACTTCAAAACAAATTTCTGTTAAAAACATACCAACCAGTGATGAACATCTGGGAAAAACATACATTACTATGCATTTTACATATAGCATCTCTCACTGCATGTAATCAAACAGTTAAGGCTGTTAAAGAGGCTTAAAAGTTCTAGTACCAACAAAAGTTCCTCAAATTCAACTTGTTATTCCAGGTTAAAGCCTCATTCAAGTTAATAGAAATGTCAGGCTTCTTTTAAATAAAAATTTGAAAGCTGCATTTGCTTTCTTTGTAGGTCCAAAGGTAATGACAGAAATGATTAAGAGCAAACAAAAGAAACTGTCTTCAAACACTGACAGTGAACAATGTTCAAGTATTACCCATCTTGAAAGAAAGAAATGATTTTTCTCTTGACATGGCCCCAAAATACTTTGTTATTTCAGATGCACTCAAATTTTGAGGACTATAGTAGAACAATACCAATCAAGGAATATCTCCAAGCACTCCAAGAAAAAGCTTTGCCATATCTTACTCACGTACACAAAGAGCATTTATGGCAAAAAATACTTTGAATATTTCATTCAGAGACTCAATATCTTAATTGCATTACCTTAAAATACTTTCTGGGCTAAAGGGAGATCAATTTTTCTCTTAGTTATGAAGTAGGAAAGCATCTGGTCATAGGCAACCCACAGAGGGACCATAATATTACTTAACTTTCCACACTTGAAAGTGTTTTCCTGTTATTCTGAGCTCTCTTACAGAGAGGTAGTGGCAATAACAAGACTGTAGATGCACAAAAAAAAAAAGAACTGAGAGAAAAAAAAAGAAACAGTATTTTCTCAGTAGTACCAAAAAAGCATCATGCTTTTCAGATTCTTCCTTCTGATCTCTGTTCTATATGTAACTCAGTTAATGTTTCCACCAGTTCTCATCTCACCTCCTGGCCATCAGAAAAGGCAAGTGCCTGAGTGCATTTATTTTTCACATTAAACACCATATTAACTGCATTAATCAGGCACAGCAAAGTGAGGAGAGGAACGTGGAAGGGGGGGAATGGAAGTTTCCAACATCTTCGAAAGTGTTACAGCTAAAAAACCCTTGAAGTATTTTATCCTCTGGCCTTCCACCCTTCTCTGCCTCTTCATCTGTTATCTCACTGACAGCCTCTTTGAGTCATCACTCTTAGTAGTCTCCTATTTTAATACCCTTCTCTCATTAGGCAGCAGACTTGTTTTCCTCTTTGTCAAACCAAGAGCACAATTGAAATCTGTTCAATCTTTCTTAAAATAAGCTTTTTCAACAACACAAAATGGATTTGAACTGTCTGGGGAAATTTCCAGCCTCAGTATTTTTCAAGTAAATATGATTAGAACAATTAAAAAAAAGAATTCCCTTGTCTTTGAGAAATAGAGGATCTTTCTCCTTAAAACAAGAGTTCAATCTTACTGCACAGCGTGTTCTTTGCCTTTGACACTTAGCAGCACGAATGATTGATAACTTAGCATTACTTAGGTAGGAGATTAATCTCCATGTAGCTTCAAGAGTAGGAAGAAAGAGACATTCAAATTCCTTGTCTTTATACCTGAACTGTTGTAAATTAGAAATGTCAAAAATGTAATTCATCAATTTATATGCATTGGAAGAGCTCAGTTTTTCTTCAGAAATACTACCAGAAGGGAAAAGAACTCCTTAGGCCCAAACCATATCCAAATATATAATTTGAATTTAAACTATCTGCAACGTTCCTTATTTTTGAAAAATGCCCTGTCGTTTAAAGAAGAAATTAAATAGAATAGAGGAATAACCATTGGTACCCCATGTAGCACAGGAAATACAGAACATTTAATGGCTATAGCATCAAAAACATGTTAACAAAACTTAAAAAAATTCCACATTAAAAGTAATTTCAGCTGTCGCAGAAAAAAAAAAAAAGAGTATATTTTATCAGGAAACTGCTTGAAAATTTCTACTTGTGTTTGAAAGGGCTGAAATGGAGACACCTCCTTCTGCTCTCAGGTGCTCCACTGGCTCCGGAGGAGGCCCATGACTGGCCTCACAGACCAGCTCTTCTCCATCCCCATTCAGGTACTGAGGGACTTCTTCATTAGCAAGAACCCTATTTTGTTCTTCCTTTCCTCTTGGATGATGCTACCCATTCAGGAATCCATCAAAGTGAGACCCTACATATACAGTTCCTGAATATCTCTTGACATAAATAAAATCAATATTTAAATTTTAGAAAGGGCACTCAAATTTTAATCTAAATCGTAATTTAAGGAATAGTCTGTTCTTTACACAGAGCTAGGAAAATAGTATATATATAGTACATATTATGATAGTATATATTATATTACACTATATATTATGTATATTATAATAGTATATAGTTCAAACAGTATAGCACTGTAGGAAACAATGAAATAAAATTATTTTTTAAATAAAACAAAATAAAATGAGAACGAACTGATTAAAGTAATTCCATTTTCTGATTAAGGCTTTGGTAATAACCATAGCTAGAAACCAGACACTTGCACATCTCAGAATGAAAACAATCAAAAAAGTGAATGTACTTGTGTTCTTCAGATCCATCACTTGATATATTAATATATTTCCACATGAAGTGGACATTTTCACACACACACACAAGCTTGTCATCTAGTTATATAAAGTTCTGCCTAATAACATCTTTTTAGGTGAAAACATGCTTGCTAAGTGAGCTATAGTTCAAAATAAAAATCCAAAAGAACTGCTTTGTTGTACTCTTTGAAGGGACATTTCATTGTTTCAAAGCAATCTCTGAGAACAGGAACACTGACTCATAAAGCATTTGTAATGACTCAGAATATCTTGATACCTCATCTCATTTTCTTAACTATAAATCTATTTGGAAAGTCTTGCCATAGCATTAGCTGGGATCCACAGGGTTAAGAACATACTATATTATCTCTTTTGAGAACTAGAATGTATGTTTGGTTACTGCAAGTAACACGCTCTCATTATCAAATATATAATTGAATATAACCAGAAGATAATCATCATCTTTTTATCAAAAACTGTGTTAAAAATCATAATTAGCCCTGAAAATTGGAGAGCTAGAAAATGTCAGGGTTTAAGCCTACCTTTTAGTGCTTTATGTTTTAAGGAGCAAGTTTCACTTCAACAATTTAATATTGTCACTAACATGCTGCCCCCAATTAATTCAGCTCCTGAGATGGATGGTGTTCATTGACTGTGGAGCTATTCAAACTGAGGTTTTGGGGGTTTGTTAGTGGCTTTTTGTTGTTTGGGGTATTTTTATCATTCACTGTGTGGATCCATGCATTATTTACTCCACATTATCCAAGTTCTGTACTGAAAACAGAGTTATTAATTTTGTCATGGGCATTCTATGGTTCTCCTACCACTGTGTTTATCACAATTCCCATTTGAGACAAAAACTGCTTCTGATCATTATTAGCCCTATTTAATGTATCAGCAGCTGACATAGAGAAATTAATGCTTAAATTGTTGAACATGTCTATGCATTTGAGCCATCTGATTTTTTTAAAGTTCTCAATAACATAAGAGGCTTTTCATGTTTATAGCACAGATTCTAAAATAGTTTAATTATTCATGCAGTCCAGGCCCCAAGTTCCATAAACAGACGTGTAGAAGACATCAGTGAGTTGCTGCAGGCACTTAGTTTATGTAATTTTCCAAGCACCACACAGTAAACTCACAGCTACAGAATCTAGGCAGTGATCAACCACCATGGCCACAAGAGCTTCTTAAATTCAGTACCTACATTTCTGAGCAGACTGAACAACACTCTTCTGGCAGTGGCCTCACTCATTACAAACTCTGGTTAATTTCTAATAGATTACTGTGGTGGAGTGACCCTGGCTGGATGCCAGGTACCCACCAAAGCTGCTCTATCACTCCACTCCTCAGCTGGACAGGAGGAGAAAAGTATGATGAAAGCCTTGTGGGTCAAGATAAGGACAGGGAGAGATCATTCAGCAATTTGAGTCATGGGCAAAACAGTCTCAACTTGGGGAAATTAATTTAATTTGTTGCCAGCCAAGATCAGAGTAAGACAATAAGAAATAAAACCAAATCTTAAACACCTTGACTCCACCCTTTCTTCTTCCCAGGCTCAAGACCACCTATTTTGCTGTAAGGAACCATACAACCAGTCATGACCAAGTTTGTAAATTATGGCAGCCACAAAAGCAATTAAACAGAACAATGTTATTTGAAACATAAGAACATAATTACTCTAAAGGGGTTACCATATCTACAGCTAACCTGATGTGAGGAACTAGGAAGGTTATCTATAGGTTGGATATATTTACCATCTGCACATCTAATTGTTATACAATTGAATCTTCATAGAATATCCATTTTGTAATTGGAATAATATTATAATGAGATTCAATCAAGTCATTCTTGGGCTGAAAAGAGACAATACAAGTGGACATCTAAGCCAATGTCATCCCACAGTTTGAAGACTCTATGTCACTCTGAATCAGGCAATTTAGAAAATTCTTACAAAGCAAAATTGATTCCAATATTACCACCTACATATCTTCGTAAATAGGAAATTAAACATCTGAGCTTTCTTCAACAAATTTGTAACTTTTATAGAACAAACACTGTATATTCAGACACTGCTAGAGACAATATAAGTTGGCAAACAGCAAGACAGCAGATATAAAGAAACGGTATCTAAAATTGCATTTAAAGGAAACAACTCTAGTTGTTAAGATACAATATATGACTCCAGAAATTTGCCATGGAAAATGATGACTTATTGCCATATATACACATGCACAAATTAAAGAATTATTCTTTACTGTTTTGCACTTGAACCTGAACCTCAAGAACTGATTTTAGTGTAAAAACTCACAGAATAACAATTCAATACATGAAAATATAATTTATCTTGTGCACTTAGAATCTAGCACAGCCCCTTTCAGCTTTCTGATGAGAGCATCTTGTAAAGAAAATATTGGTTAAAGCCCTAAGTCTGAGGGTTTGAGAAGCCCAATCTGCCTCTCTACCAATAGCACATAGTATTTAATCTTTGCTAAAGCCATTTTGAAAAGATTACAAATAGATGGATCCCAAGGTCCTTTTTCACCAGGCAGCTTTCCAACTACTCCTCCCCAAGCCTGTAGCATTGCATGGGGTTGTTGGGACTCGAGTGCAGGACTCAGCCCTTGCCTTGTTGAACCTCATATCCTCAGCCCATCAATCCAGCCNTCAGCCAACCAATCCAGCCTGCCCAGATCCCTCTGTAGAGCTTTCCTACCCTCAAGCAGATCAACACTCCTGCTCAACTTGGTGTTATCTGCAAACTTACTAAGGGAGCCCTTGATCACCAGGTCACTGATAAAGACACTAAACAGAACTGGCCTCAATACTGAGTCCTAGGGAACACCACTTGTGACCACTCACCAACTGGATTTCACTGCCTTCACCACCACTCTCTGGGCCCAGCCATCCAACCAGGTTTTTTCCAGCTAACAGTATACTCGTCCAAGCCACGAGCAGTTTCTCCAGGAGAATGTTGTGGGACACAGTGCCAAAGGCTTTATTAAAGTCTAGGTAGACAACATGCATGGCCTCTCCTTCATCCACTAAGCAGGTCACCTTGNACCCTTGGGTGGATTCCCTCCAGCCCATAGACTTATGCATTTCTAAGTGGTATAGTAGGTCACTGACCATTTCCCTTTGGATTACAGAGGCTTCATTCTACTCCCCATCCCTGTCTTCCAGCTCAGGGGGCTGGGTACTCAGAGAATAGCTGGTAATACTCAGGTAATAATATACTGTTGCACACACAAGAAAAAAGCATCAAGCAAAACATGAAAAAACAGCAGTTTGTACTGACAACCATTTAATATACCTCAAAACCCACAAAAGCCATCACACCACAGCAATACCACAATCACATGTCCCGTAAGCTGACTGGGGGGAAAAAAAAACAAACCCAAATCACTACATAGAGAGAAGAGAAGAGAAGAGAGGATGATGAAAATGCCATTTCTCAGATCACACTGATCAAAGAATGGGAGAATTTTTATCCAGGCCAGCAGGTTCCTAGAGAAAGCAGCAGTGCCAAAGACTCCAAGGGAACATTCTCAGAAGCTGAATTAAGAGCACACTTCTCAGAAGTGTAGCTTTATCCCTGAGATGCTTCTATTGGCAGCACCAGCCAGAAGATGGCTAAAACAGCAGGACCACCAGTGTGGAGTGAAAGCTGCTAGCAGCCAGGTTCTGAGAAACCCAGCCAGATACAGATTGAGACTGAAACAGAAAACAATTCAACTAATTAAATAATACTTGGAAAGCCATTCAATACCTGCACACTGTTTAAAAAAACTTTAAAATATTTTAGAAAGCTCTGATTCCTTAGGAAGCAGGGATGTGGAGATAGGTCCTAATTTACTGCTGCCATAAAGGGATGCAGCAACACCTGCTTGTTCCATGTGTGAACTGAAATGGCTGGAAGAGGTTGGACCCACAGAACTCCATACATCTCCTTACAGCCTCTGACTGCAACCCTGTCCAGCAGGCAACTGTCACCATGGAACCACGGCTCTCTTTGGGGAAAAAGGGATGAAAGGGAGCACCCAGTCTCAGCTCTGACACAGGGAGGATATGGACACAGCCTACTGAATATAAAGGCTGGGCTTCTGACTTTTAAGAATATCCAAAAGGACTCACCCATACAGGATCTCCAATCCTCTAACACCTTCCTGAAGGGGCATCAAAAGGGTGCAGAATTTATAGGAGTTTGAAGCTTCAAACAGAACATATCACACTGAGCAGGGAGCTGAGTAGCAGACGTGCCTGAGAAAGATGTTATGAATCAAAGTAAATCAAGGTATTCATGATTTACTAAGGTCTGGAGAGCAATTTCTCCCTCAATTTGGTATCCATATGAACTCACCTGAAGGGCTATTGGTGTATAGGTCCTTCCACCCCACACCCACTACCCAATGTTTTTTATAGTCCTCAAATATAAATTGCTGTTCAGTATTGCTGCCTCTATTTTATCCAGGAACACAGCAGCTGAAAAAGGCATTGAATATGTGGTTTTAACTTCATACATTTAAAAAAACCCCCTCTAAAATGCTTGAAGCAACTCTTTAATATTGTGCTTCTTATCAAAAGCAAAGGCTCTTTCAAGATATCCTAGTTGAATTCAACTGTGAAATACCAAACCATCATCATTTCTCATCTTCTGAATCTATTTGAGCACGAATCCCAACCATCCAGTTCTGTTGTGTATTTACAGGACTGTTAATGACTCATTGATTGTATTTTTTCCTACACGAACTACAAAAGAAATGGAAATTAGTACTTACATTTAAAAGAATTCTTTCCAACCAAAACCAATATTCTTATTTTTACATCAATGTCCTGTGGCAAATGGAGCTGGAATTTATTAACANAGCACGTTTGCCACAGAGATTTGAGATGGAAACCACTGTGCCCAGCTAACTTCACCAGCAACCTACACCTATTTAAAAAGAAAGTAGGAGTCCACAACTAGAGGGACTATTTCNCATGCAACATCCATTTAATATATTGTGATTTAAGATTATTTTATATTTTATTAGCTTGTGTCTCTTGTAGAGACCCAGTTAACAGAAATTACCTTATTGCAATGAAGGGTAATTTACATCTAGGAAAATGTATCTAGTGATTTTCACAGCAGACTGCAGGCTAAGATGCTTATCTCTTTCCTA
>VYZX01006900.1:47246-66319 GCA_013401335.1 Brachypteracias leptosomus
CCAATATTCTTATTTTTACATCAATGTCCTGTGGCAAATGGAGCTGGAATTTATTAACATCATCCCAAATACCTCAAAATACATGCAACATCCATTTAATATATTGTGATTTAAGATTATTTTATATTTTATTAGCTTGTGTCTCTTGTAGAGACCCAGTTAACAGAAATTACCTTATTCCAATGAAGGGTAATTTACATCTAGGAAAATGTATCTAGTGATTTTCACAGCAGACTGCAGGCTAAGATGCTTATTTCTTTCCTAATAAAACCTTGACAGTTTTACTCTGGTAATTATGAAAATATGTAGGATATATCTGCAATGCAAAAAAACAATAGGAGGCCCTTTGGCCACAGCAGAACTGACACTTGTGAAGACAACTGACTGCACGTGCATAGTCAGGCTACTGGATGAGGGCATGGACACGGGAAGACCATACAAGACATAACAGAAGTTGTTCTCTTCTTTACTTCACCTTTGCTTACAATCCTGGAGCAGTGCTGCTCCAAAGCATGAAGGAGGATAAACAGGAACATACATATGAACAGGAGTGTAAAAATTACACCGTAGTCTGTTTTCCCATGGGTTTCTTTCTACATACCAAAACCTCAGAAGGGTATGTTCCTCCACCTTTTCTTCCCTTCCCTCTTTTCTGCAGAGAGGAAGCACGTTTGCCACAGAGATTTGAGATGGAAACCACTGTGCCCAGCTAACTTCACCAGCAACCTACACCTATTTAAAAAGAAAGTAGGAGTCCACAACTAGAGGGACTATTTCCAAATAGAACCTTTCATATGTTAACTTTGGAAGAGGCATAGAATAGTTTGGGTTGGGACCTTAAAGGTCACCTAGTTCCAACCCCCCTGCCATAGACAAGGACACCTTCCAGTAGACCAGGTTGCTCAAAGCCCCATCCAACCTGACCTTGAATGCTTCCATGAAGGAGACATCTTAAGCTTCATAGGATACTCAAGACAAGCTTTTCATTGATACCTTCTCAGGGTTTACAGCCCTGTATCTAATGTTCCAGGTGCATTCCCAGCACTTCTGAAGAAAATAGGTTTTTTCTCTCAATCCATATCTAGTGGACATTGGGCTACATCAATCTTACTCAAGTGAAACTTGCAGTCCTAAATGAAATGTCCTTTTTTGAACTCAACCAAGTCTCTAGTGAACAATAGGTCTTCCAAGAAAAGTACTACACATAAATCACCATAATTCATTGGGAAAAAAGAGAAATTGTTATTGAACGAGATGTTCTAAATGAACAGTGAATCTGATCTTCTTTTAACCTCCAGAATAAATGGACATTCATCTCAATATTCATGTTATTGTCACTATAGTATGGGAGACTGCCTTTAGAAGGAGATAAATTTAATTTTATAGCCTATTAAAACCAAGAGGTATCAAACTGGTTTGGTTTTGTATGCAATTTTTATTTCTCTTCCATCAAAAATATAAGCCACAATATAACTTTTGGCTGACCCAAGGGCTTTGACATTATTTTTATTAGCATTATGGTTTTATTTGTTTAATAGAGCTTTAAGGTTGAATTATTTCCAGATCACAAGCTTTACTAAGAGAGCAGATAATCCAGGCTTTTGAATTTTGTTCACAAAGATAAAACACTAGATCCAACTGCATCCAGTCAATATAAAGAAATAAGTATTTTGCGGCTACTTCTGGATCCAACTAAAAATAGGCAAATAGAAATGTTATTTCTTAGACTTGGTATGGAATTTTTAAAAATATGAAATCCAAGACAAGAAATCTGGACATAACCAGAGAAATTAGAGGAAAAATCACTCTCGTCTGGAAGGAAAGTAACTTACAACAGGGAAGAACAGGTAAAGGGAAATTAAAGTTGCTGACTGGAGAGGAGATGAGCTTTCCTGATGGCCTCAGTTGGGTGTCATTATTAGTGAGTTTTAAGAATATAATTTTTAGTGAGTTCAAATAGTAACATTTGTGCCCCTTTTCTCATATTCACAGAGTGATAGACTCTGCTTTACTGTAAGGGCATTTAAACTATTCTCCTTTGAAAGGGACTGATCAAGAGCTGTCAAGACATACACTGGTCCTCCTATTTCTTGCATGTTCTGTAACCCAGAAAGTCTGCACATAGCGCATAGATCTCTGAGTTTTTCACTGCCACAAATAATGTTCCAGCTGTAAACAGAGATACATGGCAAGGATATCTATGTGTGTATATATATATCAATAAACTGATATACAACAGGATATCTAAGCCTTTAAAACACTCAGGGTTGATTTAAGGTTAGTGGTTAATGAAGTTGGTCTTTGGCACATGTTTAGATCTAGATGAAGAGAGATCTCTGGTCTATCTTCACTGCATTAAAAGGCTCATTTAGATCCACTGAATTTAGTGGGAAAATCTTCATTGTGACAGTAGAGTTAAGAACAAGCAATTGCAGATGCACTCTCAGAAAGATTCACTTGGCACAAACACCTTCTTTGAAAATGTGTGTGGGTCCAGAAAACACATAAATCAGATGTCAGGCTTCACAGAATGAACAACTGAATTTAATTAAAACCTACCTCATCTGTATTCAGTTTGCCACTCATAGCCACCTCTAAACTAAGAAAAAAATATTTTTAAAAAAATCTATTTTCACCAGAATGTTGGAGAACATTTGCCAAATGGTGCCATAGAGTACTTACCAGAAGAATTGTACTTGTTTAGTGTGAAATCCTTTCTGTACTTTGGGCAAATATCATACTACTATGGATAAAAATTATAACTAGCATTGGGTAATTCTGTGTAAGAAGAGATTGCCTGATTTGTGGAGCTGGCTGAGATGCCACCCTCTATCATATACAACCTGGATTTCAATAATATGCATGTAGTTTGTGAAACACTCTTGAACAGAGCAACAGTTCCTGTATATTTCAAATGTTATGTGATTGACAGACATTTTTCTATTCAACAGAGTAATTCAATTCCATCATTGTAGCTAACAGTTTGACTAATAAATATTACCAGATGCTAAACAATCTGTCTGAAAGGACAAAGTGAAGAACAAGGATTCCTCATGATGCAGAGTTAGCCAAATGTAAGGGAGGGATCCTTTTAATTGCTGTGACTACATCTGCTCCAAACAACTTCAGGTCCATAGTGGTTTTTTTCATATTTTCATAGAATGATCGAATGGTTTGGGTTGAAAGGGACTTCTAAAGGTCATCTAGTCCAAACCCCCTACAATAAGCAGGGACATCTAACTAGGATATCATAGCCAGCATCTCCAAGCAGCTCTGATGATTTCATGAATACCAAAAATTTAATAATCAGAGCAGTCAATGACTGAATGGATTATATATGACCAAGGATCTGTTCACATGTATGAGGGTTTATACGAAGAAATACTCACTCAGTGAGAGATATTAAGAGATTGTTTCAGGAGGAGATTAATAGTTCAAAAAGCCAAAGAAAACATGAACATGGCAACTAGAAATAACAACAGGGAGACTGCTTGCCAACAAAAAGATAGAGGAATTTGCTACAGCAAAAGGAAATTCTCCACAGGTGGATGCTTAGTACAAATTTAATATCTTTACAATGACCTGTTTGTAAAGCTACAATAAGTAAGAATGGTGCATAAGGAAGAGTTCATAGGACTATTTTTGTATCAGGATTTTTACATTTTTGGATTACTGATTATTTAGAACTTAGTGATATTGAATACAACCCATTATGATTTAAGAAGAATTCCAGTGGATAGCATTTTTTTAATTATTATTTTTAAAAACATCATCAGAATTCTCAGTGAGGTACCAATTCAATTTAAGTAACTAGAAGAAAATGTAAGTACTGAAACTTTTAAGACAAGACATGCTCCAGAGAACCCTATAGTCACTGAACAAAGTTAAAAAATCCCTAAGGGGATAATGGCAGCCTGGAGTACTCATGATTTAACGTTCTAATAAACATTTTTTAGTCTCCTTCCTAGCTTTGGACAGAAAACTACTCATTCCCTTCAAAGGTTTTCTTGTTTCTCAACCAATAATATGACTTCTATTTTAATCCTTCAGGAATTATTTTGTTTCTTTTCTAGGTTTTATTTCTAGTGAACCTAGAAATAAATTTCATTTCCCTTTGTACAACTGACAGTAGCTGCTATCCATTTCTCTTTTTAGTAAATATATGAGGTTTTATACAATGAGAATGTTTAGTCACTGAAACAGCTGCCAAGGAGAGTGACAGATTCCTCATCTCACCAAACAAAAATTTTATGACATAAAATATTAAAGGTACAGTCCAGTTTGACTGTAGGTGAAAATTATAGGTCTGCAACCACAAGAGGTCATATGTTCATGACCTCGTGCTTCTTCTTTGCCCTAAACTTTACAAAAATGACCAAAGATGGCTCTAGTTCTACATCGTATTCAAGGACTCGATTCTTATGGTCTCCTTCCTGTAACTCACATGAAGTACATTCACTCAAGTCATGTAAAAATTTAGAGAAAAACTACAATGAAAGCCACCCCCCTTCAGTTTTTTCTAAATATTTAAGTCACAAACATAACTCAGTAGATTGACTTTTTTTTAAAAGAGCCTAGACACAGTTAAAAAATGAAGCCTCTTTCTGCACATTCATACATTATATAGAAAATACACAAATTTAATCTGAGAACTTTTCATATGGAAGCTGTAATAAATGTGTATTTGTGTCAATGGAGGTCATGCAGTTTTCCATGCTCATATAACACAAGAAAATACATGTTTCTTAACCTGAAACATGATTTTCACTTGCTTTCTCCACTTTACAATTCTTGTTCAAGGCAATACTCTGCCAGAATTAAATGGCTGGAGATCTTACCTCTTTTTAGCTGACCACCTACTGCATAATTTAGACTCCCCGATATGGTCTGAACAATCAAAAAGATTGAGATAATGCAAAAAAAAAAAAAATCATTGCTTATCATTGAATATTCTAGATGTTTTAGCATCACTTATATCTACATCTAAGTGGCAAACACCTTTATAATCCAAAGAATTGAAATTATCTGAATGCTCTGGTTTTCCTATACTGGAGTACTGGTATCAGCTATACTGAATTTTCCTGTAAATAATTCCTCATTGATGGAGAAATCCTGCAGTAGCACAGAGCTCAGTGCTATAGTTTCTATTCTCTCTCTCATGTTATCTACAGTGGGCTGGCAGGAGCTTTCAAGTTTGCCAGAAGCTCAAATAATTTCTTGAAGGGAGCTGTCTTTAATATAAATCAAATAAATTTGGGGGCTACTTCAAGTATCTCTAGAAATTGGTTTCCAGCCACCTCAGGATCCCCTAGATTTATATTAACAGCTTTCCAGACAGACCAAAAAAGGGACCCCTGAGCTCTGAAACAGTTCCAGGTCTTTATCAAACTTATCCTTTTCTTTTTTTACAAGTGGTTTGAAGGGGTTGAGAGGCCACCAACAGGATGCAAAACAAGGTTCCCTACAGAAAAATATTGTAATCCTTAGCTAAGAAATAGGTATCTCAGATCCATAACAGAGTAACTAGCACACGACTGAAAGATGGGATATTTAGCACCATAAACCAACCTATAAAATTGATTAATAGAATATTCCCAAAATGATCTCATAAATAAATCACACAGCATGAAGCAATGATTAAATTCCTGCTTAACTGTCACTAAAGATTAAGCATCATGTTTGAAATAGTTAACTTTAAATTGAGCTTGGATATTAAAAAGTTTTTCTTACCTGCCCATTGTTTGCATATAAAAGACTAGAGGAGTCTTTTTTTTTCCCTTTTCTTTTTTTACAGTAAAACTGAGCCTTTGATAAACATAACACGGTCTGAACATGGTTTGAATATAAACATAACATGGTCTTCCTGCAATCCCTAAAAAAATTAAAAATATAAAAGAAACCATTAATAAGATCTGTGAGTTTTTAAATCCTCCAGTCATGATCAGTCTTGAAGATAAAGTTCTACCATGGAAGACTCCCAGCAGCCCAGAATCAATATTCTTAGGTCTGAGTTTGAGCAGACTCAGAAGAGCAACAGGCCACACTGGTTTTTTGATCTGACTACCTTGTGACCAGTCTGAGTTACAGTAGTTTGAAGACATACATGATACATCTACTTTGCACAGTACAAAGCATTTCAGAGTCATTCCAGAGTCAGAACAGTCTGTGTCAACTCCACACCGACATAATGACTTGATTTCCAAGCTGTGGGGTTATCATATGTGAGCAATGCAGCTGTGGATGTGTAGGTGCACCAATGTTGCTCCAAGCAAATCTGAGTATTTCTGCATCTTATTGCATCGTGTGGAAGTAAACTGTAAACAGACTTATTGCAAAATCATAGAATTGTCAGGGTTTGAAGGGACCTTAAAGATCATCTAGTTCCAACCCTCCTGCCATGGGCAGGGACACCTCCCACTAGAGCAGGTTACTCACAGCCCCAGCCAGCCTGGCCTTCAAAATGTCCAGGGTTGGGGCTTCCACCACCTCTCTGGGCAACCTGTGCCAGTGTCTCCCCACCCTCCTGGGGAAGAACTTCTTCCTAACATCTAATCTGAATCTACCCACCTCTAGTTTTAATCCATTCCCCCCAGTCCTTCCACTACCTGACATCCTAAAAAATCATGGCCTCTCAGTTTCCATCCTATGTCATTTGTAAGTGCCATTCTTGGACAAGAAATGTTCATAGACTCACAGAATCATTTTGGCTCGAAAAGACCTTGAGGATCATCAAGTCCAACCTTCATCCAACATCTACCTGGCCCCTAGGCCATGTTTCAAAGCGCCACAGCTACTTATTTTTTAAACACCTCCAGGGATGGTGACTCCACCACCTCCCTGGGCAGCCTGTTCCAGTGCCTGACCACTCTTTCAGTTGTTATCATCTTGTAAAAAATGCTGGCATTATAAAGGGGGAAAATAATCCAATTAATAGGAACAAAAGATTCTCACTGAGTTCAAGAAATAGTTAAAATAAACTTGATTTACCATTTCCTTTTAATAACTTCATATAAGTGTGTGTGATATTTGTAACAACTGTTTAATAAATGCATTTTGAACAGTAAACCAACATTTCTCATTTAAGGAAATAACTGAAAACATAAATATTGTATTTTGTTTGTAGTTTTCCTTTTAAAATCAGAAAATTGCTAAAATCAACTCTATCATTTAAAAAATTGGCTTGGGTTAATAATATGATAGGTAGCAAAGTTATACCAATTATAATAAATAAGCAGTTTAGCCTGAATAGTAATACAGGTTTATTAAGCTTAATCACCTATATTTAGTACTTATCAAAGTTATACTCAATAGAAAAATATATAGTAGCAATGTGAAGTATGTAATTTACATAATAGTAACTGGTGAGACTTGTTGAGCTTGTGTTTTGTTATCTGTCCATGTGTGTAGTAGAAATCAAGATCAACATTTACCTTCCAAATATGTCATCTGCTCTCATTCAGATTAAGTACCCCTGCCCCTCAGTTTTTAATTCACTGTACATACTTGACTGAAAGAACAATTCCTGCTCTGAATTGCATATTCATAATCAGATTATTTCAGGATTATTTAATCCAACACGAAAAACATTATTGAAGGGAAAAGGGGAAACAAGTCATGCTAGAAGTAGAAAATCATAGTTGAAAGGAGTGAAATCCAAGTTGACTTCTAAACCTCAATGAAAAGAAATATATTTTTAAATGCACACATCTAAACAAACACATTATAATTATAACAGATTCCTCTGAGAAGCTTTTGCTAATATATTGTTCCAGATGGCAGATTCCTAATAAGCTTAAAAGCTTCGTGGATAAAACCTTGGACATTAGAACTGATAAATAAATTGCTTTAAAACAAAGAATAACAAAAAATTTCAAGTTGCAGAGGTCAGTCAGTACTCTGAACCCTGAGGTTTTAATCTCTCTAAAGCACACAGATAAGAGGACCATCTGCAAACTAATTCAATTTAGAGATGGCTGCGCAAAACTAATTCCTTGCTAGAGGCAGAAAAAGGTTATGGTTTTCTATGAAGTGACTTTATAGCAAATAAAATTTTGTTCTGTAAAAAAAAACAATTACAGAAACAACCCTCTGTAAAGAAGCTCCAGATAAAAATAAGGAGATAAATATTTAAGCGAACAATCATCTTAAAAACTGATGCTTGAGGGAAAGTATGTTTGCATTTCAAGATTCTTGCAGATAAATATTCAGGAGGATCCTACTAACCAGTACTTTTATATATCTGTCTTCTATAATACTTTTAACACTGTCTCAGTATCATGCCTGAAGGTAACCAGTAAAGATGCATACAACTAATTTATCATAAAGACAACGTAAAGATGTTTTTAATCAAAAGCAAACCCAAACCAAACCTGACCTCTCTAAAGGTAATTAACAAACATGGGCTGTCACTCCAAGAGAAGTCTGAAGAAGGTCAACTTGATCAACCTCTGTCTCACACACTGATGGTGCAAATGAGGGAATAAGAAATGCACTCACAAAATTTTCTGAGGGCACTAAGACATAAAGGAGTGAAAACAGTGTAATGAACGAGAGCAGAATTTGAAATTTCATTGATGAAATGATGGTATCTCAAAAGTCACCATGAAACTGAAGTAACTGCAGACTTCTATGGTGAATAAATCTTAAAGATTCTCAGTTATGTTTTGTATTGCTACAAATCCAATTTCTGGCAGAAGTCTGCATGGAAAATGAAAGGAAAAAACAGGCACACAGTTTGCAATGTTTTGGAGGGACTAGAAGCCCCCTCCTTTCTTGATAAGTCATTTGTCCGTTTTATCAGATACCACAAATTTGAGATTTATCTCAAATAAGAACTATCTTTTCATACATCTATTCTTCCTGACTATATCTATTCCACAGATTTTCCTAGAAAGTCCACTGGAACACCACCAAAACATGTGAAGAAATTGGCCTAGTGTTTGCTGAATAACTGAAGGAGGAGGTTGTATTGAGTCTATACTGGGAAGAATCAACCTTCAAAAATACAGTCTCGGAAATCTTCACATTTTCTCCAAGTCATGCTTAAATTGCATTTCAGTCCATTAGCACTTACAATTAAGACTTCAACAGTTTAATTTGTATTTACTATCTTTCATGTGATTATGATTGTTTCCTTAATTACATGGTGATTAAAAAACACATCCCCATTTATTTTCTAATCAAGATTAATGCGGATGCCCACAAATGATGACTACAGCAGTTTCACAGATTTAATGAAGGTAGATAAGAGATCAGAAGTGTTTAAGCCTTCAAGAAAATGGCGTATTTATTCCAAACATAAAACTATTTGTGTATTTATCTGTCTATACCCACAACCAGTAACATTTTTATACTCTAATTAGCCAAACTGGGACTATAAAGAATTCTGATGCACAAAGTGCTGTCAAAAGCAGCATATCTGCTAAAATAGAACAAATAGAATAGGGCATGAGCACTTAGGAATTACAACTTTTTTTTTATCTTTAATGTGTCACAGTAATAACTCAGATTAAGCTTATCTAATCAATGCCTACAGTTATTTTCCTTGAAAACAAGTAAGAAATTAACTAATAAAAGCACTTGACAACACCTCTGAAAGTCCAGAATTCTGCTTTCAAATACAATTTAGAAAAGCATGAATTGTGGCTTGACATATTGATTAATCAATCGTTGAGGTGAAATAGAATTTTAAAAGCTTTTCAAAAGAATCTTAAAATATTGAGGAATCTCTAAGAGTTTTTTCCCCACAGAAAACAGACTAAAGCAGATTTACTTTCTTAATGTGTGACAAAAACAGGGTGTTTAAAAAGAGAACAGGCCTTTCTATTGAGCTTATTCCTTAGATACCAAACTTGCAAGACTCAAATTCCAGGAGTAGATGAGTCTCATTGCATTTTCCTCGAAACAAAAAATGATACCAAAAAACCCTATCACTTAAACTTTTAATGGAAATAAAAGATTTCCCAGCTCTGCTTTGCTCCAGTTCCAAGTAAGAGATATGTGGGATTCCTACATGCACTCTGTGTCCATCTGGGGGCAATTCTTCCAAATGATGTACCAAGGTTGTTTCCATCCAATTTGAAACGTTTGTCAAGAGGAACTGTAGAGATACAGCACGGACTCAAAGAAAATGTTGGGTAAGTGGGATAAAAGCAAGCAACTTAAGGCACAAAGGCAAGTAAGCAACTTAAGGCACAAAGGCAAAAGAAAATACGGTCAAAGGGTTTCTCCTGTTTCTCATAACACCACAAGAAAAGGATAAAGCTTTGGACTTGACCTCTAGTTCAGGTGTAGCTCAGGGGAAGTACAATACCTACAATACCTAGCACAAAGGCTGTTCTAAATAATTTCTCCCCCTTCATATTCTTTAGGTTGTACCAAAAACCTAAATACAAGCAAAGGTGCACAATGAAGAGACTACTGACATTCAGTCTATCTGAAATTAAAAACTACAAAAATTCTCTTTTACTCAAGAAAGGCCTGAAATTCTGTGCAGATAGTTCCACTGATAAAACATAGAACTAAAATACAAACCCTTCAAGCAAAGACTGATGTTAAACATACCTGAGCATGACACTGAGGATGAGCATATCAGGAAACAAAACGAAAGCGCTTATTTTTTTCTTATATATCACCACCACAGTCACCACATTTGATACCACCATCACCATGTTTAATTCTGCAAGGTTCAGAAGAGCTTTCTGGTATCTCAGTTTAGTTATAACTGAGATACAAAGAAGGAGGGGAAAAAACATAAAACAATGGAAAACTTTAATCTTCCTATTTAGTAACACTAAGGGCATGTAGCTTGCACAGTAATTATTTTCCTTACAAATGTGAAAAACCTAGAGGTTGAGAAGTATTCTGCATATCTGCCTCTTGATGACCTTAGTTAAACAAAAGGTACAAGCCACTTACTGTTTGTACTAGTTGAATTTACAAGAGTATATGAAAAAATAGTATGGAATAGTTGACATGCAAGAAATCCACAACTGAATTTACATCTCTGCAACATACTAGTGCACATGCAGCCAAACACAGCATAACAAACTATGCTTTGCAATGCCTGCCATAGAATCACAGGATCATAGAATGGTTTGGGTTGGAAGGCACCTCAAACATCACATAGTTCCAACCACCCTGTCATGGGCAGGGACACCTCCCACTAGACCAGGTCCTTAGCTCACAGACAGCACAGCACAAGAAATAGGAAGGCTAAGGTTTTAAACAGAAAAAATGGAACAACGTTGTTGTATTAGACTGTTTTAACCTCTCATTCATTGGTATTTAGTAGGGTAATATATTGGGGTGCCTTTCCAAACTAATCCCATACAATTCTGTAGCTAGAACAAACCAGCACAGCTCTGGGTACAACATCTACTGTCTTATCTACTAAGACTTCGAAGCATAAAAGGTTTTATCCACCCACCACTTCTGTTTAGCCTCCATCAGGATGAAACTCAAATGCTGTAGAGCATAACTTGCTTACCTCTTTTTACACAAATTATCAAACTTAAACAACTTTTGTAATTATAAGGATTATGAAACTCAAGGGGGAAAAAAATTATTGCAGTAATTTTTCAGAGAGTTTATAATCTATTTAATTACTTTTTACACCATTTAAGATTCTCTTTTTAATACCTGATCTACTGCTTTTTTTCTTTTTACTATTATAATTTACCTTTTCCTCAAATAAAATTATTTCAGTAAACCAAAAATGTGATAATATGGGAAAGCTAAGAAACCACGCTCCATTTTAGACTGTTTCCCTAAAGTGCTAACTTCCATGAGACATTGCAGAAGGTTTTGTGAGCAGTAAATTCACTAAATATTTCTCCTGTGGTGCAAACAATGGAAGAGATCCACGTTGCAGAAACGGCAGAAACATCCAACCAGTGTTAAACAATACGAAGGACTTACTGTTCCAGCAGACAATTTTCTCTGCGTGAATATAATGTGATTACAAGAGGAGCTGCTGTAGGCTAATGAGCTCCTATTCACTGTTTTTATGGCATGAAACTCAGAAAAGTGTTGAGCATTTCCCCCTGCACTCCCAAGCAGATGGTGCTGTGGTGAGATGG
Source organism: Brachypteracias leptosomus (assembly GCA_013401335.1). Taxonomy (NCBI): domain Eukaryota; kingdom Metazoa; phylum Chordata; class Aves; order Coraciiformes; family Brachypteraciidae; genus Brachypteracias; species Brachypteracias leptosomus. The sequence continues at coordinate 59,327 of VYZX01006900.1, forward strand.
TGCCTTTCCATGAGACACTGCACAATCTGCACGCCGCAGCAGCACTAAAAGCCCAGAGGTCTCCTCTGTGTGCTGATGACATTTAAGATAGACTAGCAAAAAACTCCAACAAGGCAAATCGGTTTTGCTGAAGGCATTTAATTAATGGGATTTGAAATATATATTAACTAGAGCCAGCAGAGATTTATAACAACCATAGTTTTCTACTATCAACAAAATCTTTTCAGTGGTTGTTGTTGGGGGAACCTCATAAAGGTCATCAGAAAAATCAAACATGGTTGGTTCAAGATAGTCCTTATATTTAAGACATAAAATTGTGTTCAGCAAATTCAACTAGATAAAAAACTAGATTCTTTTGATAAAGAAAGATACTCAAAGCTTTCAGATGCCACTTAATTGAATTTGATCTAGGAATAGAGTCTCCTTTCACATTTATGATTCAATATTTATTAATTTATTCCATTAATTTATATCAGCGCCTATTGAGTGTTGCAGTTAGGACTAAGCATCTTTAAATATTGGTAGCATAGTATTGTCATAGCTTTCAAATTTAGAAATTAAACTGGTTTTGACAAGGGGACATGAGACATTTAGATTTAAAAATATTTTGCACAAGCCAGAGCTAAGCAATCTAAATATTTATGAGCTATCTAGGCAAGCGTTTTGTGATACCAAACCAAGGCAGTCACGAGCTAAAATGACTTTGAAGAGAATTATAACACAACAGCAATCTTCCCTCACCTCTGAACTACTCACTGGAAAAGTAACTCCCTAGCTCTGACCCGTTGCTATTCAAGGCCATCCACTGTGACCAAAATCATGCATTTTGTCAAGTGATTTTGAAGTAAACATCAGGCTCAAACAAAAACTTTGAATTGATGACAGGAACTGACTGACAGTGCAAATAGAGAACGGCGGCTCAATGCTGTGAATGGCTTGGAATTCAGAAGAATCATTCCACTTTACACAGGTGCAGAAGCTGGCACAAGGGAAGTGGGTCACCCCGTCTGTGCTGGTTCTCCACTTCTTGGACTCTTCAGACCAGAGCTTAGCTAATTTTTAATCCCAGCCATTGGGTCTTTAGAGCTCGGGGACTGTAAAGCCCAGATAACAAGTGCAAGGCTCACACACAGAAGAGCAAGATGCAGTCTTTTTGCCAAATGAACTCATAGAATCATAGAATGGTTTGCGTTGGAAAGGACCTCAAAGATCATCTAGATCCAACTCCCCTGCCATGGCAGGGACACCTCCCACTAGACCAGGGCACTCAAGGCTCCATCCAACCTGGCCTGGAACACTTTCAGGGATGGAGCATCCACAACCCCTCAGGCAACCTGTGCCAGGGTCTCGCCACCCTCAAAGTAAAGAATTTCCTTCTATAATCTAAATCTACCCTCTTCCAGTTTAAAGCCTTTATCCTTTGTCCTGTCACTCCAGGCCTTTGTGAAAAGTCCCTCCCCAGCCTTCTTGTAGGCCCCCCTCATACCGGGAAGGCCACAATTAGGTTTCCACAGAGCCTTCTCTTCTCCAGGCTGAACAAGCCCAATTCTCTCAGCCTGTGTTCATGCCCTGAAAAAGTTAATAATACTCCTGAAAAAGATTTTGCCTTTTTGTTTTGTTTTGCCGTGGCTGCTGTTCATTTCTGAGTTACATTTCCTTTGCCAGTCCCAGAAAAATAAAACCTGCCTTCCCTGTATTTCTTCTTTGGCCACAGAACTGAAAATCAATTGTCTACCTCCAGTTCAGTGAGAAAGTCTTATTTAATATTGAAGAACTATGTTTTCCTCTATTTCTCAAGTCAACACTCAAGCTCACTAGAGATGCATTTATTTTCTCTGTATGGAGCTTTTATTCAGTTTTTATTACAAATGCTGCGGGTGATCATTAAACACTATTTGAAGCTGTGTGCAGAGAAATTACACCAGAGCAGAGCAGGTGTTCAGACTGGCTCAACAACCACAGAAAGAAAACTGACTCCTTACCTTCCAGACTCATCTTTCAAGGCTACTGCTCTCCCAGGAGATATTGTTATAGCAGAAAAATGACAGGAGGATTAGCACATCCTACAGATCTTGATTTTATCCTTGATTATATATAGCTTGTGAAGACAGATCCATTAGCTTTGAGAAAATTACAGACATTTGTGGTTTAATTAACAATATTACATGCAACTTGTTGCTGGGGAAATGGATATACAAATAAGACATCTGCTCCTTAGCTTGTTCTCATTTCAGACAGTAGTTTTGATGCAGAAACCTTTCTCACTTCAAGAGCATAGCACTGAATGTAATTACTTGCTTACAGAGAGTTACTACAGCAAGGTACTCTTCAGATACTAAAGCAAAAATCAGGTAAATCTACATTCTAGGAATTAGTAGAACTTGTCCTTGACATAATACGTAGGCTAAGAAACCACAGCTTTGATCAATGAGAAAGAGAGATACTAGGATCTTGCTCTTTCAAAAATCAAAGAAGGAAAAGAGCAAATACCTGTCTACACTATAAATTAAATTTTCATAAGAACCCTGCAGATACGCCCAGGGGCAAAGTAAAGATAGAAAATTTGACAATTAGAACATTTTTTTTGTTGTGCACTACAAGTTCTGTGCTCAATCTGTCAGTTTGTAACTATCGAGCCACAGTTTCCACTTCATTTTTCAAAAAGCATCCCTTTATGAGTCCATTTCTAGCCTGTCTTAAATAGTTTTATCTCCATTCCATGATGCTCACCTCAAAAATCAGTATTTCGTCATCTCAAGCTCATAGAACAGTGCTGATTAGAAGATGCATTGATGCACTATTTTCTTGCTTTACAAAATTTTAAAAAGATGGAAACATGAGAACAGAGATTTCTCATTCTCAATGACATGATTTTATTGCTATTCTTCCCAAAGAAATCTCAATAATTTCTCAAAATATACAGCATTGAAATGTTGGGGAAGAATCTACTGCATTAGTCTGCAGAGCTCTAGGATTGTCTATGTCCTTCAGACTGAATTAATTTGATTCTCAGTAGATAACTCCATATGGCAGCAACCATACTTGGTTGTCGTGAATTCTATGCTTACTTTAGAAGAACTCTCAAATGTTTTGACTCAAGTAGGGATTGATACAGTATTAACCTAAATAGCTGATGAGAATGCAGTCTTTTATTGAGGCAGTTCAATTCTCCTGTGATTGTTTGGAGAATGTGTTAAACTAAGGAAATAAGACACTATACTTGAAACTTTGCAGTATGGCAGCCCCTGAGCACAGACTAGTCTTCATCCAAGTACCTCCAGGGGTTCATTAAGGGAATAGTTAGGCAGGAGAGATGATGTCCTCCTTCAGCTTCAGGCCAGATTGCTGCTTAGATACAAAGACTGTACTTTTAACTTATTTTATTCTTCAGAGGAGATGCAGCATTGCCTTTAGCCTTGCTCATATGCTAATGCAGCTCTTCAATTGCCCTGGCATGGCACAATCTGTCCTTTAAAAAATGAGAGGAGGATTCACAAAAACCTCAGGGCTCATCTACCTGATTGTTCCTATTAATTCATCAGCATAACAAAGATCTTAGCCTCAAAATCTGAGAATACAGGTATGTTGTGTGAAGAGCTTATTACATTCACAGCTACTGTCATGTTAAACTGAGATGACAAAATTGTTTGGAAGGAATTTTGAGTATGTTTTCCTCTTAAAATGAATTCTTTGCTTCTTGATAAGCAACGGAACAGGCAAACTACACTGCTCCTGCTCTGAGATTCCAGATTACATAGTTTCAGAAGGAGGTGGGAATAAAGATCAGCCCACAGATAAATAAAAAGTCTAAATATCCTGCTTTTTGTTATACAGTACCAGAATAAAATTTAAATTATTTGTGCAAAAATACTTAAATGAGAGAATCCACTATGTCATGTTGCTAGAGGAATATACTCAAAGCCCACAGAATATAAAGGTATACTCATGGTGTTTTCCTGGTTTCAGATGGGTCATGGTTTCACTCTTCTATTTCAAAGATGCACACAAAAAATATCTATATATCATAACATGTGAGCACAAGTTTTCCAGAATATATTGGAAAAATTAGTAAATATTCCACTATTATTCAGCCTTAGTCTTGCATTTATTTCACAATAAACAGCCATTTCATTAGTGATATTTTTGTGTGTTTTCCTCTGAACTTACAGTGTGTTAAGAGCCAATATTTTTACTCTGTTTTTTGGTCACAATTTGCAATGTAATTCCTGCCTCCTATGGAGTATTGCATCAATCAAATACCACAAAACTTGCGCTTCACCATAAAAATGAATTGATTAGAAATGAAATTGGTTCAAAGATCAATATACATATACATGGAAATTACGCTTACATAAAACACACCTTAAGAAGACCTTATGCTATGATGTTGAAATTTCCCTTTGCTAAAAGAAAAAATAATAAGATGAGGTGGTTAGAACATAGGTTGTTAGTTCCTGCTCAGTATCACCAATATGAGGGTTGATTTGTACTCATGTACAGATACACATGCACTGTTCTGTCCATTGAACCATAACAGGAATGTAAAACTCATTATGTGTAAGGCATTAAAGTGAATTTTCCCCTTCAAAACAAGGTGATTTTATCATACTATCCTGTCTTGACTTCTGCAAATCCCAAACCATGCCTGGCAATCATCTAGAGTAATGGTAGCTAGCATCCACCAAGTGACTGTACTAAAACCAAACATCATCAGTGACCACAGGACCATGGCTGTGTAGTTTACCAGTAAATTAATGGCAGTACTTCTCCAAGACTGCCAATAGAAGTACAGAAAGGTCTCATTATCATCAAAACTTAAAAACCACTGCATGGTCTAGGACAGATTTACTGTGCTACACACGGTTACACAGGGTTGCCTGTATGAAAAAAATATGGGCAAAAACCTCAGAATTCTAAGAAAATATTTTTTAAAGGGTTAAAGACAATTCTGTTCACATTAGTACCAATGATGAGCAATCTCACTTTTTTCTCAATCACACAGATCTGCAAAGTGGCAGCTTTATTATCATGTCATTCAACATGGGATCAATGCCTCTGTGATGCATATGCCAAGAGTTCATGGATATTTTCCAGCTCTCTCTCTCACCTCAGATCTAAACAACAGCTGACTTTTTTTTCCCCTAATTTTCCCTAAACATGTTTTTTTTGCTGAACTTAGCTTTAATTCTGCAGACATAAATGGGAGCAAATTTGGCAACGTAATCTGGCTATACAATAATTCTCTGGACATTTCTAATTTTCCTTTAGAAACATACTTTTTTGAATCTGAAACATGATTGTCCTCAGGTAACACCTAAATCCACTTTCTCTACCAAAATCAAATTAAATGACCATTAATAGAAGAAGATAAATTTCAAGAAAATCAAATTCATCCTTTGAACAAATACTTAAGGAAAAGGAGACATGAGACTAAACAACTTGTCAGTATTCATTGAACATACTGACAAATACACTATAAACATCTGGAAGTTATTAAAGTTAAAACGTAATTTATAAGATCAGAAATCAAAGTGTCAGAATCATATCATAAAACTTATATGATTGTAATAATAATAATAATAGCTACCTACTATATTTTTTTTACCTAGGATTCCAGATAGTGATCTTGAGCAGAGTCTGGATTATGATGGTCCAGAATAATTACCTATTATACACAAAATGTAATGTTATGTTATCGTTAGTATTCACTCATACAGTGCCTAGGAGTCAACATTACGAGCCAAGATTTCTATGGTGTGTTCAATGCAAATATACACCAAAAAAAGTTCTGAGCTCAAAAATTTCAAGATTTTAATTTCATTTTCATTATATATCTATACCACTAGCAAAAAGAGACCTATATAAGCAAATAGTTTAATTTTGGTTTTTGTCTGATCCCCTCCTTTCCTTTTGTTACAAATACTTAAATATTTGTAACAAATGAAGTTACACATTACAAAACTTACATTTAAAATGTTAAAAAAGTTGAAGATTAGGACATGTCCACGTGTCTGTAGGACATTTAAACAACTTTAAAAAAGGCTCTTTGAACCTCTGAACAGTGATGTTCCTTCCATGTAAGTTAATATACTTTAGTCATCTAAAGTATTTAATCTGAAAACTTTGCTTGCTTTGAAATGCCAGTTTCTCACAATCATTTCTGGGGCAGTAAAATCCAATAAATATAATGTTCTGTCATCAAGTCCAGACTTTCAGTGTCTTATTTTTTCTGAAGTGCTCTTTTGACAAACTGCAATTCAATCATTTTGACATTTCTTGGAAATCTAGGAAAAATACACCCCCCAGAGACCTTCTGGGTGATTTCAAATTTATTAATATTTCTCAAAAAATTCAAAATTGCATGTCTCAAACCACACTTATACCAATCAGCAACATTTACAGTAATAGAATCCATAAACCGCCTCTTTATCAATTCTGGTGTCACTAAGAGTGCACTATCAGCTGATAAGTATTTTAATTAGTGTTAATTTGATATATGCCAGAATGGCAAAAGCTGATAGAACTGAAGGAGACCAGAATAATTCTAGAAGAGGAAGTGTTGCTGGGGCATTTTCTTGAGATTCATGACAGAACTGACTATTTCTGAGCAAATATCTATGTCATAGATCTTGATGCATATCCTCAGTGTTGAAAAAACAGTGCCTGTGTTCACTATTGTACAAGTGGCATTTAATTACTTGCATTATACCAGGTGAAGGAGGTATGTGAGTTTTCTTATTGTAAAATAACAAAACCATGGTAGCATATTTATCTATCTCAGAATAATATTCTGAGGTGGGTTTGGTTTAACAGCCATAATCAGTACAACAAATTCAGATCAAATGGCAAGAAGTAGAGGCTTAGAGCAACCTGGTCAAGCAGATGTCTCTCACCATAGCAGGGGGGTTGGAACTAGATGATCTTTAAGGTCCCTTCCAACTCAAACCATTCTTTAATATTGGCCATAAGGCCTTACTGCGGCCTTCCAGTATC
>VYZX01006900.1:66568-76779 GCA_013401335.1 Brachypteracias leptosomus
TGCTCTAGTGGGAGGTGTCCCTGCCCATGGCAGGAGGGTTGGAACTAGATGATCTTTAAGGTCCCTTCCAACCCTGACAATTCTATGATTCTATGATCTCCCCATCACCTTGATTGTTACCTCAGCAAGTGCCACCTGCAGACATGTTCTTATAGTTATGTCATATTACATCCTGAGGAAAATAATGAAAACCAAATATTTCACTATTTCCAAAGGCAAATATGATTGTGTATGAATGAGGGATGAATAATCTTCCTGCACCATTCTCGTTGACATCCCATTTGACTCCATCTTCTAAACTATGTTATTCATTATTCTGCCCCAGCAATTCTCTAGAAACGGACCACACAAAGTCCAGAACAATTTCCATTACAAAGACAAATAAGTAAATATAACCCACTCTCACAGTCTTCAAAAGGTAAGAAATAATACAGATAAGAGCTCATTAAGGCAGTGGCTGCAACTGCAATGAGGAGAATTTATTTGTAGCATGTTACTCCTTGCACTCTGCTTCTGCATAAGCAATCAAGTGCATTACCATTCACAGATAGACTGCTAACATCCAAATTGGCAACTTCAGGAAATGACTCACAAAGAGGAGATTCTCTTAGGATTTATTTGCAGACTGGGGAGAAACAGCTTGACTCTGTAGCATCGCAGAAGATAAGGCTACGGAGAAGAGAAGATGGGTCTACCATTGAGAATGAAATGCATGTTGCAAAGTGCCTCTATCCTCTTCACCAAGTAAATTGTTCTGCTGCTTCCATGTATTTAAAACACAACTCACCTATCACAATAACCAAGAACTCTCAAAGGTTACAATTTGTCATTAGTGAGCACTGAACTACACCTACAATTACCACTCCTCAGCTCTCAGTGCCAGGATGACCATACAGATTGCTGGGAGACAGTGCAAGGGGAAAGGAAGAGAGGCAGAATCAGCCACTCCAGTTATAATGAAGAATTACAGGCACTCCCATCGAATTAAATGCCAAATGAGTCAGGTTCTAGAGGAAGAAACTCTGCTCTGCTCCCTGTTCTGATGCACTGAACTAATTACCATCAACTCTTGATGGGAGACGCAAGACACCTAACAAATCCTGGAAACTCATTTTCTCTTGCACTATAAAACTGCTAAACTGTTGAATCAGCCCACGTTAGCAAATTGTAATTGTCATCCGAATGGAAGGCTGATATTGGTCTCTTCCTGTTTATGGCACAGACGTGTCCCAGGTCTTAGGAATTCTGCTCTGCTTAATGAAGAGATGGCTCAGCTTGATTTAGAGTTGCTCTGCCTCAAGACAGGGGACGGTTTCAATCAAAATAATTGCCCTGCAATCAGGTCATTAATTATGTTTTCGTGTAATGACATTTATAAAAAAGTCAAAAAACATGCTAATTTGCTCAAATAAAAATGAATAGTATTTCTCAATTAGTTTAATTACCATACTAAATCTGTTTCAAGCTGATATATATCCACACAGATGAAAGTGCTCCTGATTTTACAAAAACAAGTTTGTTTTCAGTTCTACAGAACCCTGCTAGTGATTTATAATAAAGTATTGATGAGCAGGCTTCTGAAGCAATGTTGCATTTCAATTCAAGTAACAAAAGCTAGTAGTTTTGTGTTCAGTTGGTAAGTAAATAGGCAAGGGGGGAAAAAAAGAAAGCAGAAAGTTTAAGCAACATCTCATCAGTCACTTGCCCCACCCCAGTAAACAAACATTCTGTTAACAACAGGTTTATTTAAGCAGAATCAACTGCTTGGGGAAAGACCAATAGAAAAAAAAAAATACACAAATGTTTGCTACAGCCCAACAGTCTGATGCTTCATACTTTGTCTTACATCTAAAGCTCAGATAAAATATTATAGAACTTTTCAGCTGAAGCTATTTATTTAGTGACAGCTCGTATTAATATTAATCTAGTGACAGTAATTTGAATATACAGGTATCCTTGTTCTTACCAGCCAAGAGAAGGCCATTTCCAAAGTTAAATACAAACACATAGGACCTGAAAATATGTTTGGTTTCTGTAGATTATACTGTATCATAGAAGTAAATCCTCCAAAGCAGCTATTTATTTTGGTTTTTTATTTTCCTTGATTTTTTCCTCTCCTGAAAAACCAACATGCAAAAAGCATGACATGGAAATGTCTACTGCTCATCATTTCTGGCAATGAATTCCAGTATTCATTAATGTAGCCATATGATCTCCATTAACTACAAGAAAGCCATCAAGCAGGGGACAGGGAATGGGGACAGCACGAGAAATCACAAAATCCTTGAATTAACCAGAATCATCTGAAAAGCAAACACTACCATGATGAGCAGCCTCCAGACCTTCTGCCACCAGATTTTTGGCAGGTGAGCAATGCACGTGTCCACAGCAATGGGACACACAGCCTGAAAACTGCAACCAAACCATGTAACGGATGATGAATCTGCAAATAAAACAGAAATCTTCTCCCAGTGGGGATTTTATCAACTGTCCTTCCTTGGGAGAAATGGCACTAATAGAAACACAAGGAGTAATTGCCATCTCTGAAAATCACTAAGCACTCCAATATGATATCCTTACATAACTTTTATGGCTCAGAGGTGAAGCCCTTCAACAAGTGACAAAAATCACATGAAAAAAAAAAAGACGAACTTACTAACTTTACATCAATCATCTATTCACCTTATTTATTATCAATGACAACTAAATCATAGAAACATTTAGGTTGCAAAAGACNAGAACTCCAAAGATCTACTACAAATCAGAAAAAAAAGAAACATTTCTTTCCTTACACTTCACCCCCCCTTGTCTCATCACTATATAACCCATGAAGGTAAATTAAAACCCTAGATACACCACAGCAGTCATCATTTTCAAACCACACAAACAGACTTTTACAAAAATGTCCAGCTTTAGTCCTGAATATAAAATGTATATGAATTCAATCTTGAGCAGTTTATTTCTAGTGCACACTATCAGCAATGAATGAGTTTTTCTTGTGTAAAAACCAATTTCTAATGCAGCAGGAATGGGATATTAGATTGCAGAAGTGACTGAGTTCTGCTAGAGAGAGAGAGGACCCATCTGAGAGTTTATTTTTGACTTATTACTAAAATGTAATGTTTACACATTTTTTTTTTTAAAGTGAAGAAAACTATCTGTATTATATTTCAGAGAAAAAAAAAATTGCAGGCATAAAAGCAACCTTCTTTTTTTTTTTTTCCAAATATCACAGGTTAATTTAGAATCAATCTCTCAAAGAACTTCAGAGTATCTATTCCCCATGGAAACAGTATGTGCTCAACTTTGATACACTAGTTCAAGTACATTGAGTTCCAGTGCTGAGAATAAAATGGCCTCTTAAGAAAGTTTTAATCTTCAAGTGAAAAAAAAAAGGGACAAAATTAGAAACCAAAGAATAAATTAAAAAAAAAATCCTACTAAGAATAGGATTATTAATACTTTATCATTTCTTTTTAAAAAAAAATCTTCTAATACAGGTAAAAAAAATATTTTGTCATCTGACAAGGTCAGTAACACCTCATTCAAAAAACATGATTCGTGAAACCATGTAACAAAGTAGCCACATGTGTTTTACTAGGAAATAATAAATTCAGACCAGGTACAGAAAAAGGTCATTTCATTGCAGCATTCAGAAAAACACAACATCCCACAAACACACCCCAAAATAACAAAAAGATTTTTGATATGTAATGTTAATAGGAATAGACAAATACAGTTACAAAAGTAGCAATAAAATCCAGCAGTGCATATTACTTTTCATAACACTTACACAGCCATAGGTTGCATGAATACAATACTTAAAGGATTTATTTGTACTATGAGGTGGTTTGGAGCTTTCTGTTATTAAATACAGTTTAAAAGACCTGAGGTATCACATTAGGCTGAAAGGCAAAATAGGTTTGTAATATTGTACTTGAATAGTGGCTAACAAAAAATAATTTTTTTTCTTTCTTCATATAATCCAAGACTTATGTAAGGATGTAAATTGCTCTGGGTTCTGTTATTTCTTTGGTGAATCAAGTTTGATTCTGTAATCCAAGAATATCCCCCGATAGACACTGAAGAAATTTGCACTTCTGAAAACCCGTTGTTATGCTTTCTCATCAGTCTGAAATGCAAATCAGGAACACTTTACAGCTTTTAGAATGCTTACCAAATTTAAACTAATCCAGCCAAGGAATCTGGACCTGCAAAAAACACCTTTATTATTATTCTGCATAATTAGCAGTTAACAATGATGCACTATATTAATCACATTTATTACACAGGTGCCTTCAGAGGAGATTGAAGTCCCATTATGCAAACATGGGCTTTGCACAGAGTTTACAAGCTACATAACACAAGGTGAAGGAAGAGGCATCCCACACAACAATGTTAGAACACCAAATATCACGTTAGCTTATGCTTATTCATTTTCTGAAACTACTTAAAAAATTCAGTGGAATACTTAAGGTATATAAAGAGGGAGTAGGGCAGGATATACAGGATGAGAGAAAAGTACCAACAGAGATGTGCAGGTAGGAATGAAGCTGAGGTTGATGCTGAGTGCAAATCAAATACTAAAATAACCACAAAACCACCCAAACCAACCAAAAAAACCAAACCATCACATGTCAGCTCCTAAGGAAAGGCTAAACAACTGCCTAGAAAAGTGCAAGATGGTCCTATCAGAAACAATTCTACCAACTTACCAGCAGGAGCAACTGAGCCCAGGAAGGTTCCCCAAGATTGCTCCATTTACTCTCCCAGTACCCCGAATATCCACAGGTCTGTGATTTAGCAACTTACATTCATTTCACTGTTTTCTCTCTTCAGATTTCACATGGCAGTGAGGGGGGAAGACATCACTTTTATCATTATTTCGTGTTATGCAAACTACTCTGCACTTTCTGGATCCCCACCTTCTGGGCATGGGGTGATTGCTACAATGTCCCGTTAGATCTGCCCTGGCTTATTTAACAGCTCCTGTTCTGTCTCCTGATGATACTTACAGAATAGCAACATGAGAAATGGTGACAAACCTGTTGAATTTAACATTGCTGGCCAGTATAGTGGGTTGACCTTGGCTGGCCATCAGGTCCCCACCACGCTGCTCTATCACTGCCCCTCTTCTATGGGACAGGGGGAGAAAATAAGATGAAAGAGCTCATTGGTCAAGATAAGAATGAGAAGACCACTTAACAATTCTCTTCTATCTCCTCTCCCCGAGCAGGGTATGGGAATGGGGAATAAAGGCCGTGGTCAGTCCATAATGCTTTGTCTCTACTGCTCCTCCTTCCTCCTGCTCTTTTTCCCTGCTGNTCATCAACAGTGTTGATGGCCTCAACATTGGCTAGGGGCAGGTCCATTTTGGACCTGACTGGAACTGACTCTGCTGAGCATGGGGGCAGCTCCTGGTAGCTTCTCACAGAAGCTACCCCTGCAACAACTCCCACTACAAAGACCTTGCCATGTGATCCCAATACATAACCACAACAATAACTTAATAAAAAAGGCAGGATGTAATTAAAATCACAGTGCTTAGCAGCCAGCCATCCACAGGACTACAGTTCTAAGACTAACAGATCTACATTAAAAATTATGTACCTTATAATTAAACTTGCATTAAACCCACAAAGGAGGTTTATACCACTGACTGCAGGATTAAAATAATTGTTTTATACTTAAAAAAAAATATGCAGGACTCAGAACTATTCCAAAAAATACTACTGGAAATGATGTTTGATTTTAGACTTCATGATGGAATGTACTTTAAAGTGAATTTTTAAGTCATTTGGTGGTCACGTGCAGCAAGATTCATCAGTTAGATGATGCAGCAAGATTGTCTCAGTTAAAGCATCCCACTTGATGCTTGTCAAAACATCTGCATTCTAGATTAAAAAAAAAAAATCTCATTATAGAGAGGTGTTCTTACTAACTCCTAGAAATACACAGTTATCTGAACATACACCTACTGAGGAAATAAATTACTTTCATTTACAGTCTAGGCCAAGAAGTGACACAAGTTCACAGCAGTAAGAAACAATGCTTTGAAAGATCCCAGTGATCAGTGGTCTCCATCTTCCTAGGATGCTTACTTATTGCAGTTGAGAGGCAAATAATCTGTCCGTCCCCCCCCCTTCTTTTTAATGCTAAAAGATAGGTATATAGAGTTCTTACTTCAAGTTTAACTGTGATTAGCATTTCACATCAGAAGGGAGATACAACATCCTAGCAGAAACTCCAGCTGAATTAGAATATCAGGTAGGATTCAACAGATGGCATCAGCTACATATTACAGCATCACCAATTCCCCCCAAAATCATCTGTTAAAACTGCTTACAGTACAGTTTCCTTTTTTTCCCACCATAACAGAATTTTTGGTTATGTGAAGTACTTGGCTGAGAAAGAAGCTGTTTTCTGCAACTCATTCTGATGAGCATATGAAACCTCTCCGAGCATTCAAGGGAGTGTGTGTATTTCTCATCTCACCCAATGATAGGATAAGAAAATATTCTGCATTTATTTTCTCATAACAGAAGAATAATGATTCAGAACCTAGGTAACATTTTTATCAGTTTATATACATTCATTTTGCCTTAGTTACTCTGAAAACATAAACGTAAAACACAGAAAAGCGGGGAACACAATTCAACTAAATTCTGTTGCTGATAGCCAAAAATTTTGTGTTTGCCTATAGCCTAAATCTGAATATCTTTAACTCATCATTTCAGGCTTGGTAGAAGTCTAGAGTTTGCTGAGAGCTGCTCATTCTGTGACCTGAGATTAGACCTCATAGCCAAGCACAGAAGGCAGAAGACCACTTAATCTTTGATGGAGCTGGATCCAGCACAACTTCTCATGAGCAGATGTCTCATTAACACAGGAAAGGCTCCAGTCACCAAGAGCTGAGAAAACTGTTCTTTAGATCATGTAGATATATGAACTTCTAATTGACATTTTTGATAACAGCTCAGCAATTACAGCTTTTATTCAAGGGTATGGGAGAGAAAGAGGTCTGGGTGAAAATTTTCTTCAAGGGNGTGATCCCAATACATAACCACAACAATAACTTAATAAAAAAGGCAGGATGTAATTAAAATCACAGTGCTTAGCAGCCAGCCATCCACAGGACTACAGTTCTAAGACTAACAGATCTACATTAAAAATTATGTACCTTATAATTAAACTTGCATTAAACCCACAAAGGAGGTTTATACCACTGACTGCAGGATTAAAATAATTGTTTTATACTTAAAAAAAAATATGCAGGACTCAGAACTATTCCAAAAAATACTACTGGAAATGATGTTTGATTTTAGACTTCATGATGGAATGTACTTTAAAGTGAATTTTTNTGAATCTGCTCTGGCATCTGGAGCAATCTCCTCCCCCTCCTTCTCTTTGCCTGGGTGTCTGCAGAGCTCTTTCTCCCATATTTTTGAAATTCCTTTCTCTCACAACTGCTATACAATATTTTTTCCTCCTTAAATATGATATCACAGAGGCATCATCAACAGTGTTGATGGCCTCAACATTGGCTAGGGGCAGGTCCATTTTGGACCTGACTGGAACTGACTCTGCTGAGCATGGGGGCAGCTCCTGGTAGCTTCTCACAGAAGCTACCCCTGCAACAACTCCCGCTACAAAGACCTTGCCATGTGATCCCAATACATAACCACAACAATAACTTAATAAAAAAGGCAGGATGTAATTAAAATCACAGTGCTTAGCAGCCAGCCATCCACAGGACTACAGTTCTAAGACTAACAGATCTACATTAAAAATTATGTACCTTATAATTAAACTTGCATTAAACCCACAAAGGAGGTTTATACCACTGACTGCAGGATTAAAATAATTGTTTTATACTTAAAAAAAAATATGCAGGACTCAGAACTATTCCAAAAAATACTACTGGAAATGATGTTTGATTTTAGACTTCATGATGGAATGTACTTTAAAGTGAATTTTTAAGTCATTTGGTGGTCACGTGCAGCAAGATTCATCAGTTAGATGATGCAGCAAGATTGTCTCAGTTAAAGCATCCCACTTGATGCTTGTCAAAACATCTGCATTCTAGATTAAAAAAAAAAAATCTCATTATAGAGAGGTGTTCTTACTAACTCCTAGAAATACACAGTTATCTGAACATACACCTACTGAGGAAATAAATTACTTTCATTTACAGTCTAGGCCAAGAAGTGACACAAGTTCACAGCAGTAAGAAACAATGCTTTGAAAGATCCCAGTGATCAGTGGTCTCCATCTTCCTAGGATGCTTACTTATCGCAGTTGAGAGGCAAATAATCTGTCCGTCCCCCCCCCTTCTTTTTAATGCTAAAAGATAGGTATATAGAGTTCTTACTTCAAGTTTAACTGTGATTAGCATTTCACATCAGAAGGGAGATACAACATCCTAGCAGAAACTCCAGCTGAATTAGAATATCAGGTAGGATTCAACAGATGGCATCAGCTACATATTACAGCATCACCAATTCCCCCCAAAATCATCTGTTAAAACTGCTTACAGTACAGTTTCCTTTTTTTCCCACCATAACAGAATTTTTGGTTATGTGAAGTACTTGGCTGAGAAAGAAGCTGTTTTCTGCAACTCATTCTGATGAGCATATGAAACCTCTCCGAGCATTCAAGGGAGTGTGTGTATTTCTCATCTCACCCAATGATAGGATAAGAAAATATTCTGCATTTATTTTCTCATAACAGAAGAATAATGATTCAGAACCTAGGTAACATTTTTATCAGTTTATATACATTCATTTTGCCTTAGTTACTCTGAAAACATAAACGTAAAACACAGAAAAGCGGGGAACACAATTCAACTAAATTCTGTTGCTGATAGCCAAAAATTTTGTGTTTGCCTGTAGCCTAAATCTGAATATCTTTAACTCATCATTTCAGGCTTGGTAGAAGTCTAGAGTTTGCTGAGAGCTGCTCATTCTGTGACCTGAGATTAGACCTCATAGCCAAGCACAGAAGGCAGAAGACCACTTAATCTTTGATGGAGCTGGATCCAGCACAACTTCTCATGAGCAGATGTCTCATTAACACAGGAAAGGCTTCAGTCACCAAGAGCTGAGAAAACTGTTCTTTAGATCATGTAGATATATGAACTTCTAATTGACATTTTTGATAACAGCTCAGCAATTACAGCTTTTATTCAAGGGTATGGGAGAGAAAGGGGTCTGGGTGAAAATTTTCTTCAAGGGGAAAAAAAAAAATAGACTTAGAGTCTATCTCGTTTTTTGTATGTTTCACCGAAAAAATTAACAACACTTATTTTTATACCACATTATGATCCCTTTGATAGGCTGCCTTACATAAATAAAATGTTCAAGGACAAATGCCTGAGAAAGCCATAAAGCAAGCAGCTTATACACCGCAGACAATTTGATCATGGTGCAGTTGCCTCCCATGAGGAAAAAGTAAATTAACATTTTAGAGCTCTAAGATGGTGTAGCTACCAGATACATAATATTCAAATTCTGAACCACTATTTTCATCCACAGGCTAAAAAAAAGTGTTGAATATGCATATATTGAATGTTAATCAGTGATGAGCTAGAGATTATTTCACAGTACACAAGAGAAAATATTGTAACTAAACAGAAACAGAGTAAGATTGTAAAATGTTAGTGAAGCTTTCACTAATGTATTACTCGCAAATTCTGAATAAAACCACAGTCTGGTCAGTAAGAAACTATGATAGAAGTCTTCCATGAAAGCAAAATGTCATCCATTATACTGCATCAATCAGTACAACTCTATATCCTCTTATTCTGGTGCCCTACTTGCAGTAGTAAANCTCTTTTTCCCTGCTCCAGCATGGGTTCCCCCCATGGGAGTCACTCCTTCACAAACTTCTCTAATATAGTTCCTTTCCATGGGCTGTAGTTCTTCACAAATGGTCCTGCCATAGGTCCTGCCAGCAACCCTGCTCCTGCATGGGACCACAGTGGGATCTTCCATGACCTGCAGGTGGAGATCCACCATTAACCTCCACGAGCTGCAGGTGAATCTGCTCTGGCATGTGGAGCAATCTCCTCCCCCTCCTTCTCTTTGCCTGGGTGTCTGCAGAGCTCTTTCTCCCATATTTTTGAAATTCCTTTCTCTCACAACTGCTATACAATATTTTTTCCTCCTTAAATATGATATCACAGAGGCATCATCAACAGTGTTGATGGCCTC
>VYZX01006901.1:0-65640 GCA_013401335.1 Brachypteracias leptosomus
ACTGGACACAGTACTCCAGAGGAAGTCTCACCAGGGCACAGTAAGGGTGAGGAGAACCTCCCTTGACCTGCTGGCTACACTCTTCTTAAGGCATACCATGTCTGTTGCCTCCCTGGGGACAGCGATAAAGATGTGGTGAGAAAACTTCCTGCCCTGGTACAGCTCTCGGATTATTATCCATTATTGTCTTTTCAGGTAGGCAGTGATGACCTTACAACAAAAAATCCAAGAGAAATCCAGAGAGACTTCAGGCCTTGGGATGACTGGTGAAGGGATCAGGAGCACAAGTAGTGTTCTCCTCTGTCCCTCCAGAGACAGAGAATAATGAGGGAAGAAACAGGAAGACCCATCACATCAATACCTGGCTTTGAGCCTGGTGTCACTGGCAGGACTTCAGATTTTTTGGTCATGGCTCAGTTTATACAACATGAGGCGTGCTGGTGACAGATGGGGTACACCTGTCTCAAAGGCGAAAAGGATTTTTGCGCAGGAGTTGTCAGGGCTCATTGAAAGAGCTTTAAACTAGATTTGAAGAGGGAAAGGGACAAAACAAGGCTTGCTAGAAGTAAGCCTTGGGGGGACGTATCAATGTTTGTGGGATGGTGTGCTAGTGAAGTCCTTCAGTTTGTCATCCCAGTGGAGGTAAGGTAAGGAGTGCCATGTGATAGCAAAGATAGAAGGGATGTTGATGGTCTGGAAATCACAGAAGCAAGAGGAAGGCCAACAAGGCAGAGATCATGGTGGGAGTCTGTTACAGACCACCCAACCAGGATCAAGAGGCAGACAAAATATTCCATAAGCAGCAGGGAGAGGTCTCACAATCACTGCCACTTGTTGTTGTTACAGACTTCTACTTACCAGAAGTCTGCTGGAAATACAGTAGAGCAGAGAGGAAGCAGTCTAGGAGGTTCCTGAAGTGTGTGGAAGATAACTTCGTGACATAGCTAGTTGTGGGATAATCACTGGAGGTAACTTGAAATTTAAACTTATATTAAAAATACAGCATTATTCACACATTAAGGAAAGTTATAATATTGAGGAGGCCTTCAAGGTGCTGTGCAGCTGGTATGCATGGAATCCCTTCCGTGATGGTTCCCTAAGCAACATAACTTGCAACCTTGGAAGCCGCACAGAGGGTGGAGTGGAGTGAAGACCCTGCGGCCAGGCTCTGTGATAAAGGTGCAGAGATGGAAACTCAATGATACTTCGAAAACTGATAAGCTATACTTTTGCTACCCTGAGCCAACAGTCTGCCATCTTTTGATGAACTGCTGTCCTTTGTGCAAACTTTGCTCATTATAATNCCTCTAACTTCTGGGATCAGTCGACAGGCTGAGCCTTTCTTCCCCCCCATAGGGATGCCTTTGGGTAAGATTTGAACCTCCTCGAGAGCTCTTTCGGAACTTAGAAATCTCTGCAGAGTTGCTTTTAACTTAGCGCTTCGGTAATTTGTAATCTTGACATTTGTGTACACACTATTTGCAGACAGTGTATTCATCACCGGCAATCCACAAAGAACCTGTACTCTATTGCTTTGAATAAATTGCACTATTCACATAATCAGCCTCACCGTTTCTCACTGTGTGCCACGTAAGTCCATAGATAGTGGCTGGACGGGAACACAGCACACTGTGGAGTGAATCCAAGATGCCGAACTCATAGTGTCAAACTGGGCATTATTCTGGATTTAAACCACAAAGCCTACAGGTCCAGGGAGACTGCCGCTGCAGAAGACATACCAAGGGGAGCATGGCACTTCAAGAACATTACTCCCTCCACACCTTTCTAATCTGGACCACTCATGCAAGTGACAACCTCAGCCTACAAATCCCACCACCATTAGGGTTAGGGTTAGGATTGAGAGAACAAAAAAGCCTACAGCTTCAAGGACACTGGTGCTGAAGAAGGCATGCCAAGAGAACCACAGCACTGCACCAACATTGCTCCTTCCACACCTTCTCTAATCACCACCCATGATGCTGAAGACATCTGTAGCTAAATCTAAAGACCTTTAGGGTTATGGTTAGGGTTCAGAGAACCACAAAGCCTACAGCTCCAGGGACACTGCTGCTGCAAAAGACATTTCCATAATGACAAAAAAAATCCCATAAATTCACTTAAAGCAGCAAAAATGACCTGGCAGGATACAGCCAGATACTAATAATGGTGACCTTATTTTGTTGCAGCGTCCTGCCAATACTCACATGATGTGATTTTCTTGCAGTAAAAATTAAATAAGCAAAGTGGAGGAGACATTTTTCTATCCTATTTACCGTCAAAAAATAAAGCAAATTAATCTGTCTACCACCAAGCTTTGTGTGGCCACACCCTGTGCAAAACCTTTAAAAAGGAAACATTAAATGAAAGTTAGTCTCAGCTAAACAACTTGAGTTAAAACTCCAGGTTTTGCTGTATGTGAAGTTGCTGAGAAGAAATGCTATTTAGAGCAGGAAATTGGTGATTCATAATTGACATTAACTCTAGTTACCCTTCAATGTGCATGCTGTACTTCATGTGAAACTATTATAAGCACAGAAAGGCCATTCCCTTAAGCAAGTTCAAGTTAATGTTTAGGAAACCATTTAAGTTAGTACTAGGACAAAAGCCATTACAATGGAATGGTCGGATGCTCAGACTGCACCCTCAGCTGCAAAACCTATGCATTTTAGTACCTCTTCAGATATATGGTCATTTTGGCCAATTCACCGAATCCTGGCTTCACAAATGTCCTCAGTCAAAACTCCCAACTACTAAACAGGGCCAGAAAAGTTTCTTTTTTGGCACTCCTTGTGGGCAGCTTTCTAAATGCACTGAAATCCATGCTAGTCTCCAGTTTTACACACACACAAGTCCCTTTGAACTCAGATGAAATCCTGGAGTCCCAGCAGTTGGTGGGAGCAGAGCCACAAGGACATGTCCATACACAGCTGCATGTGGACCCTGGCTTCAATGCAATATATGCCTATACTGGAAGATGCCAAAATTGCAGAACGCAGCTTGCTGCAACTCGGAGTGTAGAAGGAGATGGTCCAGGGATCAGATCCTCACCTAATGAGAGCTGGCAATGCTCTGTGGTTTTTGGTGCAACCTGTGACCTTGCACTAGGTGCAAATTTGGTGCCACCACTGCCTGGTCCTTAACAGCTGGCTGCTTTGCCTTCTGGTCTCCAAAACAGAGGTGAAGCTCACTGAACTTCCTTAGAGTACTGCTGCTTTTTCAGTCCAAATGAACATATGAACTTAATTATTCCACTGTACTATAAGCCTAGAATAAGAAATTAAATAGATCTTGTTATGGAGTTTGATGTGAGTTAAGTTTTAGCATCTTACTCAATTTTTTAATGATTTTTTTTTCAAATAAAAGCAAGAACATCTTTCTGATATAGAATATGCCTCAAACTACAAGTATAAATCAGAGACAGAATTCAGGTACAGAAAGAGAGTGAAGACTCATATGGTTATAACTACAAGCACCTTTGAACTTGAGAAAAGCACTTTAAACCACTGTCTCATTACTACCTCTAGAAAAGAGTGATTTGAATTCCTTTCTACAAGGAGAGATGCTCTGCATGTCCAATGCTGTGCTCAACCAAGGACCCCCAAGAAAAAAGCCACTCTACACAGCTGGTCAAGTTCCTGGTGCCCTGCTGACTTCAGGAGGCTGCTCCAGGCACAGAGGGGTGACAGGTCATGGAAAGGCAAGGGGTTCACCATCCTCCTTGGCCTCAGCTTGGGCTGTGACAACAGAAGAAATTTTTGGGTAGCAAGGACAGCGGTGCACATCCTTGAGAATGAAACAAACTAAGGAAATATTCTTTGTGTAAAACCAGAGGTAGCAAAAGACCTGACAGAGCTGAAACATGCTGGAGCTGAGGAGGACGCTAGAAAGAGATATAAACTGTGGTGTACTGAGGGTGAGCACAGTAAGGGTAAGAGAGGTTGCCAGGAAAAGGCAGGAGAAAGAGTCATTCCTTGGTGTTTCCAAATCTTCAGTTCTGCCAGGCAACGAAACCATTTTAGAAATGTGAGTCCTATACTTCATCTAAAAGCTAAAACAATAAACAAGAGGTTTTCAAATAAAGTGTATGGAAAAGGAAGTTTTCCCTCACATGGCAGAGTCAAAGCTACATCTTCAGGAGTGGACCCTGGCAAGAGCTTCCCTTGCAATTCCTGCCAGGGGCAGAGCCTAGAGTCTACTGCAGGAAGCAGAATTAGCTCTGAAGAAAGGAATTAGGATTTGCCAAGTGAAGAAAGTCGACTAGAATAGACTGAGGCTGATGTAAGGATGGGCAGAGAATCTGAAAAGAGCCTTGAAATGGAAGGACAAGCTGAGTCTACTGCATTGGAAACACTGAAAGACCACATATGATGCCTGTACCTTGGCAAGCTCCAGCTATGCCCAGCATTTGGGAAAAGATGCAAGAATCACAACAGATTATGTTGTCTGAGAAAGAAACAACACGAACCTATGGTTCACAGCATGGGTGAAGAGTATGGTGACAGCACCAGCAGAGGGAAGGGGCTTATTCACAGGAGCCATGAAAAATACCGTGACATGAGATAAAAGGACAATCAGCCCGTAGGCAAATGAATATAATCTATTTTCAGCTGGACAGAGCTGCACAAACTGATAAGGTGTCTGACAGGGTTACGAGCACTGAAAGAAAAGCTACAGGCAACATAAGGTAAGAAAAGAAAGGGCTCAGAAGAGCTATTCCCCACAGAAGGAGATAAAGGCATGTGCAAATGAAAGAGAGGGTTCATAATAGCGTCAGGGATTTTTAAAATGTCACATCCTTGATCTCACCCCCAGGGTGAATGCACTGGAGTCAAAACAATAGCAGGAAAGGATGAGGGCCTCAAGGGAGTAGAGATGGTCTCTGCAAACTGCAGAACGGAGCACAAAAGTGCCTCACCCTCCCCATCTCCACTCCAGAGGGGGTGTCTGGAGGCTTTTCCTCCCAGCCCAGGGTGAGGGTTGCAAGTGCACTGCTCTGGGAATCAGCAGTCCAGGGAGAAACTCAGCCCTGGAGGGACTCCTCATCCATACGCAGGAGGAAATGTTGCTTCCTTAACAAATAAAGAAAATTAAGTCAGTACATGAACGGAGCACATTTTCCTCTTCTCCCAGAGGGGAATGGCTTTCAGGAGACTATTAATACCACACACTTCACCTGATACACCAGACAGTGCTCTTGGGCTTCTTGTATTGAAACAGAGCATGAATTCAGCATCCTCATTTCAGGGTTGTCCTTGCCTCACTGTCTGGTGAGGCAGACTGAAGGTGTTTCTCAGGAAAAGAAACCTCTCAAGAAAAGTCACTTTTGGACTGCATAAAGCTTTCTGGTCTCCATACGCAATTTTTTTGTCTAAATTGAAGAACATCTACAGATCTGAGCTCAGGAAATGGCTGAATAAATGTATTAATGGATGAACGAATTAGTTAATCACACAGGACTTTGACAGGTTCCGTGGTTTCTAAGCTTCACAGACCTGGCTGTGACTGCCAAGAGCTCTGCACTGTGGACTGGCTTAGTCATAACTGGTCCAAAGCTTACAAAAGCTCCAGTTATTCACTCCCTCCTCAACTGTGCTTTCACAGTTCCCTTGGCTGCACTGAGACCCTGGGTAGCTACAACTTCATTGAAGTTCAATGAAGATAAGGTTGGGGTTGCAATCTTCTACCAGCCTGTAACTTCTATTTGCAATGACTGTAAGAGATGCTTTGGAACTGGAGTGTCTCATCCTGCTAAGCTCATGCCTTCAATTTCAAAAGACCACTCTGGAAATAAAGTGGCAAGATTGTAGCCCTAGTTTGCAAAATATGAGGGCCTGCATTAATTTCACCAGTGAGATTCCTAAATTTACACCAGTGCTAAATTTATCCTTTCAGTTATACAGTGAGAGTATCTAATTTGATTTTTTCAATACTTATTGATCTAGTAAATCCAATGAATGGGACAGTGCAGTTGTTTCAATGCTTAAAGCATGATACTGTAGGATGGTACATTTGGGAAGGATTCATAGCTGTGCTCTAGGCTTTATAAAAAGCCTCTGAAGTTTAGGGCATGGTACATGCAGTCTTTTGTATTGTTGTTCACCACAGAAAAAGGATGGTCAGTCTATAGGAATTGTTGCCATTTTGTTCTGTTGTTGTTATTGTTCTGGCTTAAAACAGGCAGTCTTCAAAATTAGCTAACCATCAAGACTGAGCATTTTAGTGATGCTGAACTGTGTAGAACACAATATGATACAGGTGCAGCAGCCACCAAGCAGACATTAGTGCAATGAAGGCACCATGAACTGTTCATGTGGTACCTCAGCCTCTGCTCTCACCACTGCACTCCCTGTGTGCCTGAGCTGCCTGTCCCGTATTTGTCATCTTCAAATAGTTACCCAAACTCACCCTTCTGGTGTATCTGAGATGTGAGTTGATGCTGTAGGGCCACACTGGAAGTAGGTCAAGCCCATTCAACTATCTGGAGGACTAGGAGTGGTAGTGTAGACAAGATACCAGCGTTTTTGGTGCTGTGTCTTCTAAAGCTTCTTACAGCATGGTTAATTAACATGGCAGGAGAAATACCCATCCTCCTTTTTTCATCCAAATCTCTCCCCTGTTGGCACTAAGGGTGAATTGCAGCTTTCAGATCTCCCACAGGAGTGAAAAGTCATGGTGATGATCCACTCAGAGAGTGACGTAGTGCCAGAGCCCTTGGGCAGGAGGGCTTTGCCATCATGGCAAGGCAGCACAGATAACCAGCCCCAGCTATGGAGAGCTCCAAAACATGAGACTGCTCCCGCCAACAGTTCCCCCCTCAAACTTGACTGCTCCTCACCTCTAGTGTTGACTGCTGGCCACTATTGGAGATGGGATGCTGGCTGGGTGGACCTCTGCCTGGTACAGTGCAGTCATGCTTAGGGTTCTGTGACTGATATAGTAAAACATGTTATAGCATGGCACAGCATGACACAATAGTTTACTGAATTAAGTTAATAAAATAATGAAGTCCAAATGAAATGGTTTTGCCTCTTCAGAACAGAACTTCTCAAAATTCTTAAAATCAATCTTTCTGATAAAGAAAAGCAATATCATGGTTTGTTGATTTTGTTTATCTGGGGATTTGGGTTGCGGGGTTTTTCTGAGATTGTGACATTTTCACAGAACATTTCATTTGCATTTAAGCTGTACTTTTCTGGAGAAAATAATGCTGTTTGTTAGAAATTCTCTCTTCTGGAGTTTTATAACAGGAATATAACAATTCAGATTCTCTGTAGTTGTAAATCAAATCCATTTATTTCAATGTCCTAGTCTACAGAGCTCAAGAGGCCAGCTTTATCTATCCAGTTTGTAATGAATTGAAGAACATCTTTGTTCAACACAGCAGTCTCAGACTGCTTGTAACACTCATGCATTGATGTCTCTATATAAGCAGTTTCTTTAATTACCATTGCCAATTCCAATTTTCCAGGTGAAGGCAGCCACCTTGCTAAAATGCTAAAATCATTTATCATCTGTCATGAAATAGAGAGTGTTCTGATGTCCTCCTGTGCAGGGAGACATGCTTTGATCACAAAGTATTTAATCTATGGTATAGTAAAACAAGGCACCACCTGCTATGAAATTTGGAAGACTATATAAAATTTAATTTATGTACATAACCATCTTGTCTGACATAGGAGGATCACAGAAGAGAGCAAGCAAAAAAATTTGTAACTTTTGTGGCAGACACGAATACATCTAATTTATAACTGAGAGTTAATAAGATCACTTCTCTTCCAAATAAACAGCCACTCTGAGGAGCTGTGCTGTGACTTCATTTATATGGCCTTAAATGAAAAGATTGTCTGTAGTCAGCAAGCCAACATAATGCTACAGAATAAAAAAGACAAAGATCCAGAATATGATAAAAGTGTCTGGTAGTTCTGATGTGTACAAAGGACCAGAAATCTAAAAATAAGAACTAAACCCATTAGTCAACAGCTAATTAATTTGCAGATCTTCAGCTAATAGAACTCCATCAGCAGCAATACCCTACCACCCTCCCAGACTCACAGGAACAAGCAGGAGCATCACCTTCAGAGACAAGCTCTAGTGCTCACCAACACCATGTCCAAGTACCTTTGATGCTTCAGAGTTGCTATCTAACTGGTGGTGGGTCCCAAAAGCAAACCCAAATCCTGGTGTTCATTGGGAGTTTCTTGATAGGCAGAGGCTATCTTAGGAATGGGGCAGAAAAAAAGTCAGTGGTTGGTGCCAGAGGAAGCTGGTGAAACAGGCTTGGGTTTTGGGGCTGCAGTGGCAGGGACGGGGCAATCCCAGTGCCTCTTTGAAGCCACTGTGTTGGTCTGGATACAACCCCTCAGGGCACCCAGAGCATCAGGATCCTGCACTTCCACTCCCTTATAAACACAGTGCTTCTGTAGGGCAATGCTTGTCAAGCACAGACCACAGACATATTAATTGCAATAACTTGGGGTATTCTCTTGTCATCCCAGCTAAAGGACCCCTGTCCTTCAGATCGTTCAGATTTATATCTGGGGTTATGGGGTGAAGGTCCTTGATAAATAACAGATCCCTACTTGGCATCGTGCAAATTGCAGCACTCAAAGGTAAGACACAGCAGGGGTTTGTGAATCTCATTTGAAAGTTTTCATTCCTGTTTTCAAATCCTGCAAAGGCAGGGGGTTGAACAAGCCCTTCAGCCCTTGTGTGTGAAAGTCTGGCTGAAGCATGATCTGGCATCAGGTGTGTATGAAACAGTGGGGGTCTGGCAGGGTCAGTTTGGAGCGTTGCTCTCCAAAACTTTTTTCCCATCTTCAGCCTTTGTGCCCAGTACCCTCCCCAGGGGCACACACTGGGGCACTGCCACCCACAACCCAATGGGGCAATTTTGACAACTGGGAACTGAAAGCACGTGTAAGAAAGGAAAATGCAAAGAGATGGTTGGAGCTGCTCTGACTTGTGTTAGGCAGTAATGGGCTTTATTAGGAGGGCACTTGTCCCATAGCCCAGGCAGGGATGTGAGAAAAGGGCTTATGCCACCTTCCAACACGTCCATGGGATGCCTGCACTGTCCAGTCACTAAACACCAGGGACCAGAAAGTGGCTGCCTTCAGGGGGCTATGGTCTTGCTGTTTTGAAACAGCAGGTCATTTATATAGATAGATCAAGAAAGGCGGGTGCAGAGTTGGAAGTTTTTGAGAATAATTGCGTGACTTTTTAAAATTTGGTCCATCTGTACTACCATATCACTCCTTTTCCCCAAACAAGCTAGAGCCTTTAGATCAAATATACAGATGGAATAACTATTTTTTTCCTCCTTTGCAGCATAAGTGCAGAGGCTGTACACACAGATCAATGCAATGTAGAGTTCTCATTTAGATTCAAGTACAGTGCCAGTAACTGTTAGCAAAGGTTAGTCAGCCTGCAAAGTCTACTTTTTCTCTTGTTTGCTTTCCAAATGAAAACTATGTTTCAGTCCCTTTTTCTGATGGGGAAAGCCAACCTACCTATTACTCTTTTATCTTTTTTTTTTTCCTCCCTCTCAACAGTGAAACACGGTTTTAATGCACGGATTTCAAAGAAAGCCAAAGTAATCTTTTCATGTTAAGAATTTGCCCAGACACTAAGCATATTTAAATGTCATCTTCCATTTTCTGTTATGTCCTTATAAATTAAGTTATCCAAACGTTGTTCTGCAGACCTGCTTTCAAGAAAAAAATTCCAAGCTGGGGTATTTCCTTTTTCCCATTTCTTGCTTTACATTAAAGCTTGAAATTTTTTGTTAGAACTTCCTGGAGCAGGAACAAAAATTATTAAACTTATTGCTGGATTGGAGAGCGAAGTGTTTGGTGGGAAAAATACAGGGAGATAGTAAAAGCAAACAAGGCAAAGAAGGCTTTATTTACCTAATCTTTAACTTTCAAGTGTCCAACATACAACTGGTATTGCCAGCCGAGCCCAACATTTCTACATTTTCTTTTGACATTTGAAGATTAAGTAAATCATTTTTACGTGCGATAGTACCAGCAGACACTCGACTCCAGTCTCTCCCCACCTCTTCAGGACTTGTCGCCAAAGTAATACCATGGAAATAGCATTGGAGAGATGGCAGGGAATACGCACCCATATGGGAAGCCACTGCTATTAATTTCCTAATTTATGGGAGCACTGACATAGTCTCTAGCCCTGCTTCCCTTCTATATTGAGCAGCTGCTATAGGTCTGCATGCGTGTGCAAACCTACCTGCTTGTTAAGTCTAGGCTTGTATTTTATTTGCCCCTTAAAATTTTAGTAGGGATACAATTAAGGATACCAGCTACTGGTCACTGTTTGTTTTATAAAGTAAACATGAAGCAATTGACTGCATCAAGTCTGTAGCGCTTTATTGAGGTGTGATTAGAAAAACCCTAAAAGTCTACTTAAAGGTACTCCACTTTCTAAAGGTTTCTGATATGTATCTGAGACTGGCTTGCAAAAGTATCAACATTGCCTTTATTTATCATTTACGTTTTGATCCTGCTTCATGTTGCTATAAGTTCATTTCAGCAACTTTGCTTGATGATAGGTGAGAATAATCTCAAGGTTTTCTTTTTCCTGATTTCCACCCTCTGTGGCAAATGAAAACAGGTATGTGCCAGATGTGGAGGGAGGAAGGAACAGGAGGGAGGCAGGGGGACGGAGGGAAGAAGGAATGAAGAAAGAGAAGGCAGAAAGAAAGGAAGAAAGAGAAGGAAAGAAAGAAAAGGAATTAAGGAAGGGGAGGGGTGGAAAGAAAGAAAATGAAGAAAAGAAAGTGCAATCTTTTTTATAACCTTGATTTAACATCTAGTCTGAGCCAAACCTGTTTTACAGAATATGTTTCCTTGGGGGCTTATAATGCAACTACTACAGAGAAACCAGCATGACCTGCCACAGCATGAACTATTCAGCAGCCTGCTAAAAATATGAATAGCTTGCAATCACAGGAGAATCAAACTGTAACTGCCTGGAATGTGAGATTATAAAATATCACAACCCAGATTGAAATTAAATATATTTGTTGAAGTTGTCATCAAAGGCATACAGACTATTGGAAAATAGTCAGTGCATTCCCTACAGTTACTAACAGCAGCCTTTGGACAAGGCAAGAAGCTATAAGTTTAAAATAAAAACAAAGGCAGGGGGAGGGAGGGGCGGGGTCTGATATCAATCCAAAGTGTTCAAAAATTGAAAATGTAATGGGAAACAAGAAGTGAAAAGACAGCCATGGAGGGGTGAACAAAGACAACTGCAGCCTATAACACTGATCTCTCAAAGGCAAAAGACACATTACCCTTACCCAGAGGGGTCTTCAGAAGGTACTTTACTGTAAGGCAATGCTCTTGCAAAGTCTGTGCTGCCTAGGAATTGAAGTATTTAAAGGGATTTGCTATCAGAAACTCTCAGATTAAGTAGTTTTACATGCACCAAGTTAAATATCAAAGAGAGAATTAGCCAGCCTGCCAGGCTAGCCACTAGGGTTAGTGAAGGTAAGCAATAGCACTGAAGTATCCCTATTCAGGTAAGCAGTTAAACAAATGTTTAGACTGAGCACATGACTTAAGCATTTACTTAAGCAATTTAATACACTGAAGCCAGATTAATGAAATTCAACTGCTATTCATCCTGCCACACAAAAGCGTCCTCCATACCATAGATATGAAAGCAAATAAGATAAAAGGAAAGATGAAGTAAGAAAAGAGGTGCTACTTACCTGTGCTATGCATTTTCTCTTTTTTTATGGAGCCATTCCTAAACACGGTTTGTATTAAGGTTGGATCACAAATGACACCTACCATGCAGCTGTTTACATCTGGCTCACAGGTGTCTGACTGGAGTTTACTAGGGGCAGATGGATGGCTTAGAGAGAACCTTTCAGGACTGAGATGCAGAGGCAGAGAGAAGGAAAGGGAGATGGTCTTTATTGTTCCCTACCTCTGTTACCTCCATACTAAGCCTCCTGCTATGAAATACAAGCCTACTTGGACAGAAGTACTGGTTGGAAAACTCTCCCAATTTTCCTCTAAGGTAGTGAAAAGTATAGTAGTGATTACTCACAGGAGTACAGGGCAAATTAACTAGAAAAAACAGAGAGCATTAAAAATATTGCATAGCAATTCAGGTAAAGGCTACAGCAACAGGAACTCCAGGTACAGCCTTTGGCTACTCTGGGATTGCAGAGTTCCTTGTCCTGGCTGTGTGTCCTGCCCCAGCAGCCAGAAATGGGTCCATTAGCCTAAAAAACTGTCAAATGCTCCCAGGTGCCCAGCAGTGTAGTTTGTACACACATCAAGAAGCCCTCCATTTGAGTATTAAAAACCCCCTGATACAATGAAGAGCTTAGCACTTCAGTTCCCCATAGGCTGAGCAGCCAACTTTCAAAAAAGCTTATTCACCATCATCTGCCCAGAGCCCAGATGCTAGGTCTGACACTAAGCAAACCTATCCAGACCTGTCAGGACAGCAGGACCTTTGCCTGCTTGATAATGTGAACCCAGTGAAAAGCACAGGCTACAAGGAGGATGCGCCACCACATCTCGCCTGTGTTCTCCTGCCCATCACAGCAGGAAAGAGAGGAAAGCTATAGGCATGAGGCTGCAGGAGGCAGGACAGGAAGGACAAGCAGGAATTCAGCCCTTGCGCTACCAGCCTGGCACTTCCAGAGCCAAGTATGCCGGAGCTTTGGCAGGGGAGTTTTATTCAAGAGGAACAATGCAACAGACATGAGTGTAACAAAGAGATCTTTGTGAACACAACTGGCCTGTAGCACAGGATAAGGACCTCTTTTCAGGCTGGCTGCCTGGAATACTGAAGGAGGACAAACAGCTTCCAAAGTGAGGATAACATGACTGAAAATCCCAGTATATCTATCCCCTTAGCTCCCTGCCTATGCCACTCCTCAGCCACTCAGCAACTTCTTCCTCCACGGGGGGATTTGAGCAGGAAAGAGGGGGAGGTGTGGGAGGCTGGGCAGAGCAGGCAGCTCTTTGGTTGTGTGCACACGTAGGGCTGGCAGCCGGGAGCCTGGCTGCTGGCAGAGACCAGTCAGCTGCCTGGCTGCAGAGCTTGGGAAGCCCTGTGGCACACAAAGGTTGCACTGACACAACAATTCTGAATTAAGTACAATTCAGTACTTTTGCTCTTCTGAGCCAACAACACACAGAAGAAAACTCCCAACTTTGGCAGATCAGCTGCTTTCAACTTTCCTGAAGAGCTGTCACAAGGCAGACAAATGATCCTCAGCCCTTATTCACACAGAGAGTTGAGGATTTTTTCCATGGGCTGGGTAACATAAAGCACCCCAAATTAGCATCATTCATGTTACCACAGCCAAGCACCACCTGTGAACAACATTCCCAGTGAGGGTGTTGCAGCCTCTCTTAAGAACCTGCAAAATAAAATGCAGTCACAGATTCCCATCCCAAACACATCAGCAAACTCATCTATTTCATCTCTGACCCCACCAATTTCTTTTTCAACGAAGTCAAGCCACAAGCATCCAGTTTACCCCCAAAATCACCAGTTTCTTTATAACCAACTTCACAGAAGATTTTTCTTTTTAAATAACTGTGTCACAAAGCCTATGCTTTAACCAACACTCAGAAATCACATGTTCATCATCTGGATTGGAAGCCTGTGCTTTGTTTTCAGTTCCCATTGCAAATTCCGTAATCAGTAATGCCATCAGGCTGTCTCTGGAATATTATTACACCTCTATCAGCTTCATGAGCACCATCATTAGAGAAGTGGCACACTTCAACACATAGATGTCCACTGAGCTTGCAACCATTCAAAACATATTATATTGCTGTGCCTTAGAGGAGACTCTCAGGAACCACTAGTCACTTGGAGGACAACAATGATGACACTTACTTCATAGGTGTAAGACTGGGTCTCGCTTATCAAAGAAACTACTCTTACCTTACAGTCAATGAGGAACCAGAAGCTTACTTCAATGCAGAAACCCAAACCAACCAACTGACTCTACCCTTTGGTTTACACATAATAAATGCTAATGGGATCAACATGGAAAATCAGCAAGCATCCACAACCAGCGTTAGAAGACCATATGTTTTGAAATAAATTTTCCCCAGTGTCTAATTTTCTAACTTTCAAATAACCCCCACCCTCAACAAACTCGTAATCAGAAGCAAAACAAACTGAACCAGTCCTTAAGATATGATCAGCAACGAGCAGAGAAAAAATCAGTAGGCCCTTCTCCTCAGCCACTGCCACAACTGCCCTCCATGCAGCCCACTGCAGTCCAGAAAGCCTTCACATGCTCACCATGAAATGTGACACACTCTACACCCATGCACTACAGGACTTATGGAAACTATGTAGTTGGACAACAGAAGTGCTGGAGTGAACTCCTCTGGACAATTAATAAAGGACTGTAGCATCCAGTTACCACGTAGAGAATATTTTTCACTACATGTTCCTTCCAACCTCTCAAAGAGTTGTCCTGAAAGGTGGCTTCTGATACAACTCCAAAAGACAACCCTGAAGAAGAAAATGCTTAACTCTACTAGAGCAAAAAAACCCCAGCAACTATGGCCTCAACAAAGTCCATGTATTTAAGGCATACATTGATCTTCCGTCTATCTAGCTGAAAGATACTCATTCCACCTGGGCTGCCTGCTGGCCTGTTTCCTCCCTGCATTGCTCTGAAGGAATAAAAATGTTTTCTTTCCCTTGCTAAAAACCTGTCTTGACCCCACAGGCTCTAACTGCCCTTTTTCTTTTGAGGTGACTCAGCTAGCACAACCGAGTTGGACAAAGAGTTATTATCTTTAACCTGTGTTTTGTCTGGAAGATGCTGCTGCTTCTTTCTGAGTCCTGAGGAAAGAGCTATGTGTCCACCAATTTCCCTGTCTGGGTTTTTTTCAAATATCAGCTGGTTTAATGAAAGATATCATGTCTGTCCAAAAGTCTGGTGAAACACACATTATCGCACTAACCTTGCATGCACTTGAGCCCTTCACTCCATGACAGGATATCAAGGGCTGCTGTGGGAAGAATGTGCCATGCGTGTGCCACAGACCTGCTTTGTTGGGACACGAGGAACAGAGCTCAGGTGTTTCTCATGGCCACAGACCTGTCCTCAGTGAGGAAATGGAAGATATGCTTAAATCATCTAGAAATGGCTAAACATCCTGTAAAAAAAAATTTGTGATGGAAAGCAAACTGTGACTCAGAGAGCTGGAGCAAAGCCCCTGCTCCCACCCCTTGGATCACAGGGAAGCTCTGCCCTCCTCCAGGGGCTTGGCTGCACTGGCTGTGCCTTGTGGCACCCATGGCAGTGGTTGCTCTCCCCACTGTGGCCATCCCCTTGCTGATGCTTCCTATGCGATGCTTAGCTCTGCCCACTCAACGGGCCAGCCATGGCCCTGAGCCTGTGCCAGGAGCACAGCAATCTCACTTGACCAAGGCTGTGTGCCCCTTTGGCACGGTCTTGGCTGCAGAAAGAGCTCTCCTGAAATACATGTGAGATGTAGAACTTTATTT
The DNA here is from genome assembly GCA_013401335.1 of Brachypteracias leptosomus. Classification (NCBI taxonomy): domain Eukaryota; kingdom Metazoa; phylum Chordata; class Aves; order Coraciiformes; family Brachypteraciidae; genus Brachypteracias; species Brachypteracias leptosomus. The sequence continues at coordinate 15,529 of VYZX01006901.1, forward strand.
ACTTTCAGGAATACCAAGGATTAAGTAAATTAAATATTATCTAGTTTCATACCTGTTTTCATGTTTGCATATGCATACCTGCCTCTCACCCTGTCCAGTGCTTAGACCTGCCAATTGCCCCTAAATATTAGAGAGTGTCTCAGTTTTATGGAGTCACTCTTCATTTTTCAAGAGCCTTTTCTTCAGAGGATGGCTACATCTGCCTGCTTGCATTCCTGTCCTAAACTCACAGATACCATATATAGAGTTACAGTTCCCTACAGAGGCACTTCAGAGACCATTCTTGCATTGCAAAAAAGTAATGCTAAAAAGAAAAAAAAAAGATGTTGTACCTGAAGAATAATAACTCCTCCAAGACTTCCTTGGGTGTGCTAGTGAGCTAAGGGTGTCCAAATATTTTTTCTGTGGGACTTAGGTGAACTGTCTTCTTAGTCATTTCATCCATATTTTCTTTGAGCACATATTCTTCTCACTCATAATAACACAGCTTCATTAAATATTGCTTTTCCAAGTCATTTTTGCTTAATTTCCAAGCTACTGCTTCACAAACTGCTGCAAATTTTCCACTAATTCTCACTGACACTGCCAGTGGCACCTGCAGAAAGGTGTTGCCTCAGAGGTCTGCATGTGATCTTTGTGAGTCCAACAGTGCTGATTCATAGTGAACCATGTTCTTCCTCTTCCCCCACCCAAAACTTGCACGCGTCACATTTCCTGAACTTCTGCATGTGAGAAAACTCCTGTTGGCCCTAAGGAAACAGGTCAGCTCTTGTGCTTGGTAAGATGGGGATCTGCAACATGGCTTCCTTGCCAGCCCATTTTGGCATGCTGCAAGAGAAGCACAGGGGTGCTTGTGGTTCCAAAATGAGGGATCTTCCTCTTCAGGCTTGTCAGCAAAAAACACTGAGCAGGTGATGCTACTCCCAACAGATCTCTCCTTACAGCCAAGAGCGAAGACAAGCTTTAAGCCTGAAAAGGACAGCAGCACCCAATAGAATAAAGCAAAATTAAACTCTGTCCAGCTTTTGCTGGGTGAGAGCATGCTTGTAACTGTCCTCGGTGGTAAAAGTCCTTCCACCAGCACAACTGGTTTTGGTTAACTGGATCCTTGACGCTCTCTTGGTTTGTGCCAACAGAGAGTTTGACCCAAAAAATGCATGCTATTGTAAACATTTTTTAAATGGCTATGGATAGGTTGTGAACTTTGGGCATTTCTGAGAAGGGTTCAGAGGCAACTCCTGTGCAGCCATTGAAAGCCTCAGGGTGGCTGCATCATGAATCAGTCAAGTAGACAAATTTGTGCATCACAGTATGTAGCTATGAGAAAGCTCCCCAGATGCTTTTTGCACAGAAGGTGTTTGACAGTGCCTGGGGCAGGACATTGTAGGTGGTGCTGAATGAAATTGTCTGCCAGTTTCCCATGGAAAAAGGAGACGAGGAGACATAAACTACATCAGTTTCCAGGCTGAATTAGCATCTTCAGTTCACTACTGCCCAGGAAACTTAGTCATGCAAAAATAACTAGATTGCCACCTTTTTGAATATTTATAAACTCTGTATGTCAGGATCCAGATGAGAGCTATGTGGGGAGCCCTGCAAATATGAGACCTAATGAGTGTGCAAAAGCATTTTTTGGTCCCATCACTCAGCTAGCTATTTTGCCAGCAGCCCAAGCAACAGTGCTTCAGGGTGGATTATTAAAAACCTGGTCCTGAACCTTTCACTTGCACCTGCAGCATGGCACTTTCTAAATGAGTTGCAGATGCAAATAGAACTGCTTTTTCTCTTTACCTATCTTGGATGAAATTCAGGCAGGGGGGCAGCCCTCCAAAGTGTTTGTGGCAGTTACGGAGGGCAAGCAATCCTCAGGATGAGAGCAGAGTGTTTGCTTCCCTTTCCTTCCACTCCTTCCACCAGGATGTCTTCATTTCTAGGTGATGCATGTCAAAATCGGTGCAGAGGAGGGGACTAAACTCCTCCTTGCAGAAAAGCTAGATTATTGAGCTGTGAGTAGAAAATTTGTACCTACCAGGGCTGCTAGGTGGGAAAAAGGAAAATAAAATAGAGAAGATACCATCCAGTAGATCTTGAGAGATGTCACCACACCACCAGTGAGTCACTAGAGCTCTAAGAAACATTTTCAGCCCCAGGATATTGCCAGACCAGGATAGGCACACTTCACACTTGCTACTCTTCAGCCACACACTCGGAAAAGAAAGGATCCCATTTTCTGACAAACAAGCCATGGGCAGGGCACCAGCTGCCTGGTTTCTGAGCACTGAGGAGGGGGAAAGGCTGGACCTAGAAGGTGTGAGTCAGTCACTGGTGATGGAAAGATTTAACCCTTTCAGGGTTGCTCTTGCAGAGGATCACGGGGACAGCGAGTGCCCCCAGACAGGTGCCAAAACTCTCCAGTGTGACAAATCCTGGCTTGCACTAGCTGATGAAGCTGACTTTTATCAGTCTTTACCATCAAAGGCTTTTACACAGTACCTTCAGAGCAGACAGCCATCTATTTTATAATTTGCAATGTGGTGCCAAATCAAAGACACGACAGCAATTGTACTATCCCCAGACAGTTACAAAAAGACACTCAGCAGATTTCACATGGTGGTGTGGCAGTCTCCCTAACTCTTATGCAACAGTGTGGGCAATACTGCCCAACAGTGCTTTTCAATAGTTCTTATTCCAAAAGCTTTGCATCGTCCTGAAAAAAAAAAATTAATCAAGAGCCAGCTTATGTAGTGCCGGAAATTTGCTTTTTCTCTGCAGCCATATGCAATTGATGCTGAACTTCAGATGTTAAAGTCTGTTTCCCCTCCTTTGTTTGTTTGTTTCTCCAATGTGTATGGATGTGCTTTGATCTTCTTACTTCTTTTATCTATTCACAGACCACCCGTCTGCTGCCTTACGGACCAGCACAATGTGTGCACCACGGACTGAAAAGCACTTTTCTTTGCCTTTCAGAGCCTTAGTATTATAAAACGCTAGAAGTTAAACTTCAGCTTTATATTAACAAAGAGTAACTGTAAAAGCCTAAGAAACTACCTAGGAGGACGCCTCTTACTGGTCATAAAGGTAACAAAAAACAGAGGGACAAAAGAATATTGCCTACTTCAGAGAAAATGCAAAAGAAACTTTCTCAAATTACACACACTTTGCAGCAACTTGTACATGCAGAAGGGGACTGATGTTGTCTCAGAAGATTGCACTGTGGTTTTACTAAGGACATGGAAGAAAATGCATAAGAAACAAGGAAAAAATATTACTGGTCAGTTTGTCTGGTCCTGCTAAAGGACATGAGCCTCACAGAGTTGATACAGCTATGAAGAAGTGACTTGGGCAAGAGTCAATGCTTGATCCGTTATCTCATCCTACAATTGATCTAGTCCCTTCAGGCTTGCCCAGATTCCTGACCTTCATCTCTGCTGTTTCACCATGCATTCACACCATCTTTTCACCCTGCAGGAAGCCTGCTCAGGGGTAGTCCATGCATTATGGATGATACATGCCTTCCTGTGCTATGCTTAAGAGCCTCAGCATTTGCTGCTCAGGAAAGCTCTCTACATGACCCCGTGCCCTTCTTTAACTATCCATTAAAACACTTACCCTTCACATGAAATTATAAACTTATGTGGCTCCAAAAATAGGTAGTGTAATCTGGGTTGGAGCTATGAACCTTAAAGCACTGGCTGAGTGAGCAGGGAAAAGACTGTTCTTCTCCATTAATGAGAAAATAATTTCCAGGGTGGAAGCCTATGCAGAGTAACTTGGCCTAGAGATGCCCATGATCCACTTTTCTCTTAAAAGCAGATTATTCTGTCTTGACTGGTGCCAGTGCAGCAAATTTGGGAAGAACTAAATACCAACATGCTTTTTCACTCCCGTTTTAAAGTAGTTGATAAAACAAAATTTCAAATTACTATAGCAACAGGCTTAAACAATACTCTGGAACTTGTTGATATTTATCCCATGATCTAATAGTGCTTCATTGACTGTGCTACTCTGCAAGGCTACGGCGTTAAGAGCTTTATGCTTTTAACATATGGTCCCCAGGAAAGAATTTCTCTTATGCTTTGTACTCTGCACTGCAGTTAAGTGCACCAACAGTGAGATTCATAAAGAAAGGCATTAGTTACCTGTTATTAAATCCCACAGCCTAGGTATGGATTTAAAATTTATGGAAATAAAATTATAGACATAAAAATGAGGTGGCATAGATCCAGATGAGTGTTAACGACTGTGAAGGCTTGTGAGAGTTATGTGTTATTTTACTATTATTATAACATATGTTTATCTTTAAAGAAGGCATCTGTAAAAGGTATCACACAGGGATTTAAGTCATGTGGGTAGGTGCAAGTAGCACAGGATTAGGTGGCTGGGGGACCAGGCTAAGATCAAGGAAATTACATCATGACCAAATCCAGAAAATTCAACATTTAATCTCAAGGGAATGGGGCAGAACTCCACTAGAAGATGTTTCAGGAGAGGTGAATGCAAAGAGGTTGCACTTTTTCTTTTTGAAGAAGAAGCTACCTCCTTGTGACACTTTCCAAACATACAGCAAAAGACAGTGGTTCTCTTGCCCAACTCAGGCATCAATCCCAGACCTGTGTACGGAGACCCACCTCTCACGGGACAAATTCAACTCCCAGAATTACACAGCAGATTTTGACTTGATTTATTTGCATCAGTCTTTCTTCTTATGACACCATTTTTGCTCTGTGTTGGAAATCAGCAAACTGCTTTTTGGGAACTCATAGCTCATTGAAAGGTGGCCAGTAAGCATGTGTAGGTCTACCTACAGGACTGGCCATGTACTCATTGCATACTGACGGCACTCCTGGCAATCCCAGGGAGAGTGCTCCTAATAAGCCAGGTGTGAATGAATTTTGAGATGTGGGATTCACTAACTGCAAAAGAAGCATGGTACCTGACTTCAGAAAGGAAGAGAAAGACCACCTGGGGAATGATAGAGCAGTCAACCAAAGCTTGATACCCTGAAAACTACTCAACCAAATTATTAGACAATCAGTCCACGACTCTCAGAGGATAACCAGGGGAAGGGAAACAGCTAACATGGATTTGTGAAGAGCAAATTTTGGCAAACAAACTGAATTTCCTTCTCTGGCAGGGTCACAGGGCTGGTGGGTAGAAGTATGATGTAGATGTCGTATATCTTGGCTTCAATAAGATTTACAACAGCGTGAGGCTGGAGAGGCCTGAGCAGTGTTTTCACAGACAAAACTGCAACTCAAAGCAGTCTGGGAAAAATAAAATAAAATAGATCTGAAATCAGCAGGGTGAAACTCAGTGAGATGGACATGGAGGGTGGCATTCAGGAAGGGAAACTCAGGTGCCCAGAAGAAGGACAAGCTGATGAGATGGACTGGGCTGCTGTGGAAACCAGTCTGGGGATTGGAGTAAAGCGGGGAATGAGCATGAATGGACAATGTGATACTGTTGGAAAAAAGGCAAATGTCATTCTAGGACGTGCTCGCAAATGCTGTAAACAATTACTCCACTCTGCTCCACATTGAGGAGCCTTAAGCAGCAGCCCTGCACCCAAACTTTGGCAGTAGGCCCTCAGAGGATGGAAGAACATAGGAAAGAGAAGCCAGAGAAGCTGCAAGGGACTTAAATCCATGATTTATGGGGAAAAGATGAAGGACTAATTTGTTTAGGATAGAAAAAAGGGTTCTGCCATAAAAAATACTCGGAACAATATTAAATGCTGAAATTCACAGAGTTGCTGACATGGGGTGGCTACTCTGGGAATCTCCAAGAGACTTCAGGGACAGAAGTGGAGAGATGATCCAAAATGCTTGGGAGCGAGCAGGCTGCCAGGGTGATGCAGATGCACTTGGGCTTGCTTCATCACAGGGAATTGTCCCACTGACCTCCTGGATCACCTGCCCATCCTCCCTCTCTACAGCTTTCACAGTCGCACCCTCTTCTTGACCACGATCCAAACCCACCAGAGCTATCAGCTTCCATGCAATCCCTGCTCTGAGCTGACATCACTGGTGAAAAGAGCAAAGGGGACCACGTCCCGTGCCCTGCATTTCAAAGTATGACTCTCTTAGGCAATGCCGAGCCCATGATGAGCTTTGGGTGCGCAGGGTGGAAAGGACCGGACCCAGCTGTCAGACTGTCTGCCACACAGCACCACAGGAGGGATTGGCTGATGTGAAGCAAGCACATTCTGATGAAAAAAAAAAAGAAAACAACAGCAAATCATTTCTGGCTATGGAGCAAAGGACATCTGCAGATGGGTTAGCTCCATAAAAAGAGTGAATCAGTCAACTGAGGAAGGTTAAGCAAGGGTTATTGCTGTTGTTCAGGGCTCTCTTCCTATGAATAGATGCCAGTCTGGAGGGTGAGGACAGGGTACCTTCCCCCCAGCACCACAGGCTGGGGTTGTCTCTGCCAGGTACCACCCATTTTGGGGTGGGAAGGTTTGGGGGAGATCACATATGTCTCTGGCCAAAATCACTCTTGCTTGCCTTTGGAAAAACAAAATCCCACTTATGTTTGCTGAGCTTCACATGACATACCTCTCTGCCTGGGTCTTTTTTGAAAAACTGCAAAGTGACCATGAAGTTTGTTTACTTGGTTGCACATGATAAAAAGTGCATGGTACCACAGTTTGGCTGGGCACCATGTTGTAAAGACCAACACGCCCAGTGATTTTCTTACTTGCACACTGCACCTCTTCTGCTTTTATGCTTTCCTTCAGTCATCCCTCACCCATATATTTCTTTCCCTTAATCTTCTTGTGGAAGAAGTTATTTGCTAAAGAATACAAGACTCCAGCCACTCTGAGTGGTGAGGGGCCCTGGCCCCCAGAGACCTCCAGCATAGACACTGCAGTGCCATAGGAAACCCAGCAGGGCTGTGTGGACAAAGTCCTGGTGACAGGCCCAGGTCCTCACTTTGTACAATGGTACCCACGGGGGAAAAAAAAAATCTTCACACATCACATTGTCAGGCATAGTCTCCCTCAGTCAAGATGAATACCGGAACATGACATGCTGGACTTGTACCTTGAGCAATTTCATACCGTATGATGTTACTGTGAAACAACAAGAGTTTACTCTAATAGTAACTGCCCCTCTTCATCTATTTTCTGTACTCTGCTTGACTGCTGGCCAGAAGGTCACTGCAACTGGTTCTACTGCTAATATGCTGACCACATTGGGTTGCTGGCACTTCAGTAGGACGTGCAGGCAACAACACAATGCAAATAAATAACAGGGACCAAGCTCCCACAGAAGCCTAGACTTCACTGGAACTGAAAAGGATTTTCTTTTTTAATTGGTTCCTGGGATTTTCATCAACTTGCTGTTTCCAGACTCATTTACTGAATAGCTGTCCTCTATAGTCCAGAATCAGATCATGTCAGGGAGTTACGCTGCCCTCTGACAGTGGTCCAGCCCAAGGCAGGTGTAAACCTTCCCCACCTCCACAGCACACCTCATACCAGGATATTCCGAACTTTCCAAGAGCTCCCCACAGCCAAGCAGTAAATCTGAAGAACCAAAGACACGATCTTACCCAGGGCAGAAATGTCTTTCCCATCAATGAACATGATTTAATGCGTGTCTGCTACATTTCTTAAGTTGTGTAAAGTGTCATATTTTATCAATGGCACATCCTTCTAGGACAGTGCATCCCTTTGGATTCCCTTGAATGGTCCCCATTTCTATGTGCAGGAGGGCAGAGAGAAGTCCTTTCCTCAGTGAAGTGGAAGACACTCCCCCTGCCCTACCCCCAAGACTTCTTCCTCATAGAGAAAAAGCGAGTACACAACTAGGGTTTCTGAGAATGGAGAAGAAGCATGTGATAATGCTTTTAATGTCTGCTGCTTTTCCATGCCCTCTTCTGTGATTGTTTCCTGAGGCTGTACACAACCTCCAGACAAGAAAAGATTTTGAGTAACCGTCTCTGAAAATCATCCTCCACTGTGTCTAGGGAGGTAGTCCTGTGGGACAATACCAAGAAACAAAAAGCACTGTGGGCTTCCTAGTCAAAGGAATGCTATCCAGCTTGGGCACACGTATCCATGGATGATGGAGATCAAAAGAAAAAGCAGACAAGCATCTCCGTTATTCCAATTAACACAAATGCTGACTCTCACAAAGTCCTTATCTTCATTGATTGAGGTGCAATGTTAAACTCAATCGTGAGTGCTTTGGGGATAATGAGTCTAGTGCTTTGACAGTACTGGCAACACCACTGTGTTCATGTTCTGGATTATGAAACTCTGCAGTTGCTCCAGGCTTAGTGGGTTTGCTTTGTTGTTGCATTTACAACTGCTGGACTTCACAGTACTCTATACAGAGGAAAGACACAGGGGCCCAGTATTCACAACTACACATCTCACCCCATGATGTGCAATAATATGCCAGAAAGAAACATGAAATTGACAGATACATTCATTCCCGATTATATGAGTCTTCTGTTCCCATATTGGCTCTCAAATGCAAGGCTGTCATAGGAAAGTGCTGGCTCTTCAATGACCATATACATAGCAAATGGGAAGGGGAAGGGAAAAAAAAAAAGGAAATATTACTGAGATCAACATATGTTTTACCACAGGTCTTTGCAGACCAAATAACTTCGAATATTTGCTGCATATAAAACATTATTATGTAAAATAGCTTTCTGCATAACTTCAGGATTGGATGGTAAAAGTCTGTTGCATAACATATTTTAGATAAGACACTATTGCAAGATGGAAGATTTCCACCATTAAAAATGCTAGTTGATGACAACATTCAAGAACTTGTTCATTTGGGGTCTACAAACTTATTCATGCCAGGCAGCCCTAGCAGATTTCACAATTCACATGGCTGCATGGGAGATGGTGTTGACACTTCATAGAAAATCCTTCCCATAAAGAAGTATCAGGAACCAGTGTCTTCTTTCTTTCTTTTTTTTTTTAGTACAATATTACCCTAGAACGATAAAAAACTAGAGATCTGCTGTAAGACTGAGAATACATTATAATTTCCTAACAGTTGGGTGTCATTAGTGAATCACACTTATACAAGGTAGAAGCAGGTAACATCATGGTTTCTAGATGGACAGATAGATGACGTTTACGGCTACAGATTTTTCCTGGAAAATGCTGACATATATCAACAAAAATAAGTTCTAATTTGTGCCCCAACATTTTCTAGTTGGACTGGTCAGAAAAATAAGACCTTAAAAAAACCTGACAAAGTGAAAAGTCAATTCAACTTCTCATTTTTAAGATGAAATGCTATGCTTTCATGACTGAAAACAGGGTTCCAGATTCACTTAAACACTTCTAAAGTTTGATTTCGGGCACAATAGGCCATTTAGTTCAGCCATACGTTTTTTTTTCACTCTACTGTTCATCCAAATCACTTTGAATATTCTCATTTTGAGACAACCTGAAATAAACTGTGTTTTAGCTCTTTCAGTACCACCAATGAACTGAAAAAAACCCCCTTATTAGCCAAGCTCTATTTGCAGGTCCCATGCTCTGCTTTAATCCTTCAAAGCCTCTCTGTGTTTTCTAGCAGTTGTGGGTGTCTCAGACAGAGTATATGTGTACATTTAACTTTAAAATTAATTCTGGCACAGAGCTTTAGTATGCTGGGAAAAGCTTTTTGATTTACAAGACTGAAAAGCTGCTTTGCTTTGTTTTGCTTCTTCAGTACCTGACTGAAATGTGTGTAAGACTAACTTAAGGAGAACTTAAGAAGGATATTTTATTTTAACCTAGGATTTAGTTAACGAATTATAAGAAGATCAAAGTTTAAAAATACGTTTTCTGTTTCTGTCTGAAATACAAAATAAAATTCAAATTTCATCCTTGTTCTAGAAGTTTTACTGATGTTATGAACTTTTTATTCATCATTTCTTACACCTGCTTTTGAAATGTTAGTTCAAGTCCTTACTGGTTGCTTCTATAAAGAAGTAGTCATTGAGTTATGTGGGTGCTGAGAGAAGCCAAACTCAAAACTGTCTGTTGCTGTAATAGGAGGCACATTGAATTAATACTGGGATATTTCCTCAGCAGGGAAGAAATTCTGGCACAGAGAAGAAAAAAGCATCTCTTCCCTTCCAGCTGCCCAGTGGTCATTCTCTGGTTTTTGTAACATCACCACTTTCTTAGCTGTGACATGACTGTAGCATCTTCCAGAAAAGCTAGATGTAGTTAATTTTTTAGTTTGAAGAAGAAGCCACATGAGGCAGAGACAAGGCTTTGGGCTCCAAGAAGCTAATAAGCACCAGGCCAGGACTTTGCTCACCCACAGGTTATGTCCAGATTGTCTAAAGCTTGTCTTTGCATCTATGGCTGAGTGAAACAGCAGCTCACATGTGCCTATCCTCCTACCATGCACCAGCAGTGTCACAGTGTAGCTCTGCAGCATCTCTCTGTCATCCATGTCCAAGCTGATGCTCTAAGGAGTAGAGAAGGAACAGACCAACATCACTGCAGGGTGCTGTAAAACCTGGCCACGCAGAAAAACACCCCTTATAAACCAGAGCAAGGCTGACGTTAAAAGACGAGGCTTGGAAGATGGTTTCTGAGAGAGGGAGCAGGTAAAGAGAAATTAAGTATGATCCTCTCTCACTTAACCCTTGACTCCTACAGAGCAGGTACTTTTTGCAGGGTATTTAGTACACAAACATGGAAGGTGAAAGATAAGCAGTTTTAAAGGGCTGGTGTCTGTCAGCATCTGTGAGGAGTCTGTCTATACAGGCTGTCCATCCCACCTGGGCAGCTCTGCTGGGAATGTAGATTCATTCACTCAACTCTTTCACTAACAGATAAAAATGAGTGCTGAAAAACATCATGATATCTCCTAAATGGTGATTCTGACATGGAAAATACCTGATGTGTGTGTCAGGTATTCCCAAACAGCTCACATGCCCTGAAAAAGCCAGCAAAAGTAAAGCAGCAGATTAAAATGTGATGGCTGAACAACAACAAAAAGCCATGTTCACTTTTTTCCCTTATCTTTTTACAAGCTGCTTTCATATAAATTATTTCCTCTAACACCCTGCAAAACCATGTTACATCTTGTAGACTAGCATTTTCCTTTCTCTCCATCACGGCTTCAGTGATTGCAAGGGAAGCAAGAGTGTGTTTTCTTTCAATCCAGCTCTTCCTCCGGTTTGACTCCAAGGTTTACAGAGCTAAAACGGCTGCATTTCTCTTCCACATACTTCTGCCTTGGCAACATCAGCTATGGTATGAGAGTGTAGGCTCCCCAGTGAAATATGGTTGTGGCTCTGAGTTTACCACCTTTCAAACCCAAGATCCCATTTCAGCTACTAGTAAATTCAATGGAACATGTATCAGATGTATTGGGTGCAAAATTTACTTTATTTGTGTTAAAAGTAGGTGAGTTTAATCCTGGTTTTATGAATGTCTGTAACAAAGCTTCTGCTGCCTTCTGAAGGGCCAAGCTTTCACTCACTGTGTTTTTTCTAATGAGCAGATGGACAATGTCACTCAGACAGGAATCTTCCTTTCCTTGCTAACTCCACTCCTATGAAAAGTCCTACAAGCATCCTCAAAATGCCACACAGCTGGTCACAGATAGATAGATTTATCTACCATTTCTTTTGATGAGGCACAAAATAAAATATAACTTATTTTACTGCCTCAGAATTATGGCAGCTGCTCAAGGGTGGCAGAACCATGTTGCCACCCAGCTCAGCAAGCCCGGCTTTGAACTGACAGAGCAAGCACATAGTGACTTCTTGGAGCAGAACTGCACATTATCATTTAGCTGGATGAAGGCATGAGACAGAAAAGTTGTTCTTGATTAAAAACAAATATCGAGCATGGCAAGAAAATGAGTAAGGATAAACAGATTAAGTGTGATATGTTTGAAGGCTTCCCACAGTATAAAAGCCATATGTGGGAGGCAAGAGCCTAAAATTAAACTCCTAACGGTTTGAGTTAAGGTTTTTGAAAGAGGCACCTGACACAATTGGAGGGGGGAAAGTCTGAGTAATCAGCTCATTGAGGGAGGTTCTAACCACTTTCCCATGATCTGCACCTTCTTTCTTCTGCTATGCTCATCCAAGCAGGAAAACGTCATTCAGGGGTCAGACCAGACAAGCTGACTTACTCATCCCTCCAGTCCCACTTGTCCAAAGGAGTCCCTGTGCAAAGCCAAAGTGGGGAAGCAGCTGTAGGCAGCCCCAGTTAAACCATGTCTTATTCAACACTAACCCAAGGCCAGGCAGGCTGGGAGCTGGTATGAAGGCTAAAGTCAAGTCAATCTACAAGCAACCTCCCTTTCCTGTGCTTATCCAGCTAAAGCTCTGCACCAGAAGCTTAGGTATGGGAGAAAAAATTCTACTTTTAAAACAGGCAACAGATTTTTTCACAATCAGTCACAGACTAATTGCAACAAGCAATTACTTGGGACAACAAACAGTAAACACGGAGCCTTTCTCACAAATAATGAGCTGTCTCTGAATTGCTGTCTCTGTTGTCATTGTGGCCTGTAACCTCAATGCCTTCATAAGCAGAAAGGCAGAGTGGTGTGTTTCTAAGAAACGTACATCTTTTACTGATTTTATTCAATCCACCAAATTGTTTTCATTTGAGTCTGCCACTTTTTATTTGATTGGTGATGCTGCAAGTCTTGGCTTTCACAAAGAGCCTGCATTTCCAACAGGAATGCTGTCTGGCTTTCCCACAGTCAGGCAGCTGGTGGGCTGGTCAGCATCCTCGGGGTCCGTGTCATTTGCCACCCTTTGCCATGCAGCCAGCACTCCCCACTCATCAGCAGATGTGAGGTTAGCAGGAACCCAGTGACTCCCAAGGCTTTACAACAAAATACTTGCACTGCCACTGAAACCACATGTTTTCCAGTAACTACACATTCAAGCAGTCATTCACGCAGACCAAACTCTATTGCTATGTTTTGCTTTAACTTGCAAGCCACTCAGCTCTGCTGGTTTCTTCACAATTAGTCTTGGTTATAGATCCAAACAGCAGCATCTTCTCTTTTCTTCTCTGAGGAAGAAATAAATCAGATCCAGTCTAGGTACACTTGTTAGTGACTAGGAAGTCCTGAAATTTTGGGCTCTCCTCATAATGCTGCCCTATACCTCACCTCACTGCCAAGGCCATCGCAGAGGGACCCCTTCCACAGTAGCCCAGAGGCCTTTCTACTTCCTTTGGACATATGTAAGGAGTGAGACTGCAGATGCTCCTGCAGCCACCATCACTCCCATGGCCACCCTTGTTCCCACAAAGACCTGCTGTGGCCATGAAAGAAATTCCTGCTCAAGTGGAATATAGAGAGTCTGCACATAACTTTTTTTTTCAAAACAAAGGTCTAAATTAATTCCACTGAGAGAAAAATGGTGGGTAGACCAACCCCCAGGGGGCCACTATGGCTTCCGGAATATGACCAAAACTTGCCAGCTTTCTGTCGCCAAATGCTTTACCAGTTGCATAGTTTTTCTCTTTTTTGGAGGGAGACTCTCTGCTTGGGCAGAGTGCAGCACACTCATCCCACTCCTGGCTGCTCTTTTGGTAGCCCCAGGGTCCAAGCTGTGGTGGTCAGAAGGATGCTACACAGCCACAGGAAATACATGCAGTGCCCTGGTCCACACCTTGCAGCAAGATCAGCTGCTGCCATCAGCTCCCATAAGCAAATGCAATGAATGGATTTGTTATTTAAAGCTATCGACCTTCCCATGTCAGGCATGAAATTAATGAATGACTAAGAAGGGAAGTTTTCCTCTTTTCCCTCTGTGGAGGAGCTGCCTTCATCCAACTCTGCACTGCTCCAAGATGAAGTAATTTTGGCTCCCATCGTTTTAGCTGTTTGAGATAACAAACTCAAACTTCTTAGTCATCCAAGGGCAAAACTGTCTTTAGCTCTTTGCTGATGTTATGGCTTCCTTTTCACAGTAACCCTTCCTCTAGGAGCAAGCATGTGGGTCAGCAAGACACAGAGGATGCTCTTTCATGAGGCAAGTTTCCCAAATGAAATATTGTGCAAGGGCAATAAATGAAATCAAGCAGTATCACTAAAATTTCCATGCAGTGCCCACACAACTATTCACGGGAAAGTGTAATTGTAGAGCATAACAAAAAAAAAGATAGAAAAGAGTGCTAGTTTTTTGCATTGTTGGTCACAGGTCACAATATAAACAGGGCCTGAAACACTGCGTGCACCCGTGTTTCCTCCCACAAGTTACAAGACAGTCCATCCTGAGGGTTCACCTGAAGGTTAGTTGCACAGCTACTAACTTCTCCCAAGTGCCCCAAGAATTGCTCTGCAAGGTAGTGTAGATACAGTTTTAAATACTAAGAAGTGGATCCTGGATAACATTTTGTTCATATCTTTTTTTCTTTTTTTTTTTTTTAATGAGGCAGGGCAAGTCTTGCCTTCAGAAGCACTAGGTAATCATAACTTAGTGGGTATTTCTGACTGGACTAAACACTGGGTAAAACAACCTCACTAGCTCCATCTGTGCAGAGTAGCTGTGCTCAACACCACCTGGAGCTGGATTCCCATGGCTCTTTACAAAGGCATCCTTTTAGGTTTTTAATTTAGGAACACAATCAAATGTTAGGGATATGCAGACAGGTCATCATGGAGGCAAGAGTTATTTCACAAATCTCTCCTAGTCATATCTATTTATTAAGGCTGGCCACAGCAAAAGAATTAAGAGAAAGAGCTTCCAAAGATTTAACTTCTACTAGAAACCAGGAACCCCAGCATGCTCCAAAGCCAAAGGAAGCATGTATCTTTTGCCATCTATGTTGCACATCAAATCTTATATAGGTGAGTTCACCTTCCTCTATGCTACATCATGGATATAGCTGGGTAATAGATATAGTTATAGAAACCCGATTCTTAAGATTCTTTAAGGCAGATATCAGAAGCATGCTACATGGTGAAGCATGCAACCAAAGCATTTCAAATATCTGTTACGCACTGTGACCTGCCCTAGGCCAAGAAAATAAGAAATATTTTCCAAAAGTTATCCAGAAAATACTGTTAATGAATGTATTCAAAATAATGAGCTCTCTTGGAAACACATTAGAAAGAAAATCAATCCATCAGATTGATTTTTGCTGAAAAATTATTAGCTCAGCTTTGTCAAGTAGCAGTCTAATCAAAAAGGACTGTATGATCTGCTTTCCTTTAATAGTCTTATTATTGCCTCTTGGTTTTCCAATTGTACAGAGCACTTTTTTCTTCATTCAAGTTTCAAAGAACCATTCTCCATCAAAAAAAATTGGGTTTGAGTTGGCTACTGTGAGGATGACCAATTTCCATCTACCTCACACATCTTAATTGCAGTGGTCAGACAAAGTTTGGAATCCAGCAGACTGTGTCAAATTAAGAAGATAATAAAGCCAGTTGATTTATTGATGACATCTGTTTATTTGTCAAATTAGGCAAAAAGAAAAAAATAAACCTATAAAGATCTGTTCTGAAGACAGGAATAATCAACATCAGGAAAGGAGTTCCTTGCAAGTACCCCTCACAATCTTTCTGGCCAGCATCTGAAAGCACTTGGTCAGATTTGCACTGCCTTTCTATCCTCATCATCTCCTTCCATGGTGGTCTTATGGTGATCTTTCTGATAAACCTCAGTTCTCCCCAAAAAGTCCATCTATCCATAATGGCCAAATTCTTGAGCTAGCTGTGGCTCCACTGTGTGTTGTAATTGCAAGTGTAAGGCACTACACCTATGGAGGAATGACCCCATGCACCAGTACAGGTTAGGTTGTTTTCCTGCTGGAAAACAGCTCCAGAGAGAAGGACCTTGGAGTCCTGGTCGATAACAAGTTGACCATGAGCCAGCAGTGTGCTCTTGTGACCAAGAAGGCCAATGGTAACTTGGGGTGCATTAAGAAGAGTGTGACCAGCAGGTCAAGGGATGTTCGCCTCCCCCTCTACTCTGCCCTAGTGTGGCCATATCTGGAGGATTGTGTCCAGTTCTGGGCTCCCCAGTTTGAGACAAGGAACTACTGGAGAGCTTCCAGCGGAGGACTACAAAGATGATCAGAGGACTTGAGTATCTCTGTGACAAGGAAAAGACCCGGGTCTGTTTAGCCTGGAGAAGACTGAGAGGAGATCTTATCAATGCTTACAAATATCTTAAGGGCAGGTGTCAAGAAGATGAGACCAGACTCTTTTTAGTGGCTCCCAGCGACAGGACAAGGAACAGCAGGCACAAATTGGAACACAGGAAGTTTTGTCTGAACATAAGGAAAAACTTTATTGTAAGGGTGACAGAACACTGGAATAGGCAGCCCAGAGAGGTTGTGGAACCTCCTTCTTTGGAGATACTCAAACCCTGCCTGGATGTAATCCTGTGCAACCTGCTCTAGGTGAATCTGCTTTTGCAGACAGATTGGACTAGATGATCTCCAGAGGTCCCTTCCAGCCCCTACCATTCTGTGATTCTGTGATACCTGTTGTCTCCTAAATAAATTATATTACCCAAAACATCCCTTTTGTTCCACCAAAAAGTTGCCAGGATTAATTTTATGGAAATCTACAAAATTACTTGTTTAAGATTATCATCAAATGCAATGGTATAGTTAGGTGTCAGCTCAGGCAACTTGAATTTGCTCAGATTTATTTTAGCCATAGAAATATGCACCGAACTGTGCATATGTGTGTGTGTATACACTTCTATACATACATGCACACCCACACACATGGATGCACTGAACCAATATATATACATATTTATATGAACACACAGCACATGTTTTCCTACAGTTACACCCATATATATCAAACAGTTGAGTCTATCATTTCCTTATTTACTATTTTACCATCAGACAGAACCTTGTAGATGTTAAACATCTGCTAAATCCAGAAGAGAAGAAGCTGATGGATGCTGTGTAGATTAAGATGCCTACAGCTGGTGAGGAAGCTGAAGGTTTGTGGATTTGCTGCTACCAACTCAGTGTATTTGTCAGGATAGGGAGGAGATGAGACTATACACAGATGAGTCCCTTCACAGGAACATTAACAAAAACTGAAAGAGAAAATTCTTCTTCCAATAGGACAAGACCACTTCTTATCAATACGTTCTTAATCAAAACTGTCCTCTGGGGAAGTTCCTTCTTCTATTTCCCAGTCTGAGGTCTCCTGTTATGAGATAGCTGTAAGATTTTATGACCAGCTAATGTAGTCCAGGATGGTAAATGCCCATATTCCCCACTTTCCCACCATTTCTTTTCTCTGTCCTAAGGAATTAGAGCATGGACAAATCCCATTGACGTAAATGCTGTGGGGTAGCAAGAATGTTTGCCACCAGGCAGTTCTTTGGAATGACAAGTATGCAAGAATTAGCATCTATAACTCTCCATAAACATTGGGGTTAATCTCCAGGGTTTACAAGACTCTTTAAATGTGTTTTAATAGGACAATATGCTTTACATAGGACCCATCCAACACTTCACATATCAGCAAAGTTTACAAGAAGGTAAATTGAGCTGGGGTAATAGTTCAGATGTACAGCCAGGGCTCTAATGAGAATGCCAAAGTCAAAGTAATAAATGGATTTGCAAGTATAATACCTTCCCAAATGGCTGAAGAGCATTCCAAGTCTGGCAGGACACTCAGAAGGGAAGAGCTGTGAGAATTGCCTTGTTTGTTCTCTCAAACTCTAAAATCTCAAGAAATGGATCAAATCACTGCACTTTCAGTGCAAAATGATGGGCTGAGGCCACAGACAAATATATTATTCTCTACTGATGACAGAAGCTTCCTTCTAGTTTCCTAAAGCCAGGTGAGATGAATCCTGCCCTGAGTTTATTCAAGTCTTTGGCATCTACTTGCCTCAGTAGACATCATGGCCAGAGCAAGCCATCAGCCTCAGGTACAAAGTGTTTTCATTTTGGAGTATGATTTTTGAGATAGCTGGCATCAGCCTCACCATTATCACCCAACAAACACATACAAAAAGCAGAAAAAGCCTTTACTAATGGATGACCAGTTTGTTTCAAGTTAACTTACTCTTTCCGTGCTTTTCACCCAAAACTGAGTATCAACAAGAAAATAAAACTGGGAATTTCAAGAAGTGACACATTTCCTTTAAATCAATATAAAAACCAGCCAGATTATCCTAATAAATGTAATAAATGATTTACACATTCAAAGAAGAATGACCTCATGCTTCACTTCTTTATCCTTATCCTAATTATCACAGAACATTGGCCCAACCTAGTCACCCTCTCCATACTTCTGTAAAGGCCTGAGGTGACTTTTTGGAGGGAACCAGCCAGTGTCTTAACTGGTTTTGCTATTGTCTCTGTTTATCACTTGGCACAATCCCATCAGTGTATGGGTAAATTGGCAGGAAAAGGATGATTGCTTCATTATAATAACTCAATTTACACTGAGACAGGCTGTCTCCTGTGCTACGTGAGAAACAGCTAAAAACTTTATTTCATCAGCAAAATTACCACTGGCCATTTTAAAATGCCAAGAGCAGCTATCATTGGATTGTGGTTCAGCTGGCTCTGTTCTCTGGTGCAGGGGCTGCGGAAGGTGGAAGAGACTCCATCTCAGGAAGAAACCAACTTTCCTGACACACTGAAGCAAAGGGGAGGCAAGAAAGAGAAAGTCTGACTCTTCCTTTAGCACCAAATCCAAAAGTCAGGAAAAAGGTCTTTACAGACCAAGACAAAACATTCTATAACTGCTTGTATAGTGAATTTAGAAAAATTTTTGCTCCTTTAGAGACGTAAGCTTGACCTGGTCACTATCACTGAAATCTGTCAGGAAAATTCCCATGGCTGAAATATTTAAATCAATCTTTATTATGTATTTCAGGAGGAACAGCTAAGAAGGACTTGCACTATTTGTGTAAAGGGTTTGGCCTGCTTCCAAATTCTTAGCAACTCGGTAATGAACATTTTCAGATTGTTATGGATTATGCTGTCTGAGATTGGGTACAATCAGCATCAACTCCAAAGCCAATAGGGAAGAGTGAATTTAGGTCTCTGGATTATGACACATGGGGACAAAAAACTACATTGTCATAGGTGGTGTATCCTGTGTATTACAAATGAGAATCCCATTGCATCTACCAACGCATTTATGGCATGTCCATACATACAGAAAACATAGCATAACTTAAATATATGTAGCATATAATACATAGTGTGTAAAATCTGGTGTGCAACATCCTATCTGCTAGATTTTTTTTCTTTACAGGCTACCAGTAGATCAGAGAGTACAAAGTAGTGGCTGCATAGATATAAGCCATCATGGCTGGATCATGCTTATTGGGAACATCATGATCTAGCCCCAGCCAAGATAGGGCATTTTAAAAAACCTATCTTCAGAAAACTGAAAATATCACAAGGAAGACTTTTCAGAGAGAAACATGGATGACTGACAACTGTTTAATGACAGAAAATCAGTGACAATTAAGATTTAATAAATCCTGGTTTGTGGTTTCACCACTGAGAGACTATTGGTGTGATACAAAGCTTGAGCTTGATCAAAGCTTTGCTTATTGCTGGCTATTCATAAGGGGTCTCTCTGAGGTAGGTCCTCTGATGTTCAGTAAGTTGAGAAACTGTACTAAAGACTTAAGTCCAGAGAAGCCATTAATCAAAAAGAGTAAATTGATGGTAAAGAATATGAACTACAGACTGTAAATTACAGGAGTATGGTCAGCAGGAGTTTTAAGAGTGTGTTAGCTACAAATGCAATCATCAGAAAAATACCATATTGCTTCTAAATGAACTTGCTAAGACTACCAATAATAAACACAAAGAAGCAAAAATGTTGAGTATTTCCCCCTTGTATTTGGGGAAAAGCCAGATAACACATTGCATCTTATGTAAGAAAAACAACCCTTTCTTTTATAACAATACTTTCTAAATTTAGAAATTTTTAATTGGCAGTCCCTGAATAATTTGCATCCAAGAGGCAAAGATGTTCATTGAATCTCTGCTGCTGATTTTGAATAAGTCTTGGAACACTAGAGAAGTTAGAGATGTGAAGGAAAGATAACATTGTGCCAGTACTTAAACAGAGTAACTAGGATGACATGAATAAATATAGGCCTATCAGCCTAACATCAATCTGAACAAAATAATAGAATGATTATTTGGAGACTCTATTAAGAAATAAAGGAGGGGGAAATAGAATTACCTTGAAATTATCATGAATTTATTAAAAGCAGATGGTCTTCAAATAATTTTATCATGTTGGTGCATGTACAGGTTTAATTGTTAAAGGTAATAGCGCTGATGTAAATGATACTGTTGGACTATTTTACCAATGGGTATGTCCTTGGGGAATTGACCAACCTCATGAGCTGGGTTCTTGTTCTCTTTAACTGTGCCTTGCTGATGGAGTTGACAAACAAGACAAAGAGTGCAAGGGACTGGTGAATGGCAAAGACGTAACAGCTGATCTGGGAGATGAGTCCAGTTTCTCTGTAACTATCACACAGCACAAATAAGGGACAGCAAAGGAGGCCAAACTTAACAAGTGAGGAGATCCATGATTCTGAAGAGATTTCTGGATCCTAGTAGAAAGTCAACCAAACTCAAGCTCAGTGTTTAAGAGGACAAGATAGCCTCTGGCTGTGCAAAGTAGGGTCCATTAAGGAGCAAGGTATCCTTTGTGTTTCACAATGGTGTCATGGCTCCTACAATTGTTCTGGTGTTCAGAAAAAGGGTCCTGAAAAAAAATGGACAGGATTCAGAAAAAAACACACTAACTTGACTAAAAGATAGGAAAGCATGCCTTATTCCAAGAGACTCAAAAGCTCAATTTATGTGATATGTCCAAAGGAAGGCTCGAGGATGACTTGAAACTAACAAGCTATGGCTGCACAGATAGCAGAGCTTTAACAGAGACGGGCTTCTTCACTTCATGGAGAAATGTTTAGCAAATCTCATGGTCTGATGCTGAAGTTAGATTCATTCAGACAGAAATAAGACACTTTTTCAGAGGGAAGAAAAATTAACTGCCAGAGTTACCTTGTTACTGATCAGTTTCTAATAAAGCTTGGAGATTTTTTAAAAAACCAACAAAACCCAAAACCAAAAAAGTACTGTAAAACATTGAAACTGGGAAATTTCAAGCAGGAAGAAACTGAGGTAGGTCCCATGGATTGTGTTACAATGGAGCTCTGTCTAGAAGACCCTCAGGTCTATTCTAACCTTAAAAAACCTGAGAAAATAGATTGCCAGTGATGATACACACTTTCAGTGAGTCTTTTGTCCAGCAAACTGTATCACCACTGAGACAACTAGGAAGATCTTTCTTCATACAGCAGAGTACTCCAACATTCCCAAAGTTACTGTTTGCTTTTACTAGCTAGATGCTCTTACGGATTGACAAAATAAGACAT
This sequence comes from Brachypteracias leptosomus, assembly GCA_013401335.1. Classification (NCBI taxonomy): domain Eukaryota; kingdom Metazoa; phylum Chordata; class Aves; order Coraciiformes; family Brachypteraciidae; genus Brachypteracias; species Brachypteracias leptosomus. The sequence continues at coordinate 36,895 of VYZX01006901.1, forward strand.
CTTGGCTAGAGCAGCCACCATATTTAGTCACTGTTGAGCTTTTCAGCAGTTGTTTCTTTAACTCTTGAGAGCATAGCAAATTTCCCTGTGCTAATAGAAGTTACAGATCTTGCAAATTAATACACATTTAGTAGCAAGGAAGCTAGAGGTTCAAAAGCATTTACCCCATTTCTTTATACTCCTCAGCTCCTTTTGTGGTCTTGTAGAACTTCTTGCCCACTGATTTTATGAAAAAGCTAGATGCATCTATTGCTTCGTATCAGCTAAAGAGTTGATCTGATGGGAAGCACATCTGTGAGCAGATCATCTGCACTCAGTGGGAAAGTTTCCATTTGCAGGGCTTGTTCTTTTAGTTCATGTGGCCTTGCAGCCCATCAGTTTGACAAAGTCTACAGTCTTAAATCACAACTCAAGCAAAATCACCATGTTTTTCCCCCTGTTCCCATTAAAAATCTGTGAAACTACCAAGTTTTCCATGGCTTTTGCCCAAACCCACAACCTGCTACAAATTCATTGAAAAGTAATTCCAAACTTAACCCAGATTAATAATGCTTCCAATTAGTATGGCCAAGTTTTGCAGTTTAACGGATTAAAATTGTCAGGTTTCATGTCTCTTTGTGAACATTCTGTTCTACTCAAACCACAATCCCACAACAAATTATTACCGCCAGACTAAAGCTATAAAAAAAAATATCCACCTTTGCATTCTGAAAACTCTACACTTTGGTGGAGTTCAGATGTGCAGTTTAATTTTGTCCTGTTGCATAAAGACAGGAGGAACCTGCTTCTAGATCCAGAATGGTTTCCAAGTCATAGCCCTACCCAGATTGGGATATTTAGACCCATATGCTTTTGTTTGGATCTTTCACTATTTTTTCCTTAAAATAGAGGGCGTGCTCATATCATCCGCAAGTATTTCAAGCTAACATGTTTTCAGCCATTAGCCTCCCTTTAGCTGAAAATCATTGCCCCTTGATTGAAGTGTAATATTTAGCCACAGTTCCCCATCAGTTCAACGTGAAACAAGTTTGCTGGCCCACCCTCATGGAGAGGGAGAAGATGAGAAGGGTGAACACCTACAAAGATGCCAGTTCAGTTGTTTGTGATCACACTGGCTAACCTCTATGTTTTTCCAAGGTCAGTTTCTTCCCCCAGTTCTTCATTCTTCTCTCTAGGTATGATATTTGGAGATTGAAACATGGGCTGATGATGACTGAAACCACACTCCCCTGAACAGGATGGCCCTTGCACTTTCTGGACCAAAGTATTTTCTGGGACTGTGCTGAAAAAGATTTATTGTTTTTAATCTCCTCATAAGGTATGACTGTTAAGTATGCTATAATATATAGGACAGGAATTAATCCTGAATTTGTTTAGGTTTTCTTTCTTATTTCATCTGTCAGAAGATTGCCATTTCAATTATTTATTAAGAAAATTATGTTTTTCAAGGTAAATGCATTACTTTTGTTATCTGCTTTCAATTAGCTGGGAATTCACTATGTTCAGCCAAATGTCCATTCATCAACAAATTCCAGATTCCTGGCAGTCTGAACAAATTCCCAATTTTCTTCTTTTATGGGTAAAATAAGTGAAGATATTCATGCCTCATGCTAAATTATGGCTGGGGTTAGACTAGCCTGGAGGGAGGAGAAAATAACCACGGAAGGTCTTGAAATATATTAGTAGATGTTTTGATAGAAGTAGAGCTAAAATATTTCACAATCTTTTTTCTTCAGGTGCTTTGTTACGTTAACTTGATGCCCTCCTGTCCTCCTTCATGGGTAACTCAATGAACTGAGCTTGTGACCCTTCCAAATGCATGCAACAGGTTGATGAGACCATCTCTAGCTGCAGATCTCTGCCTTCCACAGGGATATGCAGGAGCAAATGCAAAGTAAAATACACCCTGCGCCGCTGCAACTCTTCATGTCATGTCCAGTCTTTCCAATTAGTGAATTTACATTTTCAGTGCAAGGCTGTGCAAAGCAGCTCCAGCAGTGTCATGGGCTGCCTCAGGGCCACATGTACACCCTGGAGAATCAGAGGAACAGGAAGCAAGGAGAAGAGTGGTCAAAATATCCCAAATTCCTGGACAGAATAAGGTCCAAGTTTCTGCCTCAGAAATACTCCAGTGTTGGCCCTCCTTTCTACTCCTGCAAAACAGGGCTACCTAGCTGTGGACCAGCCCATTGCTGACATGGCTTGTGAGACCCTAGCCAGTTTCTCAACCCAGCACCATGCCACACTGTGTAGCTACATCTATCAAAGCCGTTCCCTCCCCAGCCAACTGCTAGGTGGGAGGAGAAAACCCTATGCTCTAAAGTGGGAGCTGAGCTTCTTGATGAGAGGCTCTTTATCTGGAAAAAGGAGCATAAGGTCTTCTTAAAATGCAAATGTGTCTTTTTAAGTGCCTCATGCCCAAAGGCACTTTTGCTATCTGCTTGCAATTGACACTTCAACACCAACTTTAGGTGCTGGACCAAAGCCCTTTACAAGGAATCTCCTGGGCAAAGCCAAGAGGAAGGCTCTGCCCTTGTCAGCCATGGGGAGGGAGGGCAACCAGAAATGCTTCCCCATCCTCTGTGCATACTCACCACAGCTTTGAACACAGTTACTCTCCAGGCACTGGTTGGAGTGGTGCTACTATGTATGGTGTGAACAGCATCAAGCTATGGGGAGAGTAGAGGAGCTGGATGGAGTGATCCTGCTGTCCCAAATGGCTGTATCGACCTCCTTTATCTCCGTAGGGCATCAGACTGCACGAGGGGGTCCTGATCACACCACAGCTCCTGGATGGCCCCATGGCCACTTTTCATTCCCAGAAGGCAAGGAGATGGAGAAGAGGGTAACCTCCCAATAGGGAGTTAGCATCTAGCCAGGATGCTTGCTTGGACTCAAGAGCCTTGTTGTGAGATAGTGTTAAAACATAAACTGTATTTAAGAATCAGCTTTTTCCTTCCAAACTAGGAAGATTTTCAGCAATTTTAGTAATTTCTTTTATCTCCTCCTTCTTTTGTTAGTGAAACTGCTGTCTCTTCTGGCTTCCTCAGCTGTTACTGTCAAAAATCTTTTGTCCTGGTCATCTCCTACGGGTCATATGAACTTATCTTGTTTTTGCACTGCCCTTCTGTTTCCCAGCTCATCCATCACTTACTTTAATTATATTTGCTTGGCCAGCTCCTCTTTCCTCCTTTCCACTCACAGTGAATACTTTCTGCTCCTTTTGTTTTCTCTTTCCAATGATTTGTGGTCAGTAATGCTTTCCTTACACTATGGAGCAGGACTCTTCAGCCTTTCTCATCATATTCAGGTGTTCATGGGCCTCTCCCACTCTGTGCACGTTCTGAGATGGCGTTCTCTTGTGCACTGTATTTTTCCTCATGTGAATGAAGAAACAGAGTCACCGTTCTGCCTCTCATTCCCCAGACTGTGCAGGAAGCTAATCGTCCTTACGTGGGCTGACGCCTTTCCCACCAGATGCAGGAGGATGAGATTTTTTCCCTTACATGATTTGTGTACATCTCAGACAGACATTGCTCTCCACGCAGCAAGATGATCAGGCTGAGGTTTTGGGGTAAAAGCTGTGCTGCCTTCACTTCTTGGTGACACAGAGTCCTGAGAGCCACTTTGATGTCCAGCAGCTCTGCCAACAGTGAGTGCTCCTGCTGAGGGCTCTCCCAACAGGCGAAACCATCACCACCTCTTCAACATCTGCCTAATGTCCTATAGCCTAGGCAATCATGAACTCATGTGTTTATTTTACTGGTAGAATACACCTGCAACTTAAATATTGTATGATAAGCAGATGTTCCCTTCTATAAATTGAACAGTGGACAAAGATTTATAGACCCCAGAGGTTCAGATTTAGCAAGTGGGAGCCAAGGTCACAACTGGACCTTCAGCTTCAATAAATCTTGACATTACTGGAGGACTGGGGGAGGGGAGGAAAGCATCATCATAGACATATAACAATTTTAAAAGTATGCCAGTGATGATCTGCAAAGCAGATGTAAGTCAGGCTGATTTTGATACGTTACACTGACCCTGCCAGGCAAGAGATGAAATAACTCAGGATTTTATTTGGAGTCACATATGGAATATAGGAGTGGAAGTGGTGACAAGAAGCCCCTGTTCATACAGAAAGCAGAGGGGAAAAAAAACTCTATTAAAAAGACTAAATGTTTTGTTTTCATGCTAGGACACTGTTGATACTATCAGTGGTGAATTTATTCTGATTAAAGTACTTTAAATGATATATCTATGCTGTGTTTTTCTTTCATGAAGAGCACTAATGAAAGCCCCTGGTTTATCTACAAAAAAAATGATGCCCTGTATGATCAGAGTAGGTACCTGTTGCACTCCAATGGTGTCTCCCAGTGCAAGAGCAGAGTCACTGCTGCTGGGTGCATTCAGAGGCCTGGGAAAAAGAAAAGGTTGTCAGAAATAACCAGTCCCTAAGGTCCTTGGAGAGCAACTCTGGGGAAAAAGACCTAGGAGTCATGGTGAACAAGAGGATGACCATGAGCCAACAATGCGCCCTCGTGGCCAAGAAGGCCAATGGCATCCTGGGATGCATTAAGAAGAGTGGCCAACAGGTTGAGGGAGGTTCTCCTCCCCCCCTACTCTGCACTGGTGAGGCCCCACCTGGAGTAGTGTGTCCAGTTCTGGGCACCCCAGTTCAAAAGAGACAGGGAGCTACTGGAGAGGGTCCAGCGCAGAGTCACTAAGATGATTAAGGGAGTGGAGCATCTCCCTTATGAGGAAAGGCCGAGGGAGCTGGGTCTCTTTAGCCTGGAGCAAAGGAGACTGAGGGGTGACCTCATTAATGTCTATAAATATGTAAAGGGCATGTGTTGGGAGGATGGAGCCAAGCTCTTCTTTCTCAGTGACATCAAGTGATAGGACAAGGGGCAATGGGTGCAAGCTGAAGCATAGGAGATTTTGAGTAAACATAAGGAAAAAAATTTTCAGAGTGAGAGTGACAGAGCACTGGAACAGGCTGCCCAGAGAGGTTGTGGAATCTCCTTCTCTGGAGACATTCAAAACCCACCTGGACACATTCCCATGTGACCTGATCTAGGTGATCCTGCTCTAGCAGCAGGGTTGGATTAGATGATCTTTCGAGGTCGCTTCCAAACCCTAATGTTCTGTGATTCTGTCCCGGTCTCAGTGCTGGAGCTTTAAACACAGGCTGGCAGCTAGGATGGAGAGGAAGGGAGGTGAGGCAACATGGACAACCTGTGACAATACCACTGCAGAACAAAGAGAGACTGCTGGAAATAGAGCTAGGGAGACTAAGAGGCAATGAAGAAGGTTTTGAATGGTCATCAAAATATCCTGACATATCTGTGTTATAAGCCCCTCCAGAGGAGCAACTCAGCAGCCATTGCCTTGTAATAGCTGCAATAGGACAGTGCTAGGAGCATAAACAGAAGTGGATAAAGTCTGAAATACCAGAGGAAGCCTGAGCTGACCCCTGCCAGCCCAGAGCCCAGCCTGAGTTGTGAAGCCCTCCAGAGAAGTCATATAAGTTCATCTGTTCCAGACTCCATGCCACACCCAGTGACTGTCAACAGCACAAAGTTAGCTTTCATCAGCCAACATGCCATCATAGTCCAGGCTGGCCAGGGAAAGCTGGAGATGCCACTGATGCCCACAGGGTGTCCATGACCACCTTCTTCACCCCCTCCCTGCGGGCGCCTGAACCACTCCACACCTGCAGTTTTGCGATTGCCCACATTTTAAAACAAACAGCTCAGTTGGCCCATTGAGCAATTCAGTTACAACAAAAACCTGCATGGAGATTTCCAAAGAGCAATTACATATTACGCTGGTATTTTGGTGTTTCTGCCTTTCTGTTTAGAATAATTCATAGTGGTTTATGAGAATCTTCTAACTAGCAATTTTTAGGGACTTCCAAAACATGTAGTTCAACCGAAAGCAAAGCAGGAAAAATACTACCAGTAAGGAATTCCCCAGTTACTGAATAATAACTAATAAATACAAATATCCATTTTCCTAGAAGACGGAGGTAGATGCACACAAGAGAAAACAAACATGAAAGTGTTGTACTGACTTTTTTCTCATTGAGGTAGACATGCATGTGAACAATTCCCCAAACTCATGTATCTGAAAGCAGAGCTGCCTGAAGCAGAATAAGCCAGGAAGATGTAGCATTTGATGGCTTCTGTGGTAACTGAAATGAAAATTTTGGAGCCAAAGTGAAGTTATCACTAATTGCTAAAGAGATACAATCTTTTCAAATGAGAGTGCTCCTAAATAAGACTAATAAGACTGTGAGATATACCCTAGCTGCCAGCTGTAATACAAAGAAACTGTCATATCACTCAAAAAGCATGACAGGCTGAAGCACCAGCTCAGGATTTTCAAAGTGCTTGCATAAGGATGTTTTAGATGTCCATGCACAGATACCTGCATGCCCTCCTGAAAAGAAATCCAGTAGGAAGATCTGGAATCAGTCAGGGGTGGTCAGAACCCAAAGTACTATCCTCTCTTGCTCTCATTCTGGCTCAGTGTCTTCACTTCTGGGCACAGGACTCATTTTAACTCTCACACTCACGTACGCAAGATACGGGCATATTTCACTTCAGAGGATGTAGTAAAGCTCATAATACATACAGGGTTGGAAAAGGCTGATGTAACAATCATCCGATGTACAAAAAACCTTCTGTCAATCCGTCTTTTATGACTGACAGTGAGTTTTCTGCACACAGCTTCCAAGTTACAAGATGGAGGCACAGGGAGTGATTACCACCCGGCAGCCCCCTGCAGTAATCCCTGTCACCACATCCTCTCACCTGGAGATGTTTTCCCCACGACCACAAACTCCAGGATCATTAAGGCAAGGTGTTTCTCAGTGGTTTCTCCACTGCTTCTGAAAGTCCTACACAACCAGGGCAATTGAGAACTGTTTACACTATCTGGCCTCTGTTCTGGGATCTTTTAACAACAACTCCAAAATAATTCTGATTTCCATTGCCATTGTGGCTTTTTAACTGGCGAGGCACAGACTGTGAATTTCCCAACCTTGGAAATTGCAAAAGATAGGTCTGGTATCTGCAACATCTTTTAAAGGAGCTCCTGGCATTCTTAATGAAAAATTCATTTATGGTAAATCAATATTCGGCTTCATTGTCACCCTATATCAGACGGGGCTGGAGTTGAAAGTGAGTTTAGTGGCTGCTATTTATTCCCAGCTGACTACTAATCCCATTTCCCATTGCTGAAATAAGGTGTTAAAAATCAAAGTAATCTCTCATTGAAAGAAAGACATTCCTAACAGCTGTATCCTTCAAAGGCTTCGGCCTTTTCTTTCATCTCACCATCTCCCTAGGTAGCCCTACGGGACACACGTTTATGTGGGATGCCAACTGCTCACTATTCATCATGGCCCTATTCTCCAAGGGCCCATTGATTTTCAATAATTTATCATTTAATGTTTTGTGTGTTGCTGCAGAAATAAATCAGAATTGGGAGCGCCAGATGCTCCCTCATCCTATCGTACTGTGTTAATTTATTAAAAAGGGGTTTTCTCAGCCCAGCCACAGGGTGCAGGAATCTCCTCCTCAAGGAGCAGTGTGGATGGGGGTTAAGGTCTGCTGAGCCAAGTGCGAAGGGTGTTGAGAGAGAGAGAGGCTTCAATGTCGGAGCACATGAGCTTGGAAACCCTCACAGGGAGAGCAGGCAGTCGGCTTTCCAAGCAGAGCTAGTGGTGACAGAGCTCCAAGAAAAATACATTTACTCCTTAAGCGTGTAGCTTTTGTTCTGGGCTCACAGTGTCTTTTTGTTTCTTGGACTAGATCTCACACCCGGATACAGCAAGTAAACATCAAGCCATAAATCACAAATTCGATGCTTGCTTTTCTTTCCTCAAGGTTGTATAATATAATGAAAAAGATCAAGCAAATGCAAAGCTATTTTATGCTGTACATGCAGAGTGCAAAAGGCCCTGGGTCTCTTCCAATGACCCTGTAAGAATGATAGGCCTCCTGCTAACAAGAAGATCTATTTTTCTGAGGCATCACAGAAATCCTATCATGGATTTGAAGAGTTTCTCCTGTTCTTGTTTTCTTTAATGCTCTTGCAATACAGTTAATTTAACATATAATGACCCTTCATTCAAACCTTCTGCACATATATTATGGTAGTTTCATCAAATATGCCTCTGGCAGAACAGGAAACACAAATTTCCTATGCTCTTTCTCAGAGTCCTGAATGCATATCAACAGCTTTTTAGTACTTATCACCCTTGGTCATTTCTCATCTCCCCTTCCGAGGGGGGGAACCATGACTGCTAACACACAATCTTGCCTCTGACATTACCACTGAAGCACCAGGTTGACCCCCCTGGAAGACAGGAGGATGCTGGGATTTCTCCTTGAAGTTCCAGGAAGTTCCTTGAAGTACAGATGCACCAAGGTTGCACACACAGTTCCAGCATTCTCTAATGCCTGAGGTCACACCACTGCTGCCCTTAAAATCAGCTTCTAGTTACCTACAAGAGGAAGAGCCAAATCAAGAGTGCATGATTCTTCCTACACCCACAAAACATCATTCAAGGCAATTCCTCTTCTCTAGAACGGTGCCCACCAAACAGGAATTTTGCAACAAGAGCAGTCACAGTAGTGCTGATGTGTTAGCAGCCTCTCTGCTCAGCTCTGAGCACATAAAAATGGGCATTCAGAGTATCACATAACCAAGTTACAGCTAGTTTTTGAGGTGACAGCAAGAAAACACATTTTCTTGACACCAGCTCCTTTGCCAGGTTTCAGGTCTTTGCTGCACCTACAGAGGGACTTAGCGACCTTTACAGGAAGAAGCCGGCAAGTGGGTTGTAAGCCCCCGTTTCAGTCTCCTCCCTCCACCCCCCTCCAATGTTTGCATTTACATTGACATTTCCCAGGTTTGTAAGCTAGAGAAAGAAATCTGATGTGCATAATTTTCGCCCGAAGAGCTAAAATTTACCCATGCTATGAGACAGGGTAAAAAAGAGTTATAAAGGGAAGTGTTGGGCAATCCTGTCTTTACTGAAGGCAAAATTCCCCGCTGTGCCTGCCACCAAGATTAATTCCAGGTTTCCTTAGGTTCTGTGACATACGCAGGGCCTGTCCCAGCAGCTGCTAAGTACTATCAGGTCTAATGCTCTCTTTCAGATCTTTCAGCCCTAGTATCAAGGGCATTATTCTGAGATTTTTCCTAAAATCTTCATGAGACAACATTGGGAAATCCTGATTAGTCAGTAAGACTGTTTTTTATTCTCCTGGTAAAACACAGTTTCCACTAAACCAGAGCCACTCTCTCCTTGAAGATAAGCAAATGTTAGTAAAATTACTGTAAATTGTGAGATTATGGGTTAAGGTTGCAACAAATGCAATTTGCATCTCAGCTCTGTTTTCTGTCATTTATGGCCTTCTTCAAGTGTCATCTTTGGCACCAAAACCGTTTGTCTCAACCTAAAAGTGAACTTTGGAGGGAGGGGAGTCTGAATAAAACCTCTACAGCTGTTTTTGAATCATCCAGGAAGAAAAAAATGCACATTTCCCAGTATAAACATTATCTTGGTTTTATTTTGGGTTTTTTTTGTTGTTCTGTTTTGGTGTTGTTTTTTTCTAGTTCAAGGAGAACATTCAGTTTATTTAGAGTTAGATCACTTTATTTTATTTAGATAAAGCACAGCACATCTGTATTTCTCAGTGAGACAGAGGAACATAAGTACTGCTCTGTGAGGGCAGACCAAAGGTCAGCCCAACTCTGTATCCTGCCTCAATGGTGGCCAGTAGCAGATGCTCAGAGCAGAGCACAGAGGTAACAGGACCAGCGCCCAGTGGCCTTTCCTGGTGTCCTTGCTGTGCTCCCAGCACTTGGTGGTCACAGGGCTTCCTGACCTGGGCCTGCAGCTGGGCCGCTGTGTTTGACAGTCACCAATGGCCCAATCCTCTCCAAATTTGTCTAATCCCCTTTTGAGCCCCTCTACCCTCTTGGCCTTTGCAGCTTCCTGTGGCAAAGACACAGGCACGAGGCAGCTATGCTGTGTGTGAAAATAATACTTCTTTGCCCTCTTTTTAAGCCTGATAATGTCCTTGGAAGACTCTTAGTTCTTACGTTACGAGAAACACTGAATAGGCTTTTTCCCTGAATAGGTTTTTTTTCATAAGCTGTTTCATCACTCCTTTCATGCAAGCTCGGTCATAGCCCTCGTCATTCTTGTTTTTCTCCTCTCTTCTCTCCTGTAACCATTTTAGGGGGAGTGAAGCATGTCATGGCTTGGACTTAGGATTCAAACGAGAACTTCCTTACCTGGTAATATCTTATAGTTAATTTGCCTTTTTTTTTTCCTCCATTGCTAAGTAGCAGACAATACTATCAGAGAATTTTCCATCATTACTCCAAACTTCTTTGGAAATGGCAGCAGCTTGCTGAGAGCCAACTGTTGGTTAAGCAATGGTCATTTTGTTACTTCCTCTCTGTTTCATTATTTTGCTTTTACCATTGCTGGCTTTCTCATAGAATCATAGAATCCCTTAGGTTGGGAAAGACCTCTAGGATCATCAAGTTCAACCTTCATCCCAGCATCTCCCTGACCCCTAGACCATGTCCTGAATTTATCTCTCAGTCACTCAGCAATGTGAGATCCTCCTGCAACTGTTTGCTGTTGGCTGTGCTGAGTTCTTACATCTTCCACAAATGTGGTTAACTCACCATTTAGTTCCTGTTCCAGATCTTTAATTAATACACCTGAGTATACCACATATATCTACACTGTTTTCCAGATTAAAGCAGTTCTGCGAGAGGACTTGGGCCTTTCACCCTACACAGCTTGACTTTGAATGTGCCTGAGGCAAAGTACCATTTTTGGAAAGCTGAATATGCTTTACTGGTGATGCCTTGCTTAGTCACATTCTTATTGATCTCTGCAAAGACTGCCAACAGATTTGCGAAGCCTGACTCTGACCACACAAGCAACAATTCTTTCCTTTCACCACCTATCTCACACACATGGGATCCATCCATGTCTATCAATTCTAATCCGTGATACCATTTTCAATACCTCGGCAGGTATAGAAGGCCAGCATGTTAGCTTGCAGTTCTTGGGTTCATTCTTGAACAACTTCTAGCTATAGTCAATATGTATTAAAAAAAAAGGTTCACATGTGAGGTGTTATTCATAATTAGGAGGACAACAAATATTACACAAAAGTGGAACAAAGTTCAGTTATCTGTGCTAGTTTCCCTATTAAAAGAGCAACTTGTTCCACAAACTGGGCTACAGTATGCCCACAATTAAAATATTTGGAAAGATGCCCCTGTTCCTTGAATAAAATGTTTATATAGTTTTTGCACCACTAATGCACTGGCAATTTCTTCCCCCATAAACTCCATTTTCGTATTCACAACTTTACTCCTATAGTTTCTTGTGGGTCAAACATAAGGCAACAACTGAACAAGAAGTTGTCATATGGTTTAGTATCTGCAACTAATGTTTCGATCTGAGTTCACAATTAGTTAGAGTTTCCCAATGTAATTAATTAATTATATTGGGAAATGCACTAGCATTATTTTGCCTCTATAATTTCATTTATAGTGGTACAGTGGTTGATGCCTCAAGCTTGTCATTGTTTAAGAGGCACTAGGACAACGCCCTTAACAACATGCTTTAAGTTTTGTTCAGCCCTGAAGTGGTCAGGCAGTTGGACTAGATGATCCTCATTGGTCCCTTCCAACAGAAATAGTCATGATATGATATGATATGACATAACATGACATGACATTGTATGATATTTTATAAATGAGAGCTTTCCCTGGGTATACTCCTTTCCTGGAATAATTGTGTATATTTGTTGATAGCCTATTTTTCTTCAGCATGATTAGTCCCAGTTTTACAAAGTAGAAATTTGCATACTTTAAAAATGCATATAAAAATATGCAAGTCTATACATGACTTACCTGTCTTGTACACCTGAGTGTGTGCATGTGCATGTGTGTGCATAATACTGCATGAGCATTCAGGCAGACATCAGAGAAGGCAAACGCATAAACAAAGGCATGTGTACAGGAATTGGGTTTTACTTCAAAAAATGCCAAATACAACCCAAAGAGGTAGAAGCTACCTACATCAGTGAAGGCAACAAGCCTAGCCAGGGCTTCAGTGGGTATCATCATGGTACCACCTAGGTAAACAAACACAGATTAATGGAGGGAGTGTGAGTGCTTTCACCTCTCTCCCTCAAAATTAGCAGCATCGTCGTGCTGTGCACTCCCACACGGCAATACATCAGGGCTGTGCAGCCTTGCCTCCACCCTTGAGGCAGTTCAGGGCTCTGGTTGCCTCTGGGTAATGTTAAATTTAGGGCTTGCATTTCAGGACTACTCATCTTCACTTCGCAGCTCTCTCAGCTGCAGTATATCACTCACAGGCCAATATCCTTAACCCATAGGGGGGTATCCCATGTGGCATACACTAATCTATAAATGAGAATGATATCTGAATGCATCACATTTCAGTGAAGGAAAACAAACCTTATGGACTCTTTTAAGGCTGTGATAAATTAGAATGTGCACGGTACAAATATTTATCTTGCACCCTTATTACAAGTATTTCCTTTTCACTGGTTAATTTAATTAAGAGGTGTCCCTTTGGATTAAAACTTTGTAAGATGGATATATTTTTCTCCAAAACATAATTCATTTTGAATGAAGAGGGGAAAACTCATAGCTCCTGAACTTATTAATAATGATCTGAATTAAAATACGTTCCTGGCTTCCTTGAACACTTACGTATGTTACAGGATAGCTAGGAGGGGAGGCAAGAGGGATTATTTTTGTTTTCTTGCAAAGGACCTGATCCCAGAAACACTGTTGAACATGTATGATGAGGAGTTAGTCACAATGATTTATTTGACAAAGGAGAAAGAAGCAGAAACAAAACCAACACTGACTCAACTTTCTGTCAATGGGGAGGACAGAGATGAGAGAGCTGGTATGGGATCATTCTTCTTCTCTCCTGATGCCCAGGATCCCATCTCACTCCAAAAAAGCCTCCTTGTGCTTGGCAGCCTGTGGCTGTGAAGGAAACTGAGGACAGGAGCAGAGAAGCAGTCAAGCCTGCCAGGAGTGGCTCATGGCCCAGAGCAGGTCACTCTCCCGCACAGCCTCGAGAGCTGTGGGGACCTCCCTTGTGTCCCACTCTCTTCATGAGGCAAGTTGTCACCCAGCGCAGGAGACTGGGCCTCCAGGGAAGGCAAAACCCACACAAGATCCCATCCTGGTTCAGCTGGCAAGTTCTGGGTGAGAGCAGCCATCGTCTAAAGATGTTACTTGAGCTGTAGACTCAAAAAGAAAAAGAAAAATATGGAGCCCACTGGAAAAGGTGCTATTTAGGGGTTCAGAGCATCAGGATTTTGCCTCAAGTCTGTCACGCTAATCTTGGATGTGCCACTTCATCTCACTTCTCAGGACCCCTTCCCAACTTTTGGCTGATCTGCTTCAAAGGTGTTATCTCCAAATCATAAGCTGACTCCTACTGTGTCTGTGCAATGAGACAATGAGGCTCCACACATAACTTTGCTGACATACATGCATTACAGAGAGATGATAACAAAACTGCAACTGTTTTTCCAAAATATCTGCTTTTCTTCTGCTCACAGAGCAATTCTTAGAATTGTCCATTAGAAAATCAGTCCCCAGCACAGTCCCTACGGAGGAGGGGTGTGTGCTTTTGTGCTTGATTATCTCTTCAAGGGAGAGTTTAGACATACAAATGTTTGGGAGACACTCCTATTTTGAGAGGCCTCTTCTTCCACAAAGGTTGTTGTTTACAACTTCCATCACTGGCTTTACGGTATGTTGATGAGGGATGGTTTTAATGATGTTCAAGGCTGAATAATAGAAAAAGGCTTGTCATTTCACTTCCTCTTTAGAGGAGAATTTTCTCATCAGTTTTGAGGATTCAATATTCAATTGAGTGTCAATAACTCGTGTTCTATTTTCTTTCTTTACAGAGCCTACCAATACACTGCTAGCAGACTCATTAACAAAACAAGGGGCATCACCACCAGAAGAAAAAGCTACTCAAATGTAAATACAAAGTCAAGGGAAACATCTCAAACGTATAAGCTTGAACAGGAATCATTGCTGCAGGTATAATTGAAGGGTTTTCTCAATACAGTATTCAAATCCATGCTGACGCTGTTTTGCTTCCCACCCCCCCTTCAGCACCTGCAGAAACCTCTCTGCTGACCTTAAGACACTTGGTGAGATTCAAGCCGGAGCGTTTGGTCAATGCCAGCTCTTACATCAGTGACTGGCACCCCTTCATGGCTCACATGTCCCACTTTTAAAAGAACAATTACAGCCACACTGTGAGTTGAATGACAAAACTCAAAGGAAAATGAACTTGAAGATGTTTCCCTAGCAACTGTGAGCAGCACTGTTCCCACCAGTCCGACATTACAGCATCACACTTTGAACTGAAAAGAAGATACAGACTGAAATCTTTACCACTTAAATGGCAAGTTCAGCCTGGCAGAGACACAGCCTTCCTTGGTCACACCAGCCAGTACCCAACTTGTAACGCTGTTTTGCACCTTATGTGAAAGACCGCTCTGGACAAGGAACAGCAACAGTCATGAACAGGCATTCAGGGAGCATAGCAACTTCAGGAGTTGGCCCTGAAAATAAAAAAAAAGCTTATTTTCAGTATTGTTAAAAGAAAATAAATGTTAAGTATTTGGCTTTCTTGAAAGAAAAGCCATGAGTTCCCAGTAAGCAAAGCAAGGCTTACTCACCTAACTGTAACCATCTTTGTGTGACAAGTCTTTCCCAGTCCCTCTTGCTCATCCCTCCTAAAATGGCTTGATTCTTGGAAACAACATGCCCTGGTGCAACCCACCCTTTCTTTCCTGGCAGACTCGGAGGTTGATATTTTCTCTCCACTCTATTACACAGAGCAGACACACAGAGCCAGTGATGCAAACAGGGGGAGGGAAGAGACGACAGTCCCATTACTATCTTAATAAACTCACCTATCTTTTGTTCACATTACTGCCATTGTTTTAACTGATGTAGTCTAGTCTACTGCACAAGGACAACTTTTTATGCTGAATAATGCATTATTGTCTTCCATAAGGACAGTAACCGTTTGCTTCAAGGATGCTATTCTGGTTTGAATGTTTAGGCACACAGATGAAAGACTGATACAACATCATGCTGTAAAATCTATTTGCACTGGTACATTCTCTATTAGTTGTACTCCTGAGATAAATACAACATTATACCGTATCACCCCAAGAATTATTTCCACCCACCTGTGGTGGAAATGTCCTGTTCCATAAACTTGGGTTCCACCTTTTGGTTCTGAAAACACTCTGAAAATGCTCCCCGGAGATGGCCAACTGACTGCTTTCCTTAGGTGATGCTCAGCATCAGTAACACAGATTAAATTAACAATATTAAATTTTTTAAAAATTGTATCTTGCATTGTGTTTACAATTTAGCTCCTGCAATATGAGAGGCCTTTGGCACACTGAGGCAGGGATGCCTCAAATGTCACCAACAGGACATTTTTATAAAAAGAATGTGGGGGGAGGGAAGCATTCATCAACATCCATGCATTAGAGGTGCAGCTCTTCCTCTGGCTTGTCGGGTGTTAATACTCACACCATTCATTCTTTCTATAGCTCTCCATGCACCACCAGTAGGAAAAGCTCAGCCAGGGCCTAGCAAGACAGGGCTAAACAGCCTCAGAGTATCTGAAAGCCTCAGCTGATGAAGGAGAATGAAGACTACGCAATCGCCTTGATCCACAAGAAAGGGAGCATTGCTTCTCATCTAGGGAAAGTGGTAGGTTTGTGCGACTGAGCAGAGCAATCCAGGAGGAAAAAGAACGATTAAAAAGCAGAAATCTCTCCTTGGTAAGGAGACAACCCTGAAATTGCTGGTCCTGCTTTGGAAAAACAGCACCTCATTGCCTCTTCAGCTACGTGCAGGGACTTGGGCAAACCATGAGACCTGCAGTCACTTGCACCCTTCAAATGACCAGTTTCTAATCTGAGAAAAAGTCCCACTCCTGCTCCTTCTAGATGGCCAAGAACCTCTCAGGAGGCTTTGGAGCATTTCATAACTGCACACAATGGAGTCAAAGCCTGAGAAGTCCAATTTTCTCCTCTATAATTCAAGTAACAGCCCATTCACATACTTAGATTAAGGTGTACTTTAGGATGACAAAAAGTCATTAATTCTCTTCTGATGAGATTCTTATGAAAATTTCTGTTACTCCATCAATCCTCTCTGTTGACACGGGCTGATAGAGATGTAGTAGATCAGGCAGACAATATTACAGACATTTTTCTGTGATGCAGAATCTCAGATCCTGTCCTGCTCATCAACATAATTACACGGCATCAGGAACATTGTATCATACCTAGAAATTACTCCCCTTCCCATTCCTGTGCAGGTTTGCTAGCATGACTTGCAATACCTCCCTACTCATAGGTTGGAGCTGGTACTGGAGTCACCATCTGTCTTTCCTGACTGCATGAAGGTTTTATCCAGCCTCTCATCTTGCTAGGAGCCAGAGCATGGCTCCTTCTGGCTCTCTGTCCCACCAGGTGCCAGGAGCCAGAGTGGTTAATGTTGCAGCCACAGAGGAGGAGGTGTGACCCTGTCATGAATGGGCAATTTGGATCACTTAAAGAACCACTATCAAAGGTATCAGCAAAAGTGGTTTTATTGAAACATGATGTTGTAAAAGTGCAACTTAACAAAGCTCAATGGCAAGGTTCACTCTGTTACTGTACTGCACAATCATTTGAACTACCGAGGCAGAGTCAAAGCTACTAAGACAAAAATCAGAATTACCAAGACACAAATCAGTTACCATAGCACAAGGTTATGCACGATATTGGTTGCTTACCAAAGATTTGCCATTGGTGAAAGGTCTCTCTGCCTCAAGGAGCAACCTTGAGAGGTGTTCCAGCTCAAGGGAAGACCACAACCAGGCTGCTTAGCAGGGAGAGCTCAGAGGCAGCTGTCATATTTATGGAATAAAAGTGGCTGGCTTGTAGTCCAATTACAGGTGATAGAAAAGGTATGCATGAGACTCTGTATGCACAACTTTATTTGTTCCTTGATAAATGAGTCTTGGAAAAGCCACCCACTATTCATGTGTTAATTGCATGACCAGTGTTCCAAGCTCATATGCATCAATGCTCACAGTGTCACTCTGCTCCTTTGTCAGTTTTCAGAGAACAGATTGGAACTAGGGAACTTCTTTGCCCAATTATGGCTTAGGCCTTTAGCTCCTTTGGAGCCTGTAGCAAACCACTGCTAGTTTGGTTAAGGAGTCGAGGGCATCTGTCACAGACCCCCATACCTGCATATCTGCAGTACTGCATTTTGAGCTGGGATCTGCCCCAGCCCTAGGACCTGGCTGCTGCAGCTGAAGCATATGGACTACTCAGAGATGAGCTGAGGATTTTGTATGCAAGGGTAGGAAAGCAGCAAAGCAATTGCCCTTTCCCAGAAAGCAAAGGCAAACCCTGTTCCCACAGGAATCAATGGTGGAACTGTTGGGATTTCAGCAGCGATAGTTCAGATCCTTCATGATTGTTTGACTCCTAAAAGGAATTTTGCTTCATTAGGATGCTGAGTCTTTCTAATTCGAATATTTGATTTGCTTCGGGTCTTGGGTTGTCTTCATTATGTGCTTGCCAATAGGGAATCAAAAGGGGCATCTCTGAACCTGCTGTGAGGCTGGGAAACGTCACTGAGTGTTACTGTGGGGTGAGTGGGCAGGCACATTCCCGAGGGAATGCTTCCCTGTTTGATACCGTTGTTATGGAAACTTAAAACTTCAGGATAAACCAGGAAGGCCAGTGAAATGCAAATGGCAAGAAGCCCAAGAGAGACCTTGTTTGCTCCCTACTTACCACACTTCTGCAGAACAAAATGTCTGAATTTCTGCCTTTTGTGAAAATGAGCCTTCCTGGGGTCCTAAAGGCCCAAATCCCTCGTAGGAATAAAAGTCAGGGATCCAGCAGCAGCAAGGTGATAGACATGAATCCCAAGAGCCACTTGAGATGCTCAGTCTGGAAACAAACTCTCACATAAAAATGGCAAAACCAGAAGACACGATGCAACAGCAAAGCAAAGGAAAACCGTGTGTTTTGCCCCAGGATGAGCTACCTACTGTGTAGGTACCTACCCCCTGGGAAAGGGAGAGACAAGCCTTATGGGTCTGTTGTGCACCTCCAGCTTTTCACAGCCATTTGAACTTAGCCAGCTAGCGATGACAAAAACCTTCCTTTATTTTGATGAACTCAAATAATATGATTTTAACAACACAGGAAGAAAAGTCCTTCAGCAGCAAAATGACCAGATAGAGGTGGTTCATTGTGCAATGATTTGCTAAGCAGAACGGCGCCCTACCACACTGTGAAATAAAGCTCTTTCGGACAAAGGAAAGGGTTCATTTTTTGTTGCAAGTGGCTTAATTAATCACCTCCCTCAGCTCCAAATGGAAAGAGGCTTGAGCTACAAAAGCTCTGCTTGTATTAGCCTCCAGGCAAGCAGAGGCCCTTCCCTAAAATTCATTTAGCTGTCAAAATGGGGGAAAAAATGCCAGCAGAGAGGTTCAAAAACTGGAATCCAGGCACTTCAATGAGGTTTTTCCTTAAAAAAAAAATAGTGGAAAAGTACACTAACAACCCGCTCTCGAGAAGATTCTGTTTCCATCTCTCTAGAAGGAAGGGGCAGGGTGAGGATACCACCAGTGCTTTTACATGCACTCCTTTCATGTAAATGATTTCAAATGGAAGCTCTTGCTCTTGCCTGCAGACAAAAGCAGAATGCATCACTGCTGCCAGACCACCTGGGACATGGGAAGGAGAGGAAATTTCCAGATGGGTTTTAAGACAATTCATTTATATTTATATAGCCAGAATAAATGGGGTTTTTTTCTGAGATAGCATTTCCCTTTGCTCTATCTAGACCACCAAGAAAAGAGGGAGGCACAGAATTTCTACTGCATTAATAGTACTGGTGTTTATGGTTTTGGCTTTTATGAACTTGTGGGAGCTGTTTATTGAGTCATAAACTCTACTAATGGGGATATTATCTCTAAATTATATAAGTGCTACAGTATTTGGGTTAGTTAAAAGAAAGGTTTAAAACAGTTACACACTTAGAGTTTATCTCAATTACCAACATAATCCCATAATGGGAATTTAATTGCTAATTGCTAGCTTATATTGCAGAAGAACTACAATAACACACAATATACAGCCTGTATAAACATGTACAGACCATTCTATATTACCTCCTTTCACTGCTACCTTCTCGTATGGTGGGGGTTTTTTATTACAATGATTTAATTCCTAAATGCCTCAAAGTAGGAATTCATCTTTGTCAGAACAGCATTTCCACCAGTGCTTCATTTGATGTATTTTAGTAAACTGCCTGCGCACGCTGGAGTGGCTCTGTGCAAAAGAGACAGACCTATGCACACACTTAAACACTTTGCTAAATTAGATTCTCAGAGAGCTCTAACAAGAGAGAGCATAATTCCATTTGCATCAACCCAGGTTTTCCTGTTCATCTAGCTGGAGTAAAATTTGACCAAGATTTGTTGGCCAGAGCCTGAGTCAAGCTCATTGAGGGCAGTCAGGTCCACCTGCTAAGCACGGCACCGAGTCCCGGCTCAGCCTAAGCTCCAGAATACTCCATGAGAGGGTGCTGCATGTTCAGCACACAGTGTGGACTTGTGCTCTCTTCTGCCCAGCTCAACCCAGACTACCCACAGTGGGCTGAAGCTCAGCCCTTCCTACACATACCATATTCACTGCAGTGGGGTTGCAACCTGCAGCAAGCATGGAGAGCAGCCAAGCAGTCACCATACTTGACCT
The DNA here is from genome assembly GCA_013401335.1 of Brachypteracias leptosomus. Lineage (NCBI taxonomy): Eukaryota > Metazoa > Chordata > Aves > Coraciiformes > Brachypteraciidae > Brachypteracias > Brachypteracias leptosomus. Next base: position 56,814 of record VYZX01006901.1, read on the forward strand.
CAGTGCTCCTCTAGCAATCCTCATTGACCCCAGTGGTGGGATTCATCTCACCCAGCAGCAATGCAAACATGTACATTTAGCTGGTTGTTTTAAACCCCTTCATAGGGCAGAGGAAGGGGTAATGTACGGATAACAGGTCTCCCATAGATATTCCTGTAGGCTAGTCACTCCCTAGAGGTGTCCATCACACTTTCATCAGCAAGTAAGGGATCCAAAGAGCTAGTGCAGGTGCAGACATCTGTACTGTAGACATCTGAAGGAAAGGGACATAAGTCTCACCCATAAACCTCATGGTAATTTAGAAGAGACTGCATCCCACCTGTGCCACAGCAGCTCTGCAAAAGGTTTTCCTCTTGTCTTTCAAGACAGTGCCATTCTTCTGGCAGATTTGCCTTTGAAAGTGGAAGCTTTCTCAAGTATTGTTAGGTGATACAATGAATTTTTGCTGTTACAGATCATTCCACCATGCTGCTTGCCAGGGGCCTGCATCAGATTTCAGAGAAGTTTGTGAATCAGCTTCTTTACTTCTCTTTGTTTGCATTTCTTAATATGAAACTAGCCTGACAAAAGAGAATAGCAGAGGACAGATGGCTAGGGTGAAGGGCAGATGAGGATAGCTAGTTTATTTGTGCGTAATACATACCAGAAGAAACTTCCAGATGATTAAAAAATGACCAACTGTGCAGAAGAAGAGTTTATATAATCAAGCTATAATCTTAATATATTGTATCTATATTATCTTCCTTCCTCATGTTGGTTATGCTCCCTCACTGGTTTTAAAGTTTACAATGGAAACTGGCAGGGACATGACTTACCCCCATGCCCATATCTGACTTGTTTGGCCACTACCTAAAACATGAATGCTGCTTCTGACTGGGTCTGAGTCACCACCCAAAACAGAGAACAACAAGAAACTAATTCAGGGCAAACAGTAATGTAAAAAAAAGTCTTCTTCCAAGTTATTTTTCTCTCAAGTGTCATCTATACTGCCCTCTAAAAACTAAAAATAATTTTAATGATCTGACTGAGCTCAGATTATGGGGTTTTATTCTCCTAACACTGTAACTTCTTTACAAACATGCTGCCATTTTGACTTTTTCATTGTACTGGGGCTTGCTGGCTAAGCCACCTCAAAGAAGAAATGCTGTGAGTAAATATGCAATGGGTAAGTTACTGAGGGTACAGGACATTATTGCTTAAAAAACCTAATGCTTCTCTCCATGTCACTGAATAACCTACCTATGACTACAAGGTGTGAAAAACTGGAAAATTCTTCTAATTATTAGTTCCATGTCTCAAACCACGGGAACACATAGAAGGGTTCAGCAAGCAAGAGTCCACTGAATTACTATTTGAGATATATGGACTGCTGTTCTCTGAATGCTACCAAGTGACTGAAAATATCCAATGTTTAGGTATTGTGGAATTAGGATCCTTGCAGTTTTCCCACAGAAAGTTCACCTGTGGGAGGCAGAAATGACTCCTGTGCTAAAAGGACAAGCCAGAGAGAGCAGACATAGGAGTCAACTGAGTCCAAACTCTTCGTGTGAAGAGCTTTCCTGCCATGAAGAAGGATCAACTCACATCAGCAGATGAGGGACAAATGCATAAGGAGAGTTTCAACATCTTTTCATCTATGCAGATGAACATCTGTCTGACATTGATACAAATGGCTCTGTCTAGAAAAATACAGTAGATGCCTGTACAATGGGCAAGACACAGGAAAATATTGCCTGGTGAGGAATTTAATTTTTGTCCAATGATTGCCTGTGACTGCTTGTGGCTACCATGTCTAAGGGAGCCCATCTGCTGGTGCCCAGAGCAGGCACTCTGAACTGGACAGGAGCAGAAACTGATGTGAGGCCATGAGCTAACCAGAACACTACCTGCACATGAGGGCTGGTCCTCTTGGCCATGTTCAGCCTGCCACTTGCTTGCAGCAGCAGCTATCCCAGAGAACTTGAAGCCTCTTACTCTCAAATGCCAAGCTGAGGAAATAAAAATTAACGCTGAAGAGAAAGCAGACCCCAGCAGCGAGATGGGGAGCCGGCACTGTAATGTAAATCTGTTTGCTCCTGCCATGGGCAGCACAGATACTTGTGGAAAGAAGATATCTTTGGCTCCCGTACAGAGATCAAAAGCTGAGATTAATGGTAACTGTGAGGGCTGCCTTCCCCTTTATGCGATGCATGCTTTAAAGCTGTGGCCTCCTGCCATCTTGAAACTTGATCTTGTGGTATTGTCTTCATTCAGGCCTCTCATCAGAAATGTGAAAAGAGAGAAGCTGGTGGTAGGATTAGAGGAGAGGTTGAAATATTCTGGGCAGCATATGCTGCAAGTTGTGTTATACAAAGAGTATTACTGGACTGCTCATTGGCTAGAGCTTTCCCTTCTGGAAGCACTGCTGCTTGTAAAAAAAAAACAAAACCTGGTGTAAAAGTGTTTATAACACATCAGATCACAGCCTGTGACACATTGTGAGCACAGGGACGAGCACTGAAAATGTTTTACAGGCCCTGTCTATCCTGCTTCTGCCAGATCCTTTTGTGTTTGTCAGGGTTACATAAGATGCATAGAAGATGAGAAAGAGAAGGGAGAATAATAATTCAGAAGGGTATTAATAAACATCCTAAAATTACTGTCATCAGATGACCCATCTCAACTTTGAAAGGGAGTACTTTAGTCTTGGAAGGCTGCTTGAGATCCTCATTATTTTAGACACCTTTGTTGTGCAGTTTAAATTTATTTGTGGCAAATTCGACCCATTTGTTCTTAGACTACCTATCTTCTTAGCTGAAATGAATTATTTTTCTTGCCTGGTCATAATGTACTTACAGAAAACAGTCATATTCTCTCTGAGACTTCATTTTATTTCACTAAATAAGCCAAGATCCTTTAGTATCCTTTGTTATCTCCATTCTCTTGGTCACCTTTCTAGTTCTTCTCTGCACTGGTTCCAGTTTGCAGTCAACTTTCTTGACCATGACCAGATCAGATCAGACCAGACCAGATCATGACTTACTAGGCCTATACACAGTCAGGTTCCACTTGAAATGATTAGAAATTCTATTTCTTGTACTTTTTTCTCTGAAAAGAGAAATATATATATAACATATTCTATATACATAACGGTAAACAAATTACAGTGAATTTCCCATTCCTAAAAACTGCTTGGGAAGTTCTAAATGTTCAGTCTGTCTTTTCTGGAAATCTGCTGCTGCACAAGATTTCCACAGTTGAAACAAATCCTTCTGGAGTCTGAGGAACACAAAAAACTTACAAGGGCAACTGCCCTTGAGTGTCAAGTTCAGTCTTGGTGGCATGTTTTAAAAATCTTCAGCTTTCATCAAACTAGCTTCAAATGCCAGTTATTATTTTGGCTCCTGACACTATCCCCATGGTCAGATATTTTTCTTGTCATGTAAGAAACACTTTTCCCCTTTTGGATCAAAAAAAGCAGTAAGTGGTCTTGTTTACAACTTGGAGCACGTTAACAAGTTTTCAGTTTTCTTTTTGACCCCCTGGACACAGACCATCACTTACCCATTTTATTACAAACATCGTCCTAAGTAGCAGCAACACACACAATTATGCCTTGCCTCAAGCCCTTTTTTGCTGACAAAAAAGCTGCCAAAAGCTTCAGATTTTGCCATACAGAGGGAAAATAATTTTTTCTCAGGAGCTGAGGCAGGGCTAGAGAAAAGACATGAAAAAAAAATATTTCATTTACACTATCACGCAAAAGCGCAGCAATGTATTTCTAAATGGCATCACAATGCTAAAAGGGATCTCCAATTTTAAAAAAAAAGATACAGATTTACTGAACTAAGCTATTCTTTGAACTATTGTCTTTCCCTCAGTTTGGAGATTTAGATACATAGAATTCTCATCCTTCTAAATCAAACACTTCCTCCCTGAACCATCATTTTGGATTACAGAAAGCGCAGGCTTCTCAGTCTACTGAATGTGTGAGTTTCCCAGCTGTTGGCAGAGGTGTGCGCTGGCTCACTCCTCTTCCTCTTCCCCTTCCCCTGGGGATCTGCCATGGATGAGTCAGCTCCCTCCTTCACCTCAGCTTTTCCATTCTTTAAACCAGGATAATTACTTCTCTCACAAAAGCATGCAGTAAATTCAGATCTAATCAAGGCTTTGAGCTGGCATAAGCTTAGAAAGATACAAAAACACTACCAGGAACTCAATCTAATCATTGCTATTTTGAGCAAAAAGAAACATATCAATTCATTGACAAAGGGCACATACAGTGCTACTGCAAGAAAGCTGCACGCTGAAGTTGTACCCAAACACCTTCTTTTCATACATGCCTCACACAAGTAAAGTGGGGTGGCTACAAATCTGAGTCACATTTAAAGAGAAAAGCAAGAACAGAGAGCCTCTGTGCCATGCCTGCAAAATATTGACTGCTACACTGGAAGGCTATAATTGTCTCTGATACCAGAGCAGCTTCATACCATGCTAAAACCTTGCTAGTATTTTCTCCATGAAATAACAAACTTTGACACAAACAGCACTTAAGCAGCATCACAGGGATAGAGCAAGAACACAGATATAAGCTAAAGAGCAAGAGACGAAATCTGAATGGAATTACCTTATTGTGCTCATATAGTCCGACCCAATATTTTAAGAGGTCATCCAACAACCTTTGTTTGCAGAACAATGCAGGGTCAGTCAGATTTTGCCCTGTTTGACTCAAAGATTTCTCAATACTTGCAAACCCTCCATATAACCAGACACAAAGATTAGAAGATACAGTTTTAATTATGCTTGTATTAGTATGAAAGAGTACTGTTGATTTAGAAGGAATTACAAAAACACATAAAGTATACATCTATGTTGGAAGAAGAAATTCAATGCAATAAAACCTATATCTGATTTTTTGGTTTTACAAGGAATGTTTTCAGAATCTAAGTAAGCTTTGGAGCTGAAACACTAATCCAAATGCAGTGTCTTGCACAGATCAGATTATTCTTCCTTGCCAAACAGATCATCCAGAAGAGGTAAGTATTTGACCTCTCTCACAGGAAGAGATGGTGGTTGTCCTCTCCAGTCATCTTCATTCTGAAATTAGTAACCCAGAGAATATCTTAGAATACTGAAAACAAGAATAATTAAAAGCTAGTCAATGTAAGATTGAATGAACTGCTTAATTCCACAAATCTGTGAAGTGGACATTTATATAGCACATCCTCTTAAGAGATTACTACGTGCACATTTTTATCCATTTTTGCAGAATATTTTATTAAAAATATTTTCTATTTTTAGACCTTTTTCAGATATTTTCAAATGAAACAAAGCTATATTTTCTTCATTATGATGCTTATACTTGAAAGGCTTGCAAGTTATACATGACTCAACACCAAAAATCGTACAAAATGAGAGAGAAAGAAGAAAAATGTCAGCTAAACAAGCACAGCTCTTGTGTTGCTGAAACACTTGTGTCAAATACAGGTACTGTAGCCTCAAAATATTGCTGTTAATCCATGGCAATTAATGAACAGAATGACAATTGGACTTCAAAGCTAAGTAAGATTTAAATCCCTTCCTTTCTCTGATTTTTTCCATTTTGTATTGATCTCTTCATTAAAATATTATTGTACCATACCAAAGATAGCCTAGTTATTGCAGCTAACTAGCAAAATAATAGAAGTCAATAAAACTCAGTAAACTAAACTGGAATTAATTTGGGCACAGTTCATTAAAAACAGTGCCATATGTCAGTATGACAGTTACAGCAAGACTGATTATCTCAGCATGATGATGACTGGTTATAATTTCTATTGATGCTCTTTCTTCCTTTTTGATTTCGGCTGTAACCTTCCTCCCATAACTCCATATATCATTCTCCAAGCATCAGCCACTCCTGGAAAGACCATCCACTGGCTGTCCTCCAAGCAAAGATAACATCTTCTTCAAACCCAAACAAAACCTCATCTCTTATGCAGATCAGAACATACGTTTCACCACAAATGTACACTTCAATCTCCCGCTTGTTTCACAAACACTTTTTCCTCCACAGCTTGTGAAGTCTGCCTCTTGGTTCCAATGCCACTTCCACTCTATCTTTACCCTGTAGGAGACATCTCCTTCCCTCACCTGCCAGAAATCAGGTCATGCTCAATGGCTAGACAAGCCATTTTGTGTGTGTGTGGGGGGGAAATGGTCAAACAGATTCAATTGCAAGTGTATCTGTGCCTCTGCTTCTTTCACCCTTGCTTCTTGGAACAGAGATTAGCACCCTCTTCAAGACAAAAGTCCTCCAGGCAGAGGCTCTGATGAGACTCATAAGGCCCCTTATCCTGACACAACCTCCTGAGAGCAGTCACTGAGTTATAACTTAAGCACAGAATTCTTCTGTAAAAGTAAGGAATCCCCACTGAACAAAACAGTTTGAACCACAGAACTGTATAAAACATGTGGAAGGGCTTTGATTTTATCTGCATAAGATGGAAAAATTCTTCTCAATAACAAAGTGAAGAATAAACCACCATGGAAAGCAGAGCAAACCAGCAGCACTGGGGCCCTCATTAGACATCACCAACAGTTTGAGAAACTACAGAAGAAAGAGCTGGTAAAGCAAGTAAGAGAGAGGAGTCAGGTTAATAGCAAAATACCTGAGGAGTATTGGTTTAAACTATGTTGCCATTGAACTTTAAAGGAATGTTTCTAAGTGGTCTGAATGTTTCTAACTGCTCTGAATACAATCACTCAAGCATAGAAACACATTGGGTAGGTCAGAATAGCAAAACTATGTGTTAGCAGAAGGGCTTCAGATTCATCTGTCATGAAGCTTTTAAAAATCAGCATAATTGCCTTATGCACCAGCTATTTTAAAATGCTTCATTCAGCACAAGATGGCAAGATCGGATTAATCTCTGCAGTTTGTTGATGGTGCATTTTTTTTATCCCAAGTAGCCGGCTGTTGGAGATACACAAAGTTGATCCATCAATACTACTCTTACTGTATGCCTACCAGTGATGTCGTGTGTTATGTACAAGTTTCTGTGGAGTTATAAAAAATACATAGCTATTTTCTGCAGCATTAGTGGAGTTGAAAGTATTTCCTGACTCTCAGCATGCAAACAGATCACTTGACATGTGACAATGATATTTGCAGGTGAAGCGGTCTTCACATCCATTATTCATGGACCAATATACCTATTTCCCCTTCTCTTTTTCGTTTTCCTTCTAAAAAGATGTCACAAAGATGTGACACCTTTTAGGTACAGGGGTGTGACAGGGCTCCTTGTCCCTGTTTGACTCCTCTGCTTCATTCTAAACCTCCCAGTTTAGACAAATTGCTTGAAGAAAACAGGCACAAATACGCAAATAAGAAACCTGTTGTCTCTATTGGATAAAGCACTCATGTTAAAGTTGGGCAAATCGTATCAATGTACTGTGCTGTTCCTTGGCTCAGGTACACTCCTTTTACCTTGAGAGGAACTGTTATTGTGTGGAAAGCAGGGATTTGATTCTCTCTCCAGTTCAGCCCATCCACAAAATTCTTATATTCCACTTGCTTACGGTCATCTTCAAACCTAGGCAGAATATCCATAAGATGATTTAAGGTTAAAGGAAATCTTTAACAAAGTTGTTTCATGTTATCGACAGCATAATAATATGCTACCTTTTGGACAATAAGTTTTTACTCCTCTATTACCAAACACTGGCAGAAGTACAGAAAAACACTACTAAACTCTCAGGATTTCTATATCATACATTCTCTTCCATGTTCTTATACCTTATTACTGTCTTTCAGAGTAGAGTTCAACTTCTTTATGGTTTATTACATTTCAACTAATTTCATTTTACTTTTGAAGCATTGCCCAACCTTTTCCAACACTGGGATCTCACAACTGGTTACAAAAAATAGAGTTGAGATGATCAGTGTATGTTTCCTTTGTGTAGAAAAGAAATGGGCAGAACAATAGGAGAGAGCTGTGCTATAACACAACTGACCTACTTTGGATTCTACAATCATTTTCTGAAAATAAGCAATCCTTCAAAAATGCTGTTTGCACACATCTTGGGATCAATTTGCAATTGACAAACACACAGCTCTCTAACCTATCAAATAACAGCTAGATTGAAAAAATCACAAGCCTTGTCATTTGGTAGGTTTTTTTATGGCATTGTTCTTTTTTTCCGTGGAATATATATATATTTGTGTCAGTTATGAGGTTCCCCTAAAAGCATGAAGATACAGATGATNATCTGTCTCACCTAACACTACCCACATACAAAAGGGACCCTGGTTTAGGCATATAAACACACCCTGGAAGTGTCTGTGCTTCACTGGGGTCCACAGACAGTGATGCAGGACTAGCAAGACTCGATATCAATTCTTAGGTGGGAAACATCAGGCTAAATAATTCTGCCCTGTAATCTGGTGAGGCAAATACTACTGCACAGGGGCAAGATCAACTGCCGGAAACAAGTCTTTTAGAAAATCATCTTATCTTGTTCTTAAAGAAACAGCATTGCACAGAACATGGACCTCAAAAGCCTTCAACCACTGCAGAGGGTTCTGGTAAAAATTAAGCATGAAGGTACTTTTTAAGGGAGAATTTACAGCACAAACTTGGAAAACAGTACTGGAGAAGAAATAAATCTAGTGACAAAAATAAACTGCAATAAACTGCAACTCATCCTCTCCTTCTCCTCCCCCCACACCTTTCATTTAATAGTCAGCAGGAGAGATAATAATAAAATATACCAAGAGCCATAAACAGAGATGCTAGTGATAAACTGGAATGTTAAGTACAGTGAGTTATGCTGAAGATTAGAGCAAAGTCAGAAAAGAATGCTACTG